>CM035442.1:59872253-59929753 GCA_020310875.1 Ceratopteris richardii
GATGTAGTGGTGAGGAAGAGGAGCTCGAGGATCTCCAACTGTTTGTTTCTAGTTATGAGGTAGATGGTTAGTTCTCAAAAGCCAAGAAAGTTAATACACCTGGCATTTGAGGAAAAAAAAACAGTCACAGGAACATATTAGGGTGGATTATCTATAATTATTCAAAGGGACTGTATCCATGAAAGACAGACAGATGTGGAGTCTGTAATTTTTCTCGGCATTACATAAAAGAAATATAAATTTATTTTATTTTATTTTATTATTATTATTATTTTTTGGTGAATGTGCAATATGATAGATAGGGGTCTGGAAGTGCTATTCTTCAGATGGGTAGTATATTATGGAAAACAAGCATATGCCCTCCCCATGGTTTACTTCACTAGAATGACTAGTGCTTGGTTGATTCGCACATTTTGAAAATGCAATGTCAAAGGGATTTAGCAAGAGTTCTGAGGGAGTTTTCTCAACAAAATTTGCAATTTTTTAGTGTTTTAAGTCAGCTAGGGCTTCTTTTCTATATTTCATGAAGATGATGTTTCACAGTGATTGATATTTTCTTGCAGATTTCATGATATATTTTGTTCTAATGCCTTAATTATTTTCTGGTATCTGATTCAGGAAAGGAGGTCACCTTGTATGGATTGCACCAAGTGGTGGCCGAGACAGGCCAGATCCAGTTACAATGATATGGAAACCGGTAAGCTCTTTTGATCAATCATTGGGTTTGAAAACCACGTGAGTGGATTAAAAAGGAATGTTTCTTCTTGATCAAAAGACCATTGGAAGATTGATGCTGATGCATATATGATATTTATCAGAAGATCAACTATTTTCTATTACTGAATTTATTTTTCCATTATTTGTGCATTTGTGCTTCTGGCATGCTGTGTGCTGTTAGTTGGCTGTTTTCTTAGCGGATTGTTAGTCTTAATGACTCATCTTAGTCATGTCTTATTTATGTAAGAGTAATGAACGCCTTGTTGTATTGTCTTTTTCTCCTTGTTGGCTGTGCGGGTCGGGTGAAAATTTGCAGGCACCATTTGAGACTACTTCAGTTGAAAATATTAGAAGATTGATTGAACATTCTAAGGCTCCTGGACATTTGTATCCTCTTGCTCTCTTATGCTATAAACTAATGCCACCTCCTATTCAGGTAGCTTAATCTCTCAGACTTGTGATTTCATGCTTTTGCTTGTATCCAAAACATATTGAGAAGTCTTCATCTTGTAATCTTTATGTGCGATATGCAGGTCCAAAAAGAAATCGGTGAAGAGAGGCTTCTGGGCTTTTCTGGTACAGGCTTGTCTGTTGGAGCTGAATTGCATTTTGAAGAGATAACTTCCGATTGTGACTCCATCGATCAGGTTCTGCAGGAAACTTTCTTTTCATTCTGTAGTTGTGAAGTAGAGAGCTTGTAGGTGTGTACAAGCATGTGTGCGCACACACACACACACACACACACACACACACACACACACACACATGCATGCATCCATGCATACACACACATGCATCCATGCACGCACACACACATGCATGCACACACATGCACGGATGCACGCACATGCATGGATGCGCACACATGCACGGATGCACACACATGCACGGATGCACGCATGCACATGTGCGCGCATGCACACACACACATGCAGACACACATGCAGACACACATGCAGACACACATGCAGACACACATACACGTGCACACACACATGCTCGTGCACGCATGCACGCGCGCGCACACACACACACACACACACACACACACACACACACACACACACACACACACACACACACACACACACACACACACACACCATTGATCTTGATTCTCTCATCTTTTGCAGGATTGCAAAATCATATTTACCTACATGATTTGTGCTTGAATAGCCATGCATTTGATTAATGTTTTGCTAGACAAACTGCAAGAGTTATGGAGGGAGGGCAATTGAGGAAATGCCCCAAGAACTCTCCTAATGCATGTCATGAAGTTCTATGCAATAGCTTATGTTAGGAGCTATAGGTATATTTTAAAGAAATAATATAAGGGGATTTTCACATGACATGTCTGTCCTCTTTGGAGAATACATGAATGATCGATGCCGAGAGCTAGAGTTGGCAGACAAGGGTTCTCTAATTGTTAGAATAGATAATAGTGGCATGTAGTAGAGAAGTCTTATCTTTTAGTGAGATGATAGCAAATATGTTGCATGATCTCTTTTTAAATACCTAATGGGATAGAAAGTGGAGAAAGTTCCTCCTCACATAATCCTAAGTGAAGGAGCATGGACGATAATCAATACATACCACCGTAATAGTCTATGTCTTTGAGTGCAACCATAAGAGGACTAACAATGCACCATCATACACATTCGAGAAGGGATGATTTGATGTCTTATGATTCTACAAGAGTACGAAAATGCAAGAGCACTTCTTCTTTATAAAATAGCATGTGTGATGGATATGAATAATGTGTGCTTGCTGGACTACAAATATATAAGGCTCCTTCTCTTTGAAGGTATAAGACCATGTTGGAAGCCCTCCATACAAGCTCATTATTTGAATAAAAAGTATGAGGAAGGATCGAGAGTCTTTACAAGTTTAGTGTGATGGCTTGTGGTGGTGTCTTCTATTACAACATGGTAAGTGTAAGGTTGCATCTAAGGTGGATTGATTAAGGTTGCATCTAAGGTGGATTGATGCTCAAATCTGTCACCCGTAGAAGGTTCGCACTAGATTGTGCCATGTGACTAGAGTCTAGACTACACAAGATTATTGGAGAATATTTTTGATTGCAAGATTATTCACGTAGGGAAAACAATACAAGAATATACATTTATGTATGGAGTCCCACAACCTGAGACAAGTAGGTACAAATAATTGGATTAGATGGAATACATGAAATTCCCGAACTCGGGACCATAGGTATGAAACATGATGTCAAAAATTCAAAATCTTCTTTCATGGAGATGAACTAGATACAACAAACAACTTGGACAAGATCTCATACTATGAGATTACAAGATGACAAGGATAGATGTAAACTAGATTAGGTAGTACTAGAACAAGAGTTAGACAAGGACAAGAAAACTCAAGCTTGGAAAGTACTTACTTGGAGACTAGGACTCTTTGAGCTTCCAAGATTAGCATTGGCAAGAATGAGGATCTATGTGGACAAGCCTTTCCTATATAGGTGTTTAAGGGCGATGATATTAGGACAATTACAAATTGATGATGTCATCAAGAAAGAGGGTCCCTCGATGTTGAAACAAGGCAAGTAGACAATCTTTCTTAGGGTTTTGACATGTTCGAAATGTGATGGTCATATTAGGTTTTCTAAATTCTTCACCAATCATGAGATATGGAAAGTCACTTGAAATCTAGGGTTCAAGATGGTTTCCTTTACATCCACAATATCACCTCCCCTTCAAGTGATAAGTTCCATGAGAAGCGGCCACATGACCTTAAGATCTTTTAGGAATTGAATCCTCATAGATCTTGGCCTTTGTAGAGTTCTTGGCATGTGGTGCGAGAATACGATGATGGAATTGGAAAGCGTTTGTAGTATACCTAGGTGTAGAATCAAATGCATCATTCTCATATGGAATGGTGATTGTGGAATTCTTGAATCGAACTTGTTTCTTCTTCTTAGGACATTTGAATTCTGTATGATCAAGATCTCCATGTCTTTTCGATGTTTTCTTTCCTTTGGTGTAAGTATTTTGGTCTTGATGTCATCCAATTGCATGGGCTCTGGCTGAGATTCTTCCAACATATGTTGTTGAGGGATCGAGTTAAACTTGTAATCTCGATCTTGAATACAAGTCTTAGTCTCTCGCTTTCGCTCGAACAACCTATTATCACACTTAATTGCTTGATTCATGAATTCACGCAAAGTATTTACCTAGGGCATGGTTAACATGATGTCCTTGATATCCTCACATAAACCCCATCTAAATTGGTTTATAAATTAATCCTTATGCCATGTGAGATCACAAATGATTTGTCTCAATTTTGATGCATAGACAAAAGTATGCCTATTTCTTTGAGGTGGCTTCCTTAGCTTTGTTTAAACAACATGTGAATGATTCGTATCTCCAAAAGAAGATTCGAACTCTTGAACAAAGGCCTTGAAATCATACAAAATATCCATGTCTTTCTCAAGGATAGGTGCAAATCATGAAAGAGAAGGACCACATAAAAGAGTTCCTATTGTAAGAAAGTAGTTAAGCAAGAGAGCACATAAGCCATGGCAGAGAAGATAACGGATATAGCAAAATCTTACAAATTTGCTACTAACAAGAAGTACAAAGATGATGGCATTGTCCACATGTGTGCTCTCAAGGTAGAGCTTAAATGGTGATCTAGACAACTAGATAGGGAGTTCTAAGATAGATGTATGTTGGCTTAATTCGACATCTAGAATACTGCAGAAATCATGTATACTTAGGCTAATGGAGAGGTGTGGCCTTCAGCAGACCACTAAACATAGGTGGTAGAATGTGGGCGGCCACCGTTCATGCTATCCCCATACGTGGCTCAAGTCGGCTCAAATGACCCAACAAATATGAATGATTTCTAATTTTGGTGGGGAATATTCACTTTACCGTCTCGTCAAGGGTGATGCCCCTAAACCCCCGCCAAGTAACTCCCTTTTCTTACAATACCTTAGATGGTCATATACTAAACAGGCCTACTTGAGAAGCATCATCTAGGAACCTGTTTCGTTGCATTCTTTGGGGGGGGGGGGAGGAGAGAGAAAGAAAGAAAGAAAGTCATATTAACGTCTACTTGAGGCCAAACTTGGCCTATGAGACAAAACCATGTACAAGTGTAGTAACCGTGTGTAGAAAATGAAATGAAAAAAGTACTTACTACATAAAGCTATATCGGGCTGGAAAAGGCTGGGAAGAGGTGGCTCTGACTCTGCAGATAATGGCCACCTAATACATGGAAGGCCCATAATGTGAGTGAGCAAAATACCCTAGCTACTGGTGATGGGTGGAGGTGGGTGTAGTATGTGGTACATGGGTGCTGGTCTGAGTGCCTCCCGAAGGAAGACAACCCAGGTGGTGGTGGTACGCCTCTGCTCCATCAAGTGGTCATAGGCTGTCCTGATGCGTGAGGTATCCTCCTGATAATGTCGTGGTCGACGATATCCAACTATGCGTGGTCGACGTCGTGCTCTCTGTGCTGTTGCCTGGTGGAGCATAAGCCCTCTAGATGGACCTCTTTGGTGTAGCTCAACCTGCTGAAAGAACTGAGTAATGGTCTGCTGGATACTCCTCTGTGTCTGATGTGTCGGCTGTAGTGACTGCTCTCGCCTCTCATATGCCGCTGTGAGGAAGCGTCCCAACCGCCGCTGGTCTCTCATAGTCATGCACGACTGGAGCGACTCCTCTATCTGGAATTGTGCACGTAGGTCTAAGTATGCTGGGCATCTGACAACAAAATGCTCCTCACTCTCTACCTCTGTCTTGCATACTGGGCACCACCTCTCCTCTCGGGGGACTCCCCTAGACTGACCCCTCTCAATCTCGAGCTCATGTGATGAAACCCAAAGCTGCCCAATGACAACTCGAAGGTGGTGGGGTAGGTATGTCTGCATGTATCGTGGAATCTCAATGAAGCCCTCGTCTGATATATGTAGAAAATGCTCACAGTAATAGAGCATTTTCGGAGGCAATGTATCCCTAGGGCACACCCATGTCCTCTGTATGTATGTATGCCATATCTCCTGACGAATGACCCTATTCCTTTCCTGATGGGAGAGAGAATAGGTGGGTGCATGTAAGTCGTACTGTAGTGGTGGTAGCCTGTCTATATCAAAACCATGGTGGGCCAGCCAGTCTCGTGTCTGTGCATTCCACGAGGACGTGCCACCTGCCAATGCCATATCACGTGATGCCTGGAAAGCACGATAAGCCATGCGCTCTTATCCAAGCTCCGGAGTCTGTGTAATAGGCATACTGTCTGGAATAGTGCCTCAACTAGCATCGGTGGTGCAGCGAGCTCTGCTCTAATGATATCATGTGGTACTGAAGGCTTGCTACGGATAAGTCTGGCAATCATGAGAATCTGTGGCCTCTCCAATGCTGTCCATACTGATGTAGCTAATCTCGGCCCCCAAGTGGCTGCCCCGTACATGAGCGCTGGCGTAACCAAGGTGTCGAAGAGCCACCCCTTTGTGCGAGGCTCCTGAAAATATGCCTGGTGGCACTGTCTCTCCATCAGACCTAGTGCTGCGTATCCACGTGTGATGCGGCCACGAGCTGCTTGAGACATAGAGAAGACCCCTGACGCTGCTGTGAATGTCACTCCCAAGTAAACATATGATCCAACCACCTCGATCGGTCCACCCGTTGCTGTGAACAAACTATGCCTGCGTACCTGTGCTGATGTATGAAAGATCATGACCTTGGTTTTACCAAGGTTCACAGATAAACCTCTCTGTGCGCAAAAGTCATCTAGACCATGTAGGTGATGCTGTAAACCTGTTGCAGACTCTGAAACTAATACAATATCATCAGCATATAAAAGAATATGAATCGTGGACCATTGTACCTCGATGCCATCGCCCCCCTGCTGCTGTATGAAGTCCACTATCTCATCAATATATAGACCAAAGAGGGTGGGTGAAAGAGGGCACCCTTGCTTCACCCCGATAGTGCTAGCAAGCAGATCCGATAAGCCCCCTGGACATCTGACTCTACCAGATACTCTCTCGTATAAGGCGTAGATCCCCCATATCATCTCCTCGGGAGTTCCGATATCAAGTAGTCGTCTGAAGAGTCGTTCCCTAGGAACAGTGTCAAATGCTTTGCGGAAGTCCACAAAGCAGCAATATAATCTCCTCTTCCTCACTCTTGCCTGGTCAATCAGGCATCTCAGGGTGAAGATGTGGTCAATGGTAGAGTAATCTCGTCTGAAACCTTCCTGTCCTGGAGCCCTGATACCATTCCTCTCAGCGAGAGTACTCAACTCTGTCTCTAGTACCGCCCCATATAACTTGGCCAATATAGGCCCGATCATGATCGTCCGGTATGTAGCTGGATCCATGGTATCACCTGACTCATGAATGGGCACTATGGTGTGCTCGGTCCATGAGTCAGGGAACCCTTCAACCAATGCACGGTTGAAGAGGTGGGCGATGAGCGGTGCAAGAGTCGTGCCTCCATAGATGAGGTGCTCTGCCTGTAAGCCGAAATGATCATGTGCCCTGCCATGCTGTAGACGGGCAATAGCGCGTTGCACCATAGTGGGTGTGAAGAAGTCAGAGGTAGTGGGACGTGAGCTCTGCGGCCTGGGAATGGGGGGCTGGTTTGGGATCTCGTATAGGCTCCGTGCATAGCTATGCCAAGTACTCGGGTCTCAGATGGGTGTCTACTGTCTCCTCTCTCTCAAGTGTCGCCACGCCACTACACTGTCACGACTCATGAGCAAATGGTAAATATCCCAGTACTGTCTCTCCTCCCATTCTCGCCGTTTGCGGCGAGTAAGGGTCTGCATGCGACGCTGTGCCTGTGCGTGTGTAATATCCCCTCTATGCTCTAAAATCCGTAGGTGCTTCCGTAGCTCACGACAATCTGCGTCATACCAGCGGTTCTGGGGCATGGATCCTCTGCGAGGGGGGTGTACATATGTGCGATGCGGGAAGCTTAGGAGAGCTGAGTCCTGTAGGATGGTGGTGATCTGTGATGTAAGTGTGTCTAAGGGTGAGAGTGGATCGAGTGAGAGTAGGCGGGTGTGTAAATGGTGTGCATAAATATGTGAGAGTTCATGTGTGAAATATATCGTGGTATGTGTCTCAGTGGATGAGGGAGGGTCTAATGGAATAGGAGATGAAAGTGTGAATGTGATAAATGTATGGTCAGCCCCAAGTGGGCGTCGTCCAATACTAAGTGAGGAGAGGGAGAGGGAGAGGGAGAGGGAGAGGGAGTTCATTTGAAACATTTTGAAGTATTTTTGTTATTTTGGAATATGCAGGCAGCAGAATGTTTCTCCCAAGCAGCTCTGGAACAAGTAAATGCACACTATGACGCATTGGTCCAAGCAGTTAGTCATGGGAAGGGCATGAATGCCTCCACAGATACTTTGGTACTGTCACAGCCGTGGTCTGTAAACTCCTCGACGTCAAATGAAAAACCACGTGTTCCCTGTCATTCATCATGATACAGAAATGGATGGTTGTTTGTCAAATAGGACTTCGTGAAGGGATGCACTGGACCACCACCTACTGTTTTTCCTATTCAGTGCAATTTTGGTTAGCCAGGAGTTTGTAAGAATTGAGTCGATGGCTAGGAGTTTGTACTTATAATAGCAGTTTGAACATGCATCTTGAAATGCTGCTTGTTCAACACGGGAGCTCTTTGTATAAAGTTGGTTCAGTGCTCAGGTCCTGGTGGAAGATGAGTGCACAGATTCTAGTCTATACTGTGAATCTGAGCTGCAACCTTTCTTACGAATGATTGAGTATCCACCTTATGTTTACTAGAGCTGTTGAGCACAGAGGGCTTACAGAGTATAGCTTGGTATTTTCAGTTAGTGCTTGTTAGCATAAGCAAGTGGCACTGGTTCTCTGTTTAGTATCTACGTATGCCATTTGTATAATTTCTCTGCATCAATTTGCAGATCTTTCAGAGGGGCACAATATTTACAGCTATTCATGTTTCTCCCTTTTTATTGATTGAATTATTATTGTACTATAGCTTTACATGAGCAGACATTTGTCCTTTGTAATACTGGAGGAATCTCAGTTCAGCAGAACTACATGTATTGGGAGGAAAGAGGAGTTCATGTCCTCCACTGAAAATTTTAAGTTTGAACTGTGATTTTAGGGAGTAATTTGTATTACATGAAAAGTGATTGATTTGTGTAGAAGATTGAGAATGATGCCATGTGCTTCGTCCAATTTTTTTGCTTAAGAGGGCGTTTATGAACTTAACGCTGATATAAAGTCCAATCTTGAGAAAGTATCTGCAAAGTAGAGTTTACAGACAAGCAAAGCTTCTGAAAAGCAACCAAGTAAGAACACAGGTATAGACACCTCAAAGATATATGTAAAGCACACAATGTTAGTTTTAATGGATCATATGAATTTCATCTAGTTGAAGGGAAGTAATGATGTAAAGCTGGAGATCATAAATCCAAATAACACAGAGCAAGTAACAAATACATGTATATACAATAAGAAGCCCTTAACATATATGACACAGGAATGTGTCAATCAGGAAACAACAGCTGTAATTTTGTGCATGCATAATGTGTTGCTTACATAAATTCACTTCCGGAAAAACCTGCCTTAACCTGTTCTTCAAGTGGTGGATCATGTACGAGAATTTCTAAGAGATTCAAGAGGAAAAATTTGCCAAGGAGAGTGAGAATCCTCCTCCCATTAAGCTTGTGGATGATTTACATGATCAATTTCCGTAAGACATCTCTTCTATCTACAGAGAAAAAGAGGATGCCCAGTCTAGTGAACGGTTAGAATTTGAGTCTAATTTCTAGGAGGAATTGCCTTATTTCATAGGCCCATGGGAGTCTAAGTCTATCCACCCACGGCCATGGTAAGAAATCAAGACTCAATCTTACCTAGGAATACAGATTTAGTAAAGAACACCAAAGTACAATGTAATCTCACTTTAGAGAAGCTACTCAAAATCAAACCAAAATTGTGGAAACATATAGCCAATCAAGTGCCAAAAGTAGCTAAAACTTATTCCTACGTAGGAATGCATAAGATAGTGCTAGAGATACCTTTGGATAAGATAAGATACATGAGCGAAGGAGAAGAAGGAAATACCTATCTCCCTATCACTTATTAGGCATACACAACCAAGGCAATTTTGCAATGAAGAGCATGTGTTGCTATTGCTACCACCTCCTTATGGAAGCATTGGGGTAAGCCGATACTCATATTGACAATAACGAAGTTATAAATGGCAGATGGTCACATTGAGAAGCCTTTAGGACCATTAGAAGGAATAATTCTTAGTACTTGTGGTGTAGCGTTTGAGCATAGCTTTGCCATATGTGAATTTGGCAAGAACCACACATATGGGATGATCTTAGGCAGACCATTCATAAGAAAATTGTAGATAGTACGAAATCGGGGAACTAGTTCCTTGTACTTGAAGCATTTAAGAGCCACCACTAAGGTCATTCTCAAGGACTACTCATATAGAGATGTACCCCTATACAATGGAATCCCATCCATAGAGTAATAGATGACACGGAATGTGTGTTCTCCATAGGATCAGAATCCTCATGGATGCATGATGATACTCAATTATGGATGCGCAAAGTGGCAATCAGAAAGGAGAAAAGACTATCCACACAAGAAATAGATACGAAAAACTATCTTAGATTAGTTCAAGACCCAGCCTATGCATGCATAGTGTTCTCAGATGAAGAATTTGAACCTCAAGATTGGGTAGAAATTCTAGCCATAATGGACATAGTGGTCAATGAAGAATAGTGGACACCCCATTGTGATGAATATGGCTATTACATTTCAATCTTCACGATAGAGCCAATCATGTATGATCCGACTATTGAAGAATGCGAACCTCATATGATTGAAACCAAGGAAGATAGTGACGAAGACGGAGGTTCCATCCTCGTGGAGCCCTTCTTCTATGCTTCTGAGGAGGAATATCTCTACTTAATAAAAACTTGTACTGAAAAGAAGGAAAGATCAAAGAAAAGAGACGTCAATAGTAACCCAGAAGAAGAAAAGAGAGAAACCAAACCCTAAGCCAGTAGAAGAAGAAACCCTCAAGTCCTCGAGAAACTCAAGAAATATGAAATAGAAGATCATAAGGTCATGATCAGGATGCTTAATAGGGGAGCACTCAGAGGAGTGGAATGACAACAAAGAGAAGACTAAGAAAATTGTTGTGACCTTAGAAGAAGGTGAAGGATGATGCACGTATATATGACATGATCTAACAAAAGAAGAAAATGAGTTGATTACATTGCTAATAGAGTATAGAGATGTGTTTGCATGGAAGACTTGAAAGGATTTGCCCTAGATATTTGTTCACATTGAATACCTATGTCTTTAGAAGCCAAGCCAACAAAGCAGAAATCATATACTTGTAATGATAATTATGCCACTAAGATCAAAGAGGAAATAGATTGATTGATAGAAGCTAGATTTATCTATGAGATTGAACATATCGAATGGGCATTCCCCATTGTGGTAGTGCCCAAAAAGAATGGAAAACTACGAGTGTGCATTAACTTGAAGAAGGTTAATGTAGCTACTGTCAGAGATAGTTATCAACTTCCTATCAAAGAACACTTATTGGAACGAGTAGCAAGCAAGGAAGTGTACAGCTTCCTTGATGGATTTTATGACTACAATTTAGTAACTATAGCCCTTGAAGACTAGTAGAAGACAGCTTTTGCCACAGAGGGGCATATTTGCATTTCTTGTGATGCCTTTTGGGCTCACGTATGTTCTTGCTACTTTCGAAAGATTAATGTGCCATGTGTTCAAAGAATTCTTATGGAAGAATCTAGAGGCCTATGTTGATGATCTATGTGCGCATTCCAACATTAGGCAGACACATTCATGAGCTGAAATGACAATTGTAGAGAATACTAGATCTACTTGAACCCATAAAAATGTGTTTTCATGGTCAAGCAAGGCAAGATCCGAGGACACAGTGTCAAAGAATGGCATATCAACAGATGAGGATAAGGTTAGAGCCATTGCCAGGTTATCTAGACCAAAAAATTAAGGAAGTACATTGTGGATATTATCCCAAAGAAGTAGTGAGATCTCAAAAATATCACATACTGGCAGTCAGTGTGAATAAGCACACCAATCATGGCATATTGGCTTGATGTGTATCTATTATTCATCAACTTTGTTAGCACAGTGCATAAGACCTTATTAGTGCTTTCTGCCTGTTTGTTTGCTTGTGGTTGGTACGGGGCCAATTTCTTGTGAATGACCATGAATTCTTGTAACAAGTATTTATTGACCTCATTCAAGAAATGGGTACCATGGTCACTAACCAATTCTATTGGCAAACCATATCGTGTGAACACATTCTCAAAGAGAAACTTGGCAATAGTTTGCCTATCGTTCTTCTTTATGGCTTCAACTTCCACCCATTTGGTTAGATAATCTATGGGTATAATAATGTATTCAACATGTGAACTCTTACTGGGGGGATTAATACGACCAACAAAGTCTATTCACCACTTAGAAAATGCACATCCTCCTATCGTGGATCTAAGTGGCATATCGTCCTTACATATCAAATACTGAGTTCGCTGAAAAATGTCACATCTCGTCACAAAGGTATGTGCATCCATGTGCAGGGTTGCGCACCAAGGACCTGTGAATAGCATAGCTTTGATCACGCGGTCTGGTCCAAAATGCCACACCTAGGTGAGCAGACTCTAATATCTTAAGGCACGTAGTCTAGGGCCTCTTGTTCTAAGCTCTTGTGTCTGGCCAATGTCATCTCTTGAGGGAATGTTTTCATCCTTAAGAACTTTACCAAAGGTTCGCTCCGCTCTCGTACTAAAGACAATTGATATAGAGTGGCATGTTCCACTAATACTTTCACACCACAAATTGGGCATTCTTTGCACATCCAATGGACATCTACTTCCATGGTTGGCTAGTATACACCTAATCCTCCCAGAGTCTACAGGATTTAGCATTTAGAATGGTGTTGCTTCAATGCACCTGCCACCTACATGTGTTATTTGCAACCACTTCGCATGATAGTTACATCATGTTGTTTGGGCATATAGACTTGCCTACAAAACGATACTCCAAGCCACACCCTTTCAAATTGTGTTCGGTCAAAATCTAGTGTTGCCACTAGACTTTTTTATACCTACCTTAAAAATGGCACAATGGCATCAATGGACCGGCCATGAGCTCTCTTCTACGATCCTTGATTCTGAAAGACTAAGAGAAACTAAATTAAGAACAGCTATTGTGTTTTACATAGCTAAGAAAAGACAAAAGGCCTGTTTTGACCCACATGTGAAAGATAAGGGATTAAAAGTAGGAGAGTTAGTCTTGGTGTACACACTAAAACAACATGCCAGGAAATTGGAGAAGTTTGGCTATGGACCCATGATTATTAATAGAATATCGATAAATGAAGCTGTCTAGTTAGCCACCTTGGAAGGTGATATTCTACCTCATTACATCAGCGGATGTGGAGTCAAATTATATCAAGAACCCCTCATGTAGGAATTGCTAAATTGACTCAACATTGCTAAGAAACACAAAGAAGAAGAAAAATAGATTCGAGAAGAGGCTCAAGCGGAAGCTCTAGAACACATACGATGCATGAACTTAAGAAGCTAAGGTAGACATCAACCTAGGCAAGACACTTATGGGACACCAATTACTACTTGGCTATGTGCCAAATGATGAGTGGAAACCGTCACGAAATCATAGATAGACGTCCTTTTGTAACCTTAGAAATAAGATAGGGAAAGAGTGCAGGGACGGCAAAAGCTTTGATTGATTTAGGGGTAGCCACGAGTGCGATTAAGTTTTCTTACTATCAAGATTTGCAGTTGAACATCCATCCTATTGAAGCTTACCTCATAGGATTGGGAGGAGTGGAAATCCCCTGCATCGGCAAAATGGAACTTCCCATCTCCATTTATGATGTCCCAATCACATTAAAGGTACTAGTGTGTCAAGATGAGAACCTTGCGGAATCCACAAGCCTAAAAGGTCAATTTTACATATCCAAAGAGCTAGGGCAAGTCCTATGCTAGTTTCTTAGACCATCTTCACCATCTGATAGCTAGTTTCTACGTTGCATCATGCAAACCTTTCACAAGGCTTTTGGGGAGTAGTATTGACTGCAATTCACATGATTAAACTTTCACCTTGTAATGTCAAAGGTCTAAAAGTAGCATGATATTTATGGATAGGGACGCCACCATATTATGATCATCTTCAAGTTTTTGGGCGTGAAGCGTATGTTCATATACTTAAGAATCTTAGAAAAAAGTTAGACCATAAGTCAAAGAAATGCATTTTTCTTGGATATGATTGAGAATGCCAATTTGGATATTGCTTATGGGACCTTAAAAACACAATCAGTGATTAGGAGTAGAGATGTCATTTTCAATGAGTCTAATATGCATAAAAAACCAATTAAGGAGGTTGACGTGAGAAGAGTGGTGCTTGAGGATACTACTCCTAGTTAGCATGCATAAAAATGCTACACCTAGGGATGTTCAAGAGAATTCCAAATTAGATCAGTCTACAAATGTTCTTGTTCAACAACCATTGAGATGTTATGCATGTGTATCACATCCACATGATAGATATGTTCCAAGTTTAGATTTTGTTATGTTAACAGATGTTGGTGAGCCTTCTTTCTATAAAGAGGCTATGCAGACAGATGATCATGTCAAGTGAGAGCATGCCATGAGGAGTGAATTGGATTCTATTCACAAGAATGGTACTTGGGATTTATTACATTTGCCAAAGGGTAGGAAAACATTACCATGTAAATGGGTATATAAGCTGAAATTCACATTTGATATTGCTTCTCCAAAGTATAAAGCACAAATTTTAGCAAAGGGTTTTAGGCAACAACATGGTGTTGATTTTGAGGAAATATTATCTCCAATAGTCAAGATGACTACCCTCCACATGTTGCTTGGATTCTTTGCAATGGAGAACTTAGAGCTAGCCCAAATGGATGTGAAAACTTCTTACTTGCATGGAGATCTTACATATGAGTCTATATGGAACAACCAGAGGGTTATGTAGTTCCTAGCAAAGAAAGTCTAGATTTTAAGCTGAAGAAGAGCTTATATGAACTTAAGTAGTCCCCAAGACAATGGTATCAAAATTTTGATGCTTTTATTGAAAGAGGCCGCGGAGAGCTACGTCGTGGTGTGCTCGGTTGCTCCAAACACCAAAGGAGTGGGCTGCTGCGTGAGGAGAGAGAAAGTAGAGAGAGAAACCTGCGCAGAAATTTGGAGAAGAAGATGGAGAAGCTGAAGTTGAAGAAGTCCCAATCAAGTTATAAGAGATTTGGAACCAAGTCTTATTGATAAGTGACTTTTAGGTCATTTGGGCATGTTCACACATGGCCAATGACCAAAAGTCATAAAAATAATGTAAATGCTTATAACTCCCCAATTTGGGGTCCAAAAAATACAACAAAAATATGTCCGGAAAGCTCTCGAAGAGAGCTTTCACATGGAAGGGTCAAAAAATACAAAAGGAGAGTCCTTGGGGCCTTTATCCCCAACAACCTCCCACTTAAAGGACCAAGGAGGCTCCTTTAAGCTAAGTAACTCCCACCATCTGTATACATAGCTGATGTTGTGCCTTGGGTAGACACTTCGTGAGAGCATCTGCAGGATTCTGTGAAGTATTGACCTTGATCAAAGTGATCAGGCCATCCTCTAACACCTCTCTGATGAAGTGATATCTCACATCAATATGCTTTGTGCGAGCATGAAACATGGCATTCTTTGCCAAACATATGGCACTCTGGCTATCGCATCCAAGAAGAGGTGCCTTTTCAAGCATCCCAAACTCACTGCAGAGCCGAGCTAACCAAATGGCTTCTTTGGAAGCCTCTGTGGCTGAAATATATTCAGCCTCTGTAGTAGATAGTGCAACTATCCTCTGAAGTCTAGAGCACCATGAAATAGCTCCACCTGCAAGGATGTATACATAGCTGTGGAGGGAGAATCGAGTAAGAAGAAGAAAAAAAGAAAACAACGAAAGAAGCAGCTTGTAAGAAGAAGAAAAAAAGAAAACAACGAAAGAAGCAGCTTCACTAAAAAGCAATATCTGAAGATATATCTCTGCAAGAAGCCCCGCAGGGGCGCACACACCAAGGAAAAGCACGCAGCTAGAAGAAGGAATCAGGGCCAACAATAGCCACTTGTGGACTTGCGTGTGTCCACATCACCTGCCATGTCTGAATCACAAAATCCTTTTAACTCCAATGGACCCTTTCCATAACATAAGCATTTACTTTTGGTCCCTTTCAAATATCTCAAGATAGATTTGACTGCCTCCCAATGAGCTCTACCAGGATTAGCCATGAACCTGCTAACAACTCCCATTGCATGAGCAATGTCTGGCCGAGTGGCAACCATAGCATACATAAGTGAACCACAAGCTGATGCATATGGAACACTCTTCATGTAACTGGCTGCATCATCATTTTTGGGACAGTCATCCTTGGAAAGCTTAACATGTGGCTGCAATGGCACTCCAAGAGGCTTAGCATCAGCCACATTAAATCTGTCTAGCACTTTTTCAATGTACTTTTCTTGGGATACCTGCAAAGTATGCTGTTGTCTATCCCTTTTTATACGCATACCAAGAATATGCTCAGCTTCCCCAAGGTCTTTCATTGAGAATGCAGAGTTCAGCTGCTGTTTTAGAGCATTCAGAGTGCTCTTTTTCTTCCCAGCAAGCAACATATAATCTACATACAGTACAAGAATAATTGGGCTGCCATCTTCATCCTTTTTCGTGTACAAACAATGATCTGCATGGCTTCTTTTAAACCCATGTTTGAGCATAAATGCATCAAACTTCTTATACCATTGTTTGGGGGCCTGTTTCAGCCCATACAAGCTCCTTTTCAATTTGCATACCAGATGCTCTTTTCCAGGAATGGCATATCCTTCTGGTTGTTTCATGTACAGCTCTTCATCTAAATCACCATGCAAAAAGGCTGTTTTAACATCCATTTGGAATAGTTCCAAATCCAAGGCAGCTGTGAGAGCAAAAAACACACGTAAAGTGGTCATTTTCACCACTGGAGAGAACACTTCTTGGAAATCAATGCCCTCTTTTTGGGCATATCCCTTAGCAACCAGCCTTGCCTTATACTTGGGTTTGCCATCAACAGTTTTGATTTTGTACACCCACTTGTTTGGAATGGCTTTCCTTCCTTTGGGTAACTCAACCAAATCCCAAGTATCATTTGCATGCAAGGCCTTTATCTCTTCCTGCATGGCTAACTCCCACTTCTTCTTGTGCTCACATAGCTTTGCCTCTTTATAAGTAAGAGGCTCACCCTCATCTGATAACATAATATAATGTATAGAGGGATCATATCTATTCACTCGCCTCCTAGGACGTATAGATCTTCTTACCCAATGATCAACATTACCAGGCAATGGATCTACATCAGGAGGTACATTAACTTCTTCATTGTTAACAGGCTGCTGTACATCATTTCCAGCCCTGTTTTCAGCATGAATAGGTGGCTGCATATGCCCTTCAGGAGCATCATTTTGCTGTCCAGCATCATCTGGCTCAATAACCACGGGCTCATTGTCATTTCCAGCCATATGTGGTGCATCCCGAGGGTCCATATCAGATTTAACTGGTGGCTGTACATGCTGAAATTTGACTCTTTTATGGTCATCTTTAGAGGCACAAGTGTTTTTGAGCAGCCTTGCCTCATTAAATACAACATCTCGGCTGCGTATTACCTTCTTGAGTTGAGGTAGCCAAATCCTGTAGCCCATTTCACCTTCATCTCCATAACCCATGAAGATTCCTTTCATGGACTTTGCATCTAACTTGCTTCTCAACTCAGGCCTTATATGCACAAAAGCATCGCAACCAAAGATGCGTAGGTGGTCATATGAAGCTGGTTTGCCAGACCAAACCTCTTCTGGAATGCCACCTTTTAAGGACATATGAGGGGATCGATTGCAAACATGAACTGCAGTTTTCAAAGCCTCTCCCCAAAATCCATGAGGGAGATTAGCTGTGGACAGCATGCATCTCACCCTCTCACATAAAGTCCTATTATACCTTTCAGCCACAGCGTTGGAAGAGGGGCTGTATGGGACTGTTAGCTCCCTCTTAATACCAAGATTTTCACAAAATCTATTGAATTCAGCACTTGTAAACTCACCCCCATTATCTGTACGTAAGCATTTCAGCTTTCTACCTGTTTGAGTGGTCACAAATGCATGAAATTTCTTAAATGCCGCAAAGGCTTCATCCTTAGATTTTAACAAATATACCCAAAGCTTCCTAGAGTAATCATCTACAAAAGAAACAAAGTAAAGAGCACCCCCCATAGATTTTGTGGGCATGCTACAAACATCAGAATGAACAAGATCAAGCACATTAGACTTACGAGAGACACCAGAGTAGTAAGAATTCTTTACTTGCTTACCATATTGGCATTCATTACAAAAATCAAGTTTTGAGCCTTTAGCATCAAACTTGTCCAAATTACATAGTTTATCAAGGCCTTTTTGACTCATGTGACCAAGCCTTTTATGCCATAATTCCATATGTGAATGGATTTCAGCCAAAGCAATAAACTTGCCCAGCAAGGCTTTACCATGCAAGCAATAAAGAGTCCCTTTCTTTGTACCTTTAACAATCAGCCTAGAGCCTTTGATAAGCTTCCATGACCCCTTCTCAAAGAGGGTACTATATCCATGCATATCCATTTGCCCAACAGACAATAAGCTTTTCTTGATGCTTGGTACATACCTTACATCATGCAAAACCAGCTCATTGGTACCATCCATTGTGAGATGCACTGTGCCAATACCTTCAATTGAACAAGCATGGTTATTTCCAAGATATACATGTCCATGGCTGCCTGCATGAAAGGTAGTGAAACACTCCTTAATAGGAGTTACATGAAACGATGCACCTGAATCTACAATCCATGTTTGTGACAAAGCATCATTCACAGTAAGCAAGGCATCAATCAAATCCCTCTTTGTGATCTGCATATCTGTGCATGAATATTAATAGAACGATCAATAACTTCAGCATGCTCTGCTTCCATAGTAGCACAAAGTATATCTTCTGCATCTGATAGCTCCTCAATGATGACACTAGAGGCCACATTGGCCTTCTCTTTGTCTTTGTCCTTTGAGGTATCATGTGCTTCATTCTTGGTGTCCTTTTTCTTCCTGTCACCTGTGTTCTTCTTTCTTTCTAGTTCAGCTTTATAGAATCTGCAATCAGGCTTCTTGTGACCTTTCCTACCACATTGATAACAAATCACTTCAGCCTTGCCTTTGCTTTTGCTCCTGTTCCTCTGTACATTTCCACTTTTCTTTTCTGTTCTTCCTCTAGCCACATTGGCTGAACCACTGCCCTCTCCACTAGCTTTCCTCCTGATTTCCTCATTCAAAATAGAACCCCTTACACCATCAAAGGTAAGACTGGGGCTATTCGAAAGTGAAACAACCAATGTTTCCCACGAATCAGGTAAGGTCATCAACAAGAAGATGGCCTTAAGCTTATCATCAAATGGAGGTAATCCAGAGTCCTGCAATTGTGAAAGAGTACCTGTAAACAAAGATAAGTGCTCAGCCGCACTTTTTGACTCATCAAGCTGCATACACACTAGCTTACGCATAAGATGCACTTGATTTACAGGCGTGCTATTTTCATAAGTGGCTTTCAGCTTCTCCCATACCTCAAAAGCAGTTGTAAGGCCTTTCAAATCCACTAAGATTTCATCTGATACAGCCATCTTGATGTAAGTGATGGCCTTCTTGTTTAGGTTCATCCATGCTGCATCTGTCATATCTTAAGGCTTGACTTCCTCAAGAGCCCCTTCACAATCTTTAAGAAAGAGGATGCCCAACATTCTCTCTTTCCACAAATCGAAACCATTACCTTCAAATCTCTTGATCTCAAACAAGCTTTTGACATCAGAGGAGGTAGAGGCCATGTTTGCACACTAAGAGCTTCAAAATTTCACCAAAAAGGTAAAATTCACCTGCTGTCCTGTGCGCAATTACCTTAGGAGACTATAGCTGAGAAATTAAGCCCAAAAACTGTTCAAAACTTGTAAAAAACAATTTCTGAAATTTTCTGCAGAAAATTTCAGAAAATTCCAGCAAGCTGTAATTGCATCAAAAACAACAAATTTGTTGTTTTTCAACCACAAAAGGCATACATAGATGTAAAACCAAGGCAATGGGTGCTTGTTTTCACAAAAGCCCCAATTTTTGCAGCAATATGACCTGTAAAATCAGAGAAATGACCTACTGTAATAAGTTTCCAGCAAGTATGCACTTCCTCAATCTTTGTGCATGTCCTCCCACTTGAAAAATGAGAGAATTTCTGCCACAAAAGACCTGTAGATGAAAAAATCAGCAATGTGGATGCTGAAAAAGACCTGTGGGGATACAAAAAGAAGAATAGAAGAGATTCTTCGCGATGAAACTCTCTAAAAAGCACAAAATTTGCTTCAGCTTTGCTCCGGGCTGAAGTAATCCTCCAAAAACATCCCTTTTATCGCGAAAAAAGAAGGTTTTTCGCGATGAGATTCTCCCAAATGCAAGAAAACACCTTAAGCTCAACATAGGCTGAAGTAGAAAAACAGTTTGAGCAACTTTGTCGCGATGGAACAGCTCAAAGCTCTGATACCAGTTGAAAGAGGCCGCGGAGAGCTACGTCGTGGTGTGCTCGGTTGCTCCAAACACCAAAGGAGTGGGCTGCTGCGTGAGGAGAGAGAAAGTAGAGAGAGAAACCTGCGCAGAAATTTGGAGAAGAAGATGGAGAAGCTGAAGTTGAAGAAGTCCCAATCAAGTTATAAGAGATTTGGGACCAAGTCTTATTGATAAGTGACTTTTAGGTCATTTGGGCATGTTCACACATGGCCAATGACCAAAAGTCATAAAAATAATGTAAATGCTTATAACTTCCCAATTTGGGGTCCAAAAAATACAACAAAAATATGTCTGGAAAGCTCTCGAAGAGAGCTTTCACATGGAAGGGTCAAAAAATACAAAAGGAGAGTCCTTGGGGCCTTTATCCCCAACATTTATGAAGTCTCAAGGCTATTCTCAAAGCAAAGTCTTTACACAAAGAGATGCTCAGATGGAAGCTTGATACTTTATGCCGATGATATATTGATTGTTGCGAAGTCTTCTTATGAGTTATCATTTCTCAAAAAGAAGTTGAGTGAGACATTTGATATGAAGGATTTTCGGGATGCTAAACATATTCTTGACATGCGCATGTCTCGTGATAGGATTAAAAGATGCATATACTTGTCTCAAAGTTAGTACATATCCAAAGTATTTCGTAGGTTCAATATGCAGGGTGTAAAGGCATTGAGTACACCTTTACCCACATAACTGAAATTAAGTAAGGGTGATTGCCCCAAATTAAATGAGGAAAAGGAATTCATGACCGAAATTCGTTATAAGTCTACTATTGGTAGTCTCATGTATTCTATGGTAGCTATGAGACCAGACATTGCATTTGTAGTGGGAGTTGTGAGTGAATATGTGTCTAATCCTGGCAAGAAGCATCGAGAAGCAATCAAGATGATTTTGAGATATTTGAGTGGCACTAAAGACAAGTGTTTATGCTTACCTAGAGGAAAGGCATCCATTATTGGTTATAGAGATCTTGATTATGCTAGTTTTACAGACAATCGAAATTCTACATCAGGGTACATTTTTCATTTTGCTAGAGTGCTATCTCTTAGAGATCTGTTCTTAAAAAATGTACACTTGTTTCCACCATAGAAGCAGAGTATGTTGTAAGGAAACATTGTGGATTTCTCATCTTGCTTGTGATATGGATCTACATGAGCATGTACCTCGTTTTCTTAGTGATAGTTAGAGTGTCATTACTTTGGCTAAGAACACTTGTTTCCACACAGAAGCAGACTATGTTGTAAGGAAGCATTGTGGCTTTCTCCTCTTGCTTGTGATATGGATCTACCTGAGCATGTACCTCGTTTTCTCAGTGATAGTTAGAGTGTCATTGCTTTGGCTAAGAGTCTGGTCTATCATGCCAAGAACAAGCACATTGAGGTGAGTTATCACTTCATTGGAGATTGGTTAGCTACTAAGTGCATTATTCTTGAGAAGTTTCATACTCAAGATAATGTTGTAGATGTTTTGAGCAAAGTTCTACCACATGATAGCTTTCGACACTATTGTCACTTGATGGGGGCTACTTGATTCATGATCTTATATAGTTACTTTTATTATGTAACATGCCCATCAGGTGGGAGGTATAGTCAGTATACTTACACTCAGGTGACCTTATAGTTTGTATAGTGGTCTGGCTAGCCACAGATTATAAGTTCAACTATGTTTGTAACACCTAAGAAATTTGTGTTTGTGCTCCCTATGTACTATGTGTTTTTTGCGATTGTGCAGGGAGTACATGAAGTACTATGTGCGCATTCGGAGCTCAAGTTTCTATTGCAAGAGTATGGTCGTGGAGCTCTTGAGAAGGAGAGCCCACCATGGCACATTGCCATCATTGCAAATGCTAGTTCATGTTATCATTAGTTTCTATATGAAAGGCCAAATGGACGTTAGACACCTTTGTATATGTTCTTTAATAAAACATATAATGGCCTGGTAAACCACATATTGTTAGTTTGATGGCATTTGTAACACCCAAGAAATTTGTGTTCGTGCTCCCTGTAATGTGTTTTTTGCGTATTTTATAGGCTCTATGAGGAGTATTGTATGTGTGGCATCTAGATCTATGTTTTCTATATCAAAGGTATCGTTCTGCAGCTCTCGGGAAGGAGATTCCATTGACGTGCATCCCTATCAAAATACTTCACTAATATTAGAGCATTCGGACGTAGAAGGTTTGTTCTTTTTGAGTAAGCAAAGCGAGCACCCACTCGCCCACCCAAGGCTTTCTCCAAGACTTACGACCAAGGAAGTAGCCAAGGCATAGAACTTGGCATACCTTGTCATAGAAGTCATTGAGGTTATTTTTGGCATCGTTGGCTGCGCGTGAGGGAGGACCTCAATAATCAAGGAAGATAGAGGTTCCCAATACTTCGTGGAGGTCACCCATCTCAGTACTGTTCCCCCTCAAAGCTCGCTTAACTAGCAATCTCTTGTCACTAAGCTACACTTGTGGTGTTTGAAGAAGGGGAAAGACCAAGGTTAACATTACCTTGAACATGTTTTGGGCCCTCAAAGCTTCATTCTTTGCTTTCAAAGCCTATTTTGAAGCATTTTTTAGATGATTTTTGGAGGCATTTTTTAGTACTTTTGCACATAGTTCTCTTTATAGAGGATCAAGAAGATCAAGGAGAGTGCTCTTTATACTTCTTCAATAACAAGTATTCACCTTTAGGGTTGTGCTTTCAACCACACTAGTAAATCTACAAGTTTCTTGAAAGGTTTTAGTTATGGTAGGAGTAGCCACCACAAGTTTATGCATATTTGTTTGGGGCTAAAGAACATAGTTGATAGACACTTGTCGGTGTTGCTGACTAATATTGGGCTATGATTTCATCCTTTTCAATGCCATTTTATTGCATATATTGAGCACATACACACTATGCACACTTCTGTGGATACTGCTTATGTACGTCTATGTGGTCATTGATAAAGCACTAAGGTTTTTTGCATAAAGCCTTTTATGTTTGATAAAGAGGGTCATGGTGAAGTTTTCTTAATTGGGAGACACCCAAATATCAGGGTCTCGTTGGTGATATAGATGGAAGACTTATTAAGCCTCGCCATAGGAGATGTATGCTAGTTGTTCATAGGTCCTTGAAAAACCTAGTTGTCTTCTATCGGGTAACTCATTATATGCAGTGGAATCAAGGATTCACTATGCAAATTAACATGTAAATACTTGTAGTTTTATGAGATTTTAACACTGATCATATGCTCATTTTGCAGAGGATACTTTGACAAAAGCTTTCAAGATTTTTTGGTTTTATGAACTATACAATGGTTGATTTACTCCTTGATACGCTTATTGGTGTGAGCACATTTATTCTCACATAATCCTTTTGGTTGGTCATTATTTTTTATTAATTCATTTTTCTAGCAAGCCTCTCCTGAATTTTTTCCTAGAATATGACATGTTGACACTCAAGGTCAAGAACAAGGCATGGGAATGCATCAAATAAGTGGACACACAAGAAGAGGGAGCACGTAGGGAGCTCCAAGAAATATATGTCAAATATTCACAAGAGACCCTTATAAAACAATGATTTTGATCACTAAAAATCATTGTAAATTATCATTTCACATTTTTGGAGCTCTATTTTGTTCAAGCCCAGGAGTCTTCGAGCTTAAGGATAATACAAGTACCTACGTATAAATTTTCATATTTTTTTGACTCCATTTGAGCCCTCAAATAAGTCTTGGAACCTAATTTTTAACTAGGTCGGATACTTGGGTTGAACAGGGCCAAAACTATTCAAAAAACTATAAGAAGAGCTAGAGAGCTCATTTTGGTTGGCTTGGTAGGGATTGAAGCCTTTGAAAGAGGTTTCTTGTGTAATTGAAGGCTTCCATTATTCCTTGCCTTTTGAGTGTGTGTGTGTGTGTGCATGTATGTGCTTGTCATTTACATTTGCATGCCACAATTGCTCACAATCTTCACATCCTCCTTACGTCTCTGTGGATTGACAAGGAGGTGGTGCTCATACTTGGGCTACACCAAATTTTTGCACCTTTGCTGCGGAGCGTAGCACGAGGATGAGCACTGTGACGGTAAGATCATAGATTTGCGATGTTGGACGGTAAAAAATAGTCATTTTTCGCTAAGTTTCTGTTTTTTTTCTCCATCTTCATCATCGTCATCATCATCATCTTCTCCCATCTTCATCTTTGTAGAAGATGTTCCTTTTTTAGTGTATATTCCCTATTTTCACCTCATTTTTCATTCATGGCTACGTGAGAGAGAAAGAGAGGCAAAGTCTTTGTGTTTGTGAGTTTTTGTGCTTTCCATGACTCTTTGTATGAGACACACACCTCCCCGTTGGATTTCAAAGTTCTGCTAAAATTCTCAATTGTGATTTTCTAAAACAATTACTACTTTTTGGAAAATTCATTTTTTTTTGAATTTCATGATTCTCTTGTTCCTGCCTAAAATCACACAAAAAATCATAACTTCTTGGTGGAGACAAAAGAATCACGATTCTCTGGTTTTCTAAGTGTGAAAAAAATCGCAATTTTCTGATTTCTAAGTGTGCAAAAAAAACACGATTCTCTGCTTTTCTAAGTATGAAAAAAACCTTGATTCTCTCGTTTTCTAAGTGTGAAAAAATTGCAATTCTCTTGTTTTTTAAGTGTGAAGAAATTGTGATTCTGTACTTTTCTAAGTGTGAAAAAATCACAACTTTCTGGCTCTTTGGTTCTCAAAAAATCACGACTTTTTGATTGTCACATAAAATCGTGACCTTCTGGTGGTCATACAATATCGCATTTTTTTGTGCTCTCAGCTTCTTAGTGTTTACAAAGTGTTTTGACCTTTTTGAGTGAAGGAGAGAAGAAAGGGGGAAAGGTGCCTCTAAAGGCATAGAAAACACTAGCGAAACCTTGATATCAGTGGAGTTAGAAAAAAGTTACGACGTTTTGGCTTTTGGGCTCTCAAAAAAATCACGACTTTCTGAGTCGAAATTGAAGAAGAGAAACACACAACTTTTTAGAAGGCAACTTTTGAGAAAATCGCAACTTTTTGCAATCAAGTTTTGGAGAAAATCGTGACTTTTTGGAAGGCAACTTTTGAGAAAATTGCGACTTTTTGCAATCAAGTTCGCAACTTTCTCCAATCAAGTTTTGGAGAAAATGGAGACTTTTTGAAAGACAACTTTTGAGAAAATGGTGACTTTTTGCAATCCAATTTTTGAGAAAATCACGACTTTTTGAAAGAAGCAAAGAGAAATAAATTGTGATTTTTTGGATACTTGTTGGGCAAAGCATCACGAGCTTTTGGTTTTTGGTTTTTAGAACATCTCGACTTTCTGGCAAGAACCTAGAACTCCTCGAGGAAAGTCTATCTTGTCCAGAATACTCACACCAAAATGGGTTCTTCAAGATAACTCAGCCATAAAAAACTTTGTTAACCAAGAAACTGATGAAGCTTTTTGGAGAGGGTGTTTGAGCGACATATCTCGTAGTGGAATGGAAAATCTTTCTCATTCTGGCTACTTACCTATGTTATCTTTCAATCATTTTGTGAGCATTGTCAATATGGAAAGCAAACTAGGAACGTGCATAAAATGCACATTGACTCTTCAATTCAACCTTTGGATCTCATTTACATACATGTGTGTGGTCCTATGCCCATAAGGTCATTAGGTGGTTCTCTTTACTTTGTCACTTCATAGATGATGCTACTAGAAAAGTTTGGGTATATCCCATCAAATCGAAGGATGAGGTATTCCCTACCTTCAAAAAATGGCTTGCTTCAGTTGAGACTCAAAAGGAACTAAGCTCAAAGCTTTATGTTCAGATAACGGGGTGAGTAAACCTCTTATGAATTCAACCTTTTTTGCCAGTTTACAACTCCTTATACCCCAATATAGAATGGTGCAGCTGAATGGATGAATAGAACCATTCAGGATAGAGTAGTTTTTATGCAGCATCATGCAAATCTTTCACAAGACTTTTGGGCAGAAGCAGTATTGGCTGTAGTTCACGTGATTAACCTTTCACCTAGTACTACCAAAGGATTTTGAGATATCTGAGTGGCACTTAGGACAAGTGTCTATGCGGTAAAGGAAAAGCATCCATTATTGGTTACATAGATTCTGACTATGCTAGTTGTGTAGAAAATTGTAAGTCTACATCAGAGCACATTTTTCATTTTGTTGGAGGTGCTATCTCTTGGAGATCTCGTCTTCAAGAATTTACAATTGTTTCCACTAGAAGCAGAGTATGTCACAACAAGTGAGGCTTGTAAAGAAGAATTGTGGCTTTCTCATCTTGGTTGTGATATGGGTTTACCTCAACAAGTACCTGGTTTGCTCAGTGATAGTCAAAGTGCCATTGCATTGGCCAAGAATCCTGTCTATCATGCAAAGACCAAGCACATTGAGATGTCGTATCACTTCATTAGAGATTGCTTATCCATTGAGCATATTATTCTTGAGAAGGTTTATACTCGAGATAATGTTGCAGATGCTTTGACTAAAGCTCTACCACAAATAGTTTTCGACACTATTGTCACTTCATGGGGGTTACTTGATTCATGATCTTACATAGTTACTTGTATACTGTGTAACATGCCCATTAGGTGGGAGGTATATTTTGTATACTTAAACTCAAGTATTCTTTATCATTCTTTATTTTTATCCCATAGTCGCTTTGGCCATATTGGCCTTTATTGGGAGATTGTTACTGTTAGTGTCCATGTGAAAGGCCAAATAGCCGCTCGACACTCTTGTATATGTTCTTTAATAAACATATAGTGTCTTGGTAAGCCACAGACTCAAGGTCCGACCACATTTGTACATTGGGATAAACCATAATCGACGCTTAGGTATCCAAACAGAAAGGATTCTTTGAGGTTGACTCTTGGAGCCTTCACCTTTTGTTTTTTATGGCTGCTTCATTCTTTTTGTCCATATGGTTGGTTCTGATGAGGGAGGCCAAGATTGCTCACTCTTGCCTATCCCAATTTGCTTCGGTGGAGCTATCGCCTTATGTGGAATACTCTTCTGAGCATAAAATTTAGTGATTTTTTCCCTCTGGTTTCTTAGACTTTCTTACTTGTGCCTTGATCATCTTTGGAAAAGAAGGGAGTTCCATGTTTACTTCTGCTACTCCTTCATAAGTTGTTTCCTTCTGTATCATAGAGCTTTGGACAAGAACATCATCGTTATCTTCATGTAAGCTCTTGGAAGGACCAGGAGTTGGTGCCTTTCCTAAATCCTTGAGTGGTTGATTCGCTAATTCTACAATGATCTTTTGCTGGTTCACCCAAACATGAAGAATTCCACTTCTTAGATTTAAGTTCACTGCATGGTGATAGATCCAATCTTGAACCAAGACAAAGTAGCCAGCACAATTACAATTGGAAAAATTCCTCTTTGTTGGGGTAAAGGTCCTAAATGACCCCCTTATTTGTACACATTTGTATAGGCCTTTTATAAGGCTTAATGTACTCATTATTTATTCTTTTGGCCAAGTTCAATGTGAACTTGGCCAGGTCCTATAAAAGTGAACTCAAATAAACTTAGGGCTCACTTCTTTCTTTAGTGAAGCCCCCAAACAAGCTGCCTCTCTCCAAATTTGAATTTCTCTCTCTCCATCTCTGTCTATCTGCTGCGTGGGCTGCTCCTTGCACCTCCAGCCCTTCTACTCAGCCAAGGGGGGTATTACCACAGCTGCTGCATCACCTGAGCACATCTCCTCAGCTCAACAACTGGTATCAGAGCCTATATTGGGCCTCAAATCTGCTGCGCAGGTTCTCTACAGCAGCATACACTCACCATTTGGCAAAATCATCAGGTTTCATCGCGAAGAAAGGGTCCAAAATCTGTTGTACCATCATTTTCAGTGATGTTCCAGCTTTTTGTCGCGAAGAAAGTGATTTTTCTCTGATTTTATCGCGAAGAACAGGTGTTTTTCAACAAAATCTCAAAGTTTCCAGCAAGAACAGGTGTTTTTCAGCAAAATATCAGATTTTCCAGCAAATTTCTAAGTTTTTGCAGGTCTTCTCACTCTCAACTGGCTGAGCACACATAGTGGGAGATACATTTTGCTGTAATTTCTATAGTTTCAGCAAAATTGACCTATGTATGAGAAGTTGTGGAGTATTTTGCCATAATTTCTTGTAAAACAGTGGCAAAAATTGGGGCTTTTGCTCCTACATGCATCTAAAGGATTAGTATTAGCCTTATGTACATTCTTTGAGGTTAAAAACAACAAAATTAGTTGTTTTTTAGCATAAATTGAGTTTCTGAAATTCTCTGCACAGAAAATTCAGAGATCAGTTTTGTGCCCAGAATCACCCCATTTTTGTCCCAAATTGCTCGTGTGACCGTTTGGAGCTGTAGTGCATCATTTTTGGAGGCTGCACTTTGATTTTGGTGCATTTGCCCAAAATTCTAGCAGGTTTTTTCATTGTGCAACTATGGCGTCATCCTCCTCAGATGTGAAGAATCTATTTGAGATTCGACGGTTTGAGGGAACAAGTTTTGACTTATGGAAGGAGAGAATTCAGGGAATCCTCTTCTTGAAGGATTGTGACAGGGCATTGGAGGCAGAGAAACCAGAGGACATGTCGGAAGATGCATGGTTTACTTTGAACAAGAAGGCCATTATATACATTAAGATGGCTGTATCCGATGAGATTCTAGTAGATCTCAAAGGTTTGACCAATGCTTTTGAGTTATGGGCAAAACTCAAGGCGACGTATGAAAATACTACGCCTGTTAACCAAGTACACCTGATGCGGAAGCTTGTTGGCATGCAGCTTGATGAGTCCAAGAGTGCAGCTGAACACTTGTCATCGTTTACAGGTACTTTGTCACAGTTGCAGGACTCAGGAATGCCTCCTTTCGATGATAAGCTTAAAGCCATTTTCTTGCTTATGACATTGCCTGACTCTTGGGAGACATTGGTAGTCTCATTGTCCAATAACCCCAACTTGACTTTTGATGGTGTTAGGGGTTCTATTCTTAATGAAGAGATCAGGAGAAAAGCAGGTGGAGAAGGAGGCAACTCAGCCAACATGGTTAGAGGCAGGACAGATAAGAAGAGTAATTATACACAGAGGAATAAGAGTAAAAGCAGGGAAAGGGGGAATAGCAGCAAAGGCAAAAGCAATGATGTGACATGCTATCAGTGTGGCAGGAAAGGTCACAAGAAACCCGATTGCCGCTATTACAAAGCAGAGCTTGATAGGAAGAAGAATTCTGGAGATAAGAAGAAGGACAGGAAAGAAGACAAGACTGATGCACAGGACAGCCAAAAGGACAAAAGGCCAATGTGGCTTCTAGTGTAGTCATAGAGGAGCTGTCAGATGCAGAGGACATTTTATGCGCTACTTTCTTAGCTGATGAAACTCATGCATTTGATCCTTCTCTAAATGTTCATGCACAGGATATGTCAATCACTAAGAGTGATGTCATAGATGCTTTGCTGACCGTCAATGATGCATTGGCCCAGACTTGGATAGTAGATTCTGGTGCTTCATTCCATGTGACTCCTATCAAGGAGTGTTTTTCTACTTTTATTGGAGGCAGCCATGGCCATGTATACCTTGGAAACAATCATGCATGTTCCATTGAGGGTATTGGCACAATGCATTTCGCTACAAATGGCACTAATGAGCTGGTCTTGCATAATGTGCGTTATGTACTAGGGATCAAGAAGAGCTTGCTTTCTGTGGGTCAAATGGATTTGCATGGTTATAGCATTCTTTTTGAGAAAGGATCATGGAAAATGACTAAAGGTTCAAGGCTGATTGTGAAAGGCACAAAGAAGGGAACTCTCTATTGCTTGCATGGAAAGGCCTTATCAGGCAAGTTCATTGCTTTGGCTGAAGTTCACTCCCATATGGAGTTGTGGCATAAGAGACTTGGCCATATGAGCCAAAAGGGTCTCACTAGGCTTTGTAACTTAAAGAAGCTTGATGCTAAAGGCACAAAGCTTGACTTTTGTAATGAATGTCAATATGGAAAGCAAGTAAAACGTTCCTTTTATTCTGGTGTGTCTCGTAAGTCTTGTGTACTTGATCTTGTTCATTCTGATGTATGTAGCATGCCCACCAAATCTATGGGGGGTGCTTTATATTTCATCTCCTTTGTTGATGATTTTTCTATAAAAATTTGGGTTCAATTGCTTAAATCAAAGGATGAAGCATTTGCTGCGTTTAAGCGTTTTCATGCATTTGTGACCACCCAAACAGGTAGAAAGCTGAAATGCTTGCGTATGGACAATGGTGGTGAGTATACAAGTGCTGAATTTCAGAAATTTTGTGAAAATTTGGGCATTAAGAGGGAGCTTACTGTTCCATACAGCCCCTCTTCTAATGGTGTGGCTGAATGTTACAATAGGACACTTTGTGAGAGGGTGAGATGCATGCTGTCCACAGCTAATCTCCCTCATGGATTTTGGGGAGAGGCACTCAAAACTGCAGTACATGTGTGCAATAGATCCCCTCACATGTCTTTAAAAGGTGACATCCCTGAAGAGGTTTGGTCTGGCAAACCTGCTTCATATGATCACTTACGTGTCTTTGGCTGCGAGGCGTTTGTGCATATAAGGCCTGAGCTGAGAAACAAGCTTGATGCTAAGTCCATTAAAGGCCTCTTCATGGGATATGGTGAAGAAGGTGAAATGGGCTACAGGATTTGGATACCTCAGCTCAAGAAGGTCGTACGCAGCCGAGATGTTGTTTTTAATGAGGCAAGGCTGCTTCAAAACAATTGTGCCTCAAAAGATAACCATAAAAGGGTAAGATTTCAGCATGACCAGCCACCTGTTAGGTCCAATTTTGACCCTCAGGATGCACCACAAAGGACTGAAAATGTTGACGATCCAGTGGTTTTTGAGCCAGAAGATGTTGGACAGCAAAATGAGGCTCCTGAAGGGAATATGCAGCCGAATAATAATGCTGAAAATGGTGCTGGAAACAATGGACAGCAGCCTAATAATAATGATTTGATCATACCACCTGATGTAGACCCATTGCCTGACAATGTGGATCATTGGGTGAGAAGATCTACTCGTCTTAGAAGGAATGTGAGTAGATTTGATCCTTCATTGCATTACATTTTGTTGACAGATGAAGGTGAGCCTCTCACATACAAAGAGGCAAAGGCATGTGAACACAGCAGCAAGTGGGAGCTTGCTATGCAGGAAGAGATTAAAGCTTTGCATGCTAATGATACTTGGGATTTGGTTGAATTACCCAAAGAAAGGAAAGCCATTCCTAACAAATGGGTGTATAAAATCAAAACAATTGATGGAAAACCCAAGTACAAAGCAAGGCTGGTTGCAAAGGGATATGCCCAGACCAAAGGCATAGATTTCCAAGAAGTATTCTCTCCTGTGGTGAAGATGACCACTTTGCGAGTGTTATTTGCAATAGTAGCTGCTCTTGATTTGGAATTAGACCAAATGGATGTACATACAGCTTTCTTGCATGGTGATGTTGATGAAGAGCTTTACATGAAACAACCAGAGGGGTTTGTTATCCCTGGAAAGGAACATTTGGTATGTAAGCTCAATAGAAGCTTGTATGGGCTGAAACAAGCTTCTAGACAATGGTACAAGAAGTTTGATGCTTTCATGCTCAAACAAGGGTATAAAAGAAGCCATGCTGATCACTGTTTGTATACGAAAACTGATGTAGATGGAAGCCCTATTATTCTTGTCTTATATGTTGACGATATGCTGATTGCTGGTAAGAAAAGAGACACCATTGATGCTCTTAAACAGCAGCTGAAATCTGCTTTCTCAATGAAAGACCTTGGGGCAGCAGAGCATGTCCTTGGAGTGAGGATTAGAAGACAAAGGGACCAGCACATATTGTATTTGTCGCAGGAAAAATACATTGAAAAGGTGCTGGACAGATTTAACATGGCTGATGCAAAGCCTCTTGGAGTGCCATTGTAGCCATATGTTAAAGTTTCCAAGGAAGATTGTCCCAAAACACAAGAAGCAATCAATGACATGCAAAATGTGCCTTATGCTTCAGCTTGTGGCTCACTTATGTATGCTATGGTTGCAACTAGGCCGGACATTGCCCATTCAGTGGGAGTTGTGAGCTGGTTTATGGCCAATCCAGGCAAAGCTCATTGGAAAGCAATAAAGTCCATTTTGAGATACTTAAAGGGGACAAAAAATAAATGCATTTGCTATGGCAAAGACCCATTGGAGCTGAAAGGCTTTTGTGACTCTGACATGGCTGGTGATGTGGATACACGTAAATCCACAAGTGGATACATGTTCACTCTTGCAGGACGTGCTGTTTCATGGTGCTCAAGGCTGCAAAAGATTGTTGCTTTGTCCACTACAGAGGCTGAATACATTTTAGCCACTGAGGCTTCCAAGGAAGCCATATGGCTGGCACGATTATGCAGTGAGTTTGGCTTGTCAAACAAGGCACCTATGCTTGGCTGTGATAGCCAGAGTGCCATATGTTTGGCAAAGAATGCCATGTTTCATGCACGCACTAAGCATATTGATGTGCGATATCACTTCATTCGAGAAGTGCTTGAGGATAGCCTTATCACACTTGTTAAGGTTCATACATCACAGAATCCTGCAGATGTTCTCACTAAGTGCTTGTCTAAAGCACAACATGAGCTATTTATACAGATGGTGGGAGTCACGTAGCTTAAAGGCATCATTTATGCCTTTAAGTGGGAGGTTGTTGGGGTAAAGTTCCTAAATGACCCCCTTATTTGTACACATTTGTATAGGCCTTTTATAAGGCTTAATGTACTCATTATTTATTCTTTTGGCCAAGTTCAATGTGAACTTGGCCAGGTCCTATAAAAGTGAACTCAAATAAACTTAGGGCTCACTTCTTTCTTTAGTGAAGCCCCCAAACAAGCTGCCTCTCTCCAAATTCGAATTTCTCTCTCTCCATCTCTGTCTATCTACTGCGTGGGCTGCTCCTTGCACCTCCAGCCCTTCTACTCAGCCAAGGGGGGTATTACCACAGCTACTGCATCACCTGAGCACATCTCCTCAGCTCAACACTCTTAAGGTAGTGCCATACATAGGGTATAAAATCCCTGATTTATAACAACCAATGAAGGAGTAATAACCTTAACATTGATTGGATGTCATCCTGATTTTTCAGGGATGTGCAAAAGATGACCCCGAGACTGTAAAACTAAGATTTCTTTGAATCTACTAAATCAAATGACTTGAAGAGCTATACACATAAACTGGAGAGTGATATCTTTATAATGATTGGTTAATGGCATGATTTGCAGCTTTGTAGAGAGAACAGAAACCTCTTCAAGATCATTGAGTCTGAAGAAGGAGTAGAGAAATGAAGGAGCAAGACAATGGTGTACAAAAGTCTATGTATTTTACAAGTGATTGGGACTAATTATATATACTCTTGAGGATCTATCCACACCATTGCTTCTTGATTGCATTCGAGTGTATTCCGGCTTGGTAGTTTAAGTTGATTGGAACCTTTTCCTATAATTTAGGAAAAGAGAAAGTTGGAGCTATAACTACCATACCTTTGCTTCTTGAATTTGAATTCCAATGTAGTTTGGCTTGGTAGTTTAAGTTGATTGGAATCTTTTCCTACAATTTAGGAAAAGAGAAATTTGGAGTTATAATTACCTTTTGATTGATTGATTGAGAATCAATCTCAACCACTCCAAACTCGGGACTTTTTGGCCTTTTACTCTTCTCATTTACAAAGATAAATACCTTGAACCTTACAAGAAAAAATGATCATAAGTGATCAATCAAAAATACAATAAAAGGTGTGTACATAAGGCTATTTTCAAGGTACATGTGAACACTATCCATATGATACTTGGAATGGAAAAATTTTCTTCAAGCATAATGAAAGCTTGGTGCTCCAAAAACTCCTCCTAAAGCTAAAGTATGCTTGAGTCTTCATTCTCTGATAGGTTGAATACCTACCATAGATTTGAATCTACAAAGCTTTACCCCATCAAGTGCCTCTGTCATCATGCCTACTATTTGCTTCTTAGTAGGAACAAAATGAAATGTCTATTTCCTTTGGCATAAACTTCTCTCTTACAAAAAGTTAATGAACCTGTATGTGCTTTCTCCTTGCATGGAAAATTGGATTTGCAGCTAGATGCGTGGAACCTACATTATCTCCAAGTATGTGAGGTTTGGAACTTACAAGTCCCAAATTTGAGTACAGATCCTTGAGCCATATTTCTTCTTGAGTTGCAATAGTTAGAACTCTATACTCTACTTTATTTGAAGGTGAATCCATGGTTGGTTGATTCTTGGAAATCCAAGAAACCAATTTCGAACCTACAAATGCTAAGTATCCTAATCTATCATCCTTTGCTCCTGCCCAATCTACATCTAACTTGGAAGTTAGGATTCCACAAATGTCCAGGCTCTCATAATGGCTTCTCCTCATAATGGGGGCCTTACAACTTAGAGCACCATGGATCATTTGTGGTCACATGAGGGTGGAGTATTGAGCATATCTAACGGTTACCATATACTTGATACTCTCATATGTGGTGGTACTTTGCACTTAGGGATATTATTTAGCTCTTACTTCAGTAAAGTTCATCATCAATAGAGAGAGCTATTCCAGCCATTATCTTCTCCGTGTGTCTTGCTGCGTTTGTGCTCCTTGTGTGTCTCTCGCCTTCTACACAGACACAACAATACATACATACATACATACATGCTAACATACATAAGTACATACATATATACACATCCATCCATCGATCCATACATACATACATAAAAGAAAGAGATGCCACTACAAGAAAAAGGGGGGCGTAGCGACGCCCCCGAATTGGAAAAAAAACGGGAACCGTCGCTTATGCGATGAGGTCGTCGCATAAGCGACGGTAGGAATCTTGATTTTTTTTTTTCCCCCGACATTCGTCGCATAAGCGATGCTAGCGTCACTTATGCGACGCTCCTAAAGAGCGTTGCTAATTGCATCGCTGCCTAGCGACGTTGGCAAACTGCAGAGCGTCGCATATGAGACACTCTGGAATGTAAAAAAAAATTTGAAATGTGCCGGGACTTGGACGCGAGCAAGAAGAGACATAGAGAGAGAGAGAGAGAGAGAGAGCGCGAGAGAGAGAGGGCCACACAAACTAGCAGCAAGCAGGTATGTGCACACACACACACACACATACATATGTACACACACATATACACACATAGACACACACACACATACACATAGACACACACACACAAATACACACACATATACACACATACACAAATAAGGTTGCATACACACATGCACACATAATGCATAGACATGGACACACATATACACATACATATACACACATACATACATACACAGACACATACACACACACATACACACACATACACACACATACACACACACATACACACACACATACACACATACACACACATATATGCATACACACATATAGAGAGAGACATGCACACACATACACATACATGCATACATAATGCATATGCATATGCGTACATCCATACATACTTACATGCATACACACACATATGCATACATAATGCATATGCATATGCGTACATACATACATACTTACATGCATACACACACATATGCATGCATAATTCACATTCATACATACACATACATAATGCATATGCATACATACACATACATAATGCATACACACACATATGCATGCATAATGCATACACACACATACACACATATGCATACATACACACATAGACACATACACACATACACATACACACACTCATAGACACACACACATACACATAGACGTGCACACACATATACACACACATAGACACATAGACACATACACACATAATGATGCATTCACACACATACACATGCATACACACATAGACACACATATACACATACACATAGACACACATATACACACACATATACACATATACATACACACTCATAGACACACATAATGATGCATTCACACACATACACATGCATACTCACATAGACACACATATACACTTACACTTCCAAACATACACACTCATAGACACACATTCATACACACACACATCCAAACATACACACTCATAGACACACACACATACACACAGATGCGCACACACATACACACACATATACACACACATACACATAGACACATACACACATAATGATGCATTCACACACATACACATGCATACACAAATAGACACACATATACACACACATACACACACATATATGCATACACACACACACATAGAGAGACATACACACATACACATACATGCATACATAATGCATATGCATACATAATGCATATGCATACATAATGCATATGCATACATAATGCATATGCATACATACACATACATAATGCATACACACACATATGCATACATAATGCATACACACACATACACAAACCTATGCATATATCCATGCATACACATACACACATAGACACATACACACACATAAACACATACACACTCATAGACGCGTAGCGACACATACACATAGACACACACACATACACACACATATACACAAACACATACACACATAGACACATACACACATAGACACATACACACATAATGATGCATACACACACATACACATGCATACACATACATATGCATACATACATGCATACACATACACACATAAACACATACACACACATAGATACATACACACATAAACACATACACACTCATAGATACACACACATACACATAGACACACACACATACACACACATATACACACACACACATGCACACATAGACACATACACACATACACATGCATACACACACATACACATGCATACACACATACAAACACATATACACACACATACACACATACACACACACATATATGCATACACACACACATAGAGAGACATACACACATAAACACATACATGCATACATATGCATACATAATGCATATGCATATGCATATGCATACAATGTACATACATACTTACATGCATACATAATGCGCATGCATAGATACATACACACACACACATACACACATAGACACATACACACACATAAACACATACATACTCATAGATACACACACATACACATAGACACACACACATACACACACATATACACACACATACACACATAATGATGCATACACACACATACACATGCATACACACATACAAACACATGTACACACACATTCACACACATATATGCATACACACACATAGAGAGACATACACACACATACACATATATGCATACATATTGCATATGCATATGCATACATACATACTTACATGCAAACATAATGCACATGCTTACATACACATACACACATGCATATACACACATACACACATATGCATACATAATGCATATGCATATGCATACATACATACTTATATGCATACATAATGCACATGCTTACATACACATACATAATGCATACACACACACATACACACATAATGATGCATACACACACATACATATGCATACACACACATATGCATACATACATGCATACACATACACACACATAGATACATACATACACATAAACACATACACACTCATAGACACACACACATACACATAGACACACACACATATACACACACACATACACACATAGACACATACACACGTAATGATGCATAGACACATACATATGCATACATAGACACACATAATGATGCATACACACACATACATATGCATACACACACATATGCATACATACATGCATACACATACACTCATAGACACATACACACACATAGATACATACATACACATAAACACATACACACTCATAGACACACACACATACACATAGACACACACACACACACACATATACACACACATAGACACATACACACGTAATGATGCATACACACATACACATGCATACATAGACACACATAATGATGCATACACACACATACATATGCATACACGCACATATGCATACATACATGCATACACATACACACACATAGATACATACATACACATAAACACATACACACATAGACACACACACATACACATAGACACACACACATATACACACACACATACACACATAGACACATACACATGTAATGATGCATAGACACATACACATGCATACATAGACAGACATAATGATGCATATACACACATACATATGCATACACACACATATGCATACATACATGCATACACATACACACATAGACACATACACACACATAGATACATACATACACATAAACACATACACACTCATAGACACACACACATACACATAGACACACCCACACACACATATACACACACATACACACATAGACACATACACACGTAATGATGCATACACACATACACATGCATACATAGACACACATAATGATGCATACACACACATACATATGCATACACACACATATGCATACATACATGCATACACATACACACATAGACACATACACACACATAGATACATACATACACATAAACACATACACACTCATAGACACACACACATACACATAGATACACACACACATACACACATAGACACATACACACATAATGATGCATACACACATACACATGCATACATAGACACACATAATGATGCATACACACACATACATATGCATACACACACATATTGTTAGTCGGCCGCCGGATTGTAAGTTGTAAAAACTGAATCTTGTTCGCACGAGCGAAAGGTTGTTACGCAGACACCTTGTAATCTTTATATAAAGCAATGAAAAAGAGACGCAGTGTGACGTTCGTTGGATTCACCAGACTGTTTGTCTGGGTGATTGAGTGAACGTTACCGTGTTGTTTGATTGAGCAATCCTGAGTATATTGTTCTTGTTTCTGTTTTGTTATCTGTCGATACCTGTCTGTTGGTGAGTTTCATAGATGTTCAGAAGATTATCCGACTGGGGTCTGAGCGAGTTATTCTGTAGAGTTTCTATGGCATTGATTAATTAAGTATATGTATCGTGGTGTCGCTCTTCTTGTAATGCACCGTAACGTGCTGAGGAAGTCTGTGTAGTTGTGGTAGTGTTTCTGGGATTCTAATCTGTATTGTGTTGTCTTCAGTGTGACAGTGGTTTGTATTCGGAACAGATCTTGAATTAATCAAGCAAGTGTAAGTGTAACGGAGTCTTGATAGAGTTGGAGCATCAGTGTCTTTCTGTATATGAAGTGGGTAATCTGGGAACCAAGTATAGGGCCTCTGTCTAACAGACCCCTTCCACTCCCAAGAATCCAATAACGTTTAACCGCACTTCTGACAGTTAGAACAACGTTTAACAATATGCATACATACATGCATACACATACACACATAGACACATACACACACATAGATACATACATACACATAAACACATACACACTCATAGACACACACACATACACATAGATACACACACACATATACACACACACATACACACATAATGATGCATACACACATACACATGCATACATAGACACACATAATGATGCATACACACACATACATATGCATACACACACATACATATGCATACACACACATATGCATACATACATGCATACACATACACACATAGACACATACACACATAGATACATACATATACATAAACACATACACACTCATAGACACACACACATACACATAGACAACACACACATATACATACACACATACACACATAGACACATACACACACATAGATACATACATACACATGAACACATACACACTCATAGACACACACACATACACATAGACACACACACACACACACCTACACACACACAAACACACATAGACACTTACACGCATAATGATGCATACACACACATACACATGCATACACACATACAAACACATATACACACACATACACACACACATATATGCATACATACACACATATATGCATACACACACATAGAGAGACATACTCACACATACACATACATGCATATATATACATACATAATGCATATGCATATGCATACATACATACATACATACATGCATACATACACACACATATACACATACATACACACACATATACACACACATACACACATAGACACATATACACATAATGATGCATACACACACATACACATGCATACACACATACACACATATACACGCACATACATACACACACATGCATACATACACATACTTAATGCATACACACTTACATATGTACACGTATATATATTGATTTCTAACCATTTTGTTTTATATGTTAGGTATTATGGATCTTAGTAGAGAGAGAAAGGCGAAACTCACTCTCATAAAAAGTCTTATGAGAGCAAGAGTTCCGTCTGATACTCTAGGGGCCATAATGTGTGATTACTCAGATGCTTACCCAGCAATCAGACGAGGGCTCTTCTGCGGCTTCACATGCAGGAAGAGAGCTAGCTACTCATAGGTATGTTTTGTTTTCATACGATCCAGATGCTTACCCAGCAATCAGACGAGGGCTCTTCTGCGGCTTCACATGCAGGAAGAGAGCTAGCTACTCATAGGTATGTTTTGTTTTCATAAACTTTTTTAATGATATTATAACACATATTTTTATTTATTTCTATCTATCTATTTTCAGGACACCTATACCACCTCCAGCAGGTGATAACATAGCAGAGTTGCCTATGAGAACATGCATAGGCACCTTAGGACTATAGTGCGACATAGAGCCAGAGGGGAACATTGTGTACATAGGGAATGGATTGGAGTTCAAGAGAAGAATGCGGGCACTATGCGACTCTTACCAACGCTTTATCCACTTACCGTGGAAGTAAGTAAAAGTTTTACATATAAATTGAAATATATATCTTATGTTTTATTTACATTATGTTTTTTATTTTTGTAGTGAGCATGATGAGAGGGATAAAAAATATGTACTTAGTTCACTTGAGACAGAGTTTGGGACTGGATGGTCGCTCAAGTGGTGTTTAAAAGAGATGCAGACACTTATGGCTCATCGTCGCAACAATGCATGGTAATGCATTGCTTTTATGTACATATATGTGGATATGAGTATGTGTGTTTATGCATGTATGTATGTATATGAGAGAGAGAGAGACTAGAGGTATAAATACACGCATACACACACATATACATCATACATGCACATTTACACATATACATACACACACATACATGCACATTTTTACACACACATACACATGCAATGTTACACACATATAATGAATACACATAGACACATGCACATACTCACACACACGTACACATACTCACATACACATACACATGCATAATCATATGTACACACACATAGACTCATATATTCATATTTACATGCATATATACACACAAAACACATGCATATGCACATATAGATACACATACATACACAACACATGCATACGCATAAATAAATAAATAAATAAATCATATTTCAAAAATTTCGAATTGAAAACACTAATTTCGATATTAGGGTTTTGAAATCCCTAATTTAAAAACTCTAATTCAACCTTTTAGCCATACGTTTGAAGTATATGTACACCTCCGACGTCCTACTAGAGAGATGTCTCTCCTCCCAACCTTATGCCTCTATATATAGCTACTCGAATCAACGAGGATCATAATATATGTAAAGATATATACACATCATGTAGATAGGATACATAAATATAAAATGGAGTAGATATATTATGCATCACACATACATGCCTAAATGCACACATAAATATATATATATATGACATATATACATATATACATTTACACATCACATATACATGCCTACATGCACACATAAACATATATATACATGCATACATATTTACAGGTACATATTTACACATAGACACATATACATATATACATGTACACAATTATAAACACTTGCATATATTACATGAATACATGAATATTTTACATAAATGCATATGCATATATACACATATGCATATTTAACACATGTATACATATATCACACACATGCAAACACATACATATACATGAAATACATATATATGCATACTAACATACGCATACATATAATACACATGAATACACACACATATGCATACATACATGATAAAAATTTGCTCCTCGAAGATAAAGCTATATATAAAATAATTAGGCATACCCCCGAGCTTCATGTTCTAAGTTAGAAGAACACGATTTCATCTCTCTAATAGGATTCATCATTATTCAAGTTAATAAAAAAAACCTATTATCTGATATCCATTCAGAACCTTCAAGTTATTGATCGAGAACTAGAGTAGAATTTACTATCTAATCTGCTCATATGTTTTCATTATTGCCATCATTTTGGCAAGACATCAATATAGTCTCATCTTCATTATCCTTATTGATTTCATTTATTTCTTCTATTGTTAAATCTATGTTCTCATGAATCACATCATCTATTGATGGATTAATATCTATTTCTGGTAATTCCTCTTCCTCATCAGTAGAATCAGCATGTAGAGAATTATCCTCTTCATCAAAAAGATTAGTATCATTATCACGTATAATGATTCTAATTTCTATTTCAGATGTTGATGTATCAATATCTGATGCTGAATCATCAAGAGGACTTTCTTCGATCTCTCTAACAATAAACTGATCAAACAATGACCTACCTCTAGGTTGCACATGAATGACTTGCCACCAAGGATGAGCATCTGGGTTTTTATAAAAAAATGCTTGTTGAATATGCCTAGGAAGAATATATGGTTCTTTCGTAGATCGCATTACCTTGGAAGAATCAATTGCTCAAAACCCAGATAATTCCTTTCTTAATGTAGAATTACTACCTTTATACTCCACTCGAAACCAGTAAACCTTCAAAATGACCTATCAAAATATATAACAACAAAAACCCATTATTAGGTGCTTAAAAGAATAACTAACTCTAAAAAATATATATAAACTTTTTTTTACCTGTTTGAATGTACGAAATGAAATTTCGTAGATACCAACAATAGTTCCTACGTAACCAAGTTCGCTATCTATAAGGTTCGTGTCTTTTGAGCTAGCACGTGATAGTTGCTTGAAAGAAGCAACAATACTAGAATCCTCTGTTTTACGTAAAGAATCAATGGCTTTGATTCTAATATGTTGTCCAAAAGCCCACATATTAGTGAACATTCGAGCTTGCAAAATAAATTCAATTAGTAGATAGAAACTAACATACATATATGAAAAAAATAAAATATTATTTTAATAAAATTACCTTTCGTTCACAGCCTATCATTAACTCTCTTTGCTCATCTGAGATTTCTTCATTATTTGCGTTGGCGCATTGCAAACGACTATATAGCCAATCCGTGAAAGAAGGTATATCTGTAATCTCATTATTATCGAGATTACGTCTAGATCTTTTGTTTTTCCGCCTTTTACTTTAGAGACTTTGAAGTTCCTCGTACTCGCTAAGGAATGCTTGCATGCATTCGCTTTTATATGCTATAAAAGTAGAAACATCATTTTTTTCTTGAAATGTAAATAAGAATGGAACCCCCTTACCTGATAATACCTCATCTGTTATTTTTGAAGAAGACTCGTTGGTCCATGCACGTGGAGCTTCTTCATGAACTCTTTCAAGTTACTCACTAACGTAATACATGCACTCTTCAAGCATCCAACACTTTGCCATGGATCCTTCTGGTTTTGCTCTTTGTCGCACATAACCTTTTAGTATTCCCATAAATCGCTCGACCCAAAACATCCATCGAGTGTTGACAGCACCTGCAATCTCTATCTCATCTACAAGATGGACTAATAAATGAACCTGAATATCAAAAAATGAAGTAGGAAGTTCTTTTTCCATCAAACATAGTAGCTCTTTGCATTCACGTTTTTTTTGTGGGATCGAATTTTTATCGATCTCTTTGGATGTAATCCACCTATACATATCATAAAAACAATTATAAAGAAGTTAATTAAAAAATAAAAGATATCCAATATTCATACATATTAAATATAAAAGTATCATAAGGTAAATATAAAAGTATCATAATTACCTTATAAGTGATCCAAGACGATAGATCACATCTTGTTCTCCTTTCGTTGTACATCCATCGATAACCAAAGGTAAAATATGTTTCAAAAAGTTATGCCAGTCATGGGTCTTTAACCCAGATAAGCTCTTATCATCCATAGTAAACATGTTTTGAAACGATGCTCCATATCCTGTAGGAGTCTTAATCAATTGAATTCTATTGTTGATAGTCTGTATCTCTTTTGTTGTAAGTACCCAAGGAGCAGATGCATAAGTTGTTTCTTGTCGATGTCTATCAAAAATTGGCCATAACTTTGGTTTGGATTTTTTATCTTTCAAATCATTCCTTGATGTTGTGGTATCTTTTAGTCCAAGAAGATGTTGCCATAGTGAATAACCAATATTTTTGAATATATGCATAGGATCAAGAAGATGACATACTTTTAACTCTTTCCAATACTCCAAAGAATACCATACTGATATGTTCTCTACGAGTGCCAATTTTCCTTTACCTCTGTTCACATACTCATTATCTGAATCATCACTGAAGATTTCTTCTTCTGGATCTATCAGAGGTCCATCTGTCCATTTTTTATACCAATCCATAGGCGTCATAGGTTTTGGATACTGGCGTGTTTCAAGCTTTCCATTAAAATGTATCGCTTCTCTTTTAGATCTTAATGGATGATCATCAGGCAAGAATCGTCGATGTCGAAGATAAATATTTTTGTTGAGATTCTTACTATAGATTGATCTCAAACAATCACCACAATATGGACAAGCTTTATAACCCTTAGTAGATATTCTTGCATCATGGAAAATGATAAAAATATAATTAGATTAAATCATATTTATTTACATGCATATTGAATAAAAAAATTACATCAATACCTGAACAAACGCCATATCCAGGAAAATTGTGAATAATCCAAGCCACAATACAACGAACCGTAATATGTCTTTCATTGATGCTTTTCGATATATCAATGACATTAATACCTCTCCATAACTCTTGAAGATCGTCAATGAGAGGAGCAAGAGATACATTCATATCTTTAACTTGTCTTTTGCTTGGGATTAAAATTGAAAGCATTAAATGTTCCTTTTTAATGCTAAGATATGGCGGAAGATTGTAGTTTATGACTACCACTGGCCATGTTGACCATTTACTGGATTTCATGGAGAATGGATTAACCCCATCTAATGCAACTCCTAACTTTAGATTCTGTGGATTTTGTGCAAATTCAGGCCATGTAGAATCAATATGCTGAAAAGCAACACCATCATGAGGAATTCTGATTATTCCATCAGTACTTTTGTGATCATGTCCCCAAGTCAAAAGCTTTGATAATTTGGGGCTTTGAAACATATGTCTAATCCGTGGAGCCAATGGAAAATGTCTCAATACCTTTTTTGGGATTTTACCTTCTTCACCCTTATATCGAGGAGATTGACATTTGGGACATGTCAAAGAGTCTGCATATTCACCTCTATATAAAATACAATCGTTAGACATGCATGTATACATTGATAATATATACCAAGATTGTTGATTATCTTCTTCATTTCATCATGTGAGGTAGGAAGAATATTCTGACTTGGTAAAACCTTTTCAGATAATAACCTGTAAGTTTATCAAAAAAAGATATATTAAAAAAGGTAAATAAATAAATATACATATATACATGTAGGTTTTTATTCTTACTTTAGATAAGGTAAGAACAAGAACTTGAATTGAATGGACACTTTTTGTCCGCGCATCTTTTAAAACTATTAATGCATCTTTCGAAATATTTACACAAAATTTGATTGTTTTGGATGGCAGGATACGATTGTTTGTTTTGGAGGATATGAAGTATGTACCTTCATTGAATGATTTGTGGATTCACACTTTCAAACTGAACATATGTGTGAATCGACAAATCATTCATATCCTCAAAAACAAACAATCGTATCCTGCCATCCAAACAATCGTATCCATTCAATTCAAGTTCTTCTTCTTACCTTATCTAAAGTAAGAATAAAAACTTGCATGTATTTATATATATATATATATATATATATATATATATATATATATATATATATTTATGCATATATATATAAATAGATAGAAAATTGAAAATTATACCCTAATAGTGTCGAAACAGATACATTACTCCATCCAAAACGATTTTGAAGGTTGAGAATAAGTAAGCTTGCACTTAGTCGTGTCAAACGACTTCCTTCATATACATGCTTTAGACATTCCTCTCAAAGATATTTCTCATTTTTAGAAATATCAATGCTCTCACTGTCATTTTGATACCAATCCTCAATAAAATCTGCCACGCCATCATTTTCATCATTGTCACACAAATCTTGTACTTTATCGTCTTTTGAATATAGATCTTTCAACTTTGCATATTTCACAGGATTAGTTTTGTGTAGCCTCCTCATGGAAGCTTCTGATAATCGTGGTCTTACTGGTAATTGTGAATGCTGTGGACGAATATCATCAACATCATACGTTGGAATCTACACATATAAATAAAACTCATTAGTATTCCATAAATGAATAAAACTCATTAGTATTCCATAAATGAATAAATCAACATCATACGTTGGAATCTACACATATAAATAAAACTCATTAGTATTCCATAACTCAAATATAAAATTAAGTATATAGCTTATTAAATATGGATAGAAAAATTTTATTCTCTCTAGCTAAAAGGTGCTCTTGGAGGTCTATGCCATCCATAATTCACTAATAGTTCATCACCAGCATGTAATGTAGTAATAGCATTGACAACTATGTATCTTGATACATCTCTACTCATGTATGGTGATTCATGATTAATTTCACGCTCCTCAAATGTGCAATTAGTCATTGAACTATTATGTAACCCTCGACTACTATTTATTAAACCTGCTATATTTCCATGTGTGTAAGGTCTTCCATCAATATATAATCTTTCATTTTCTGCATGTAAAATCCTTCTACTAGTAAGGGAAGCTGCGTTCAAGCATATTCCATAAGTACTCATGCTTTGAACATAACGTGAAAGTCCATGTCAATCTCCCCATCCATATATAGGACCACAAAATGACATAAGAGTGACTTCAGAGTTCGGAGGCACATACAAATCCTCTACAATAAAGAGACCACGACCAGCATTAGTAATAGTGGATGGAGCAATCATATAGCGATTACCCCAAAAGTTGGAAACCTCTCCATCTAAAGGAAGTGGTCCTCTATTCCATCCTCCATATCTTCTTTTATCATATGTTTGTGCTAAAGAACGATCACGAGCTGGCAATGGATAATCTCCAGCCGTTTCATTCTCTAAACCAGGAGGTAGAGGATTTCTAGAAACCTCTGCTTGTAATTGATGAACAACAAGTCCATGACGTGTACAAGGTATATTAACATTATGAGAAAAATCATCATCATCATCATCATCGGGCAAGTATTCCTGTATATCAACAATAATTTGATTTTATATATGGGTTTTAAATAAAATAATGACATAAATATATATAGAAGATACATACCCAAGCATTATCACGTTGACTAGGTGATGGTGCACGCTCAAAAGTACCATACTCTGCCTCATGTTCAATACATTCCAATCGTGGTCTTCGATACGTGCCATAACAAGAGTTACACCAACATATAATATGCTCTTCATAGTAAAATTCATCATAATTCCTATCGGATGACACATGTGAAGTCATTGCATGGGTAGGAGGTGGTGGAGTACCCTCTGATTGATCAGAATCTGCACATAATAAGAAACATAAAAAGAAAATATAAGTTATGTATCCATCAAATATATTTAAAATTAAATATTTCATATACTTACAGTATAAAGTCGTTGCACGAAGAGGAGACGGTGGTGGAGTTCCATGTGATTGATCGGAATCTACAAATAATGGTATTTGATATTAATAATTTGATTATCTACATAAACAAAAAATTCACATATACATATTTACACATACATACGTATTCACATATACACATTTACACATACACACATATTCACATATACACAACTACATATTGTGGGATAAACACATGTATTTTGTATGAATGAGTATATATGCATGCATGCGTGTGTACGTATATATGTGGATATGTATATGTGTGTTTATGTTATATGTATGTATATGTGTATATGTATACATATATGCATGCGTATATGTTTGCATGTATATGTGTATGTGTATGTGTGTGTATATATGTGTATGTATTCTGACTTTTTTTTCTGTTTGAGATTAAATTAACAGGAGATATTGTATGGTCGAAGAAAATAAAAGGCGAGCTAACATACCACCTGAGTCGTGGCAGTTTTTTCGTAGATAGCTACGTCTTCAAGAGTCATTTCCTCAGCAGAAGGTACACAAATTAATAGTTTATATTTATAATTTTTATATATTTTAGTAATTTTTTACATTTAATTTATGTATTTTTTTCTTGAATAAACAGGCTGCTGCAAAGAAGAGAGTGGAGTCGGGCCACACATCGCACCTAGGCCAAATGGGCCATAATGGTTTTGTAGCTACGTTTGTAAGTATATGTGTTATTGTGAGTATATTTTTTATTTTAGTTAAAATGCAAGCAACTAATGTTTTTTATTTGTTTCATTGCAGCGGAAGGATTATGGCCGATATCCTACGAAACAGGAGATCGAGTATGCTACACATTTTGGATATCGGCGTTTGATCGAGTATATGCAAGATCATCCTGATGCCTTTGTGAGTATTTTTAAATTTTATATAATAATTTTGTTTTTATGAATGTTTTAATTCTTTTATTTATTTATGTTTGTTATATGTAATACAGGAGTATTATGGAGAGACAAATATGGATGAGGTGGAGAGACAGACACAGGAGGGACGATCTCGATCGTCACAGGGTGATCATGACGATGAGGATGAGGAAGATCAGAATGGTCATGATATTGCTGATGATGATGATGATCATGATGATGATCATGATGATGATGATTAGGATTTTAGTTGATTATGACATTGGATTATATGTATTTACATATATATATATATATATATATATATATATATATATATATATATATATATATATATATATATATATATATATATATATATATATATATATATATATATATATATATATATATATATATATATATATATATATATATATATATATATATATTCAGTTATGTTTTGAATTGTGTGTATGGTATGTGCATGTGTATGTGTGTGTATATGTATGTATGTGCATGTGCATGTGCATGTATAAGTGTATATGTGTGCATGAGTATGTGCATATGCATGTGTATGCACGAATGTGTATATGTATATGCATGTATATGTATAACTCTATGTGTATATGTGTGTATGTGCATGTATATGTGTATATGTAGGTATGTGCATGTGTGTGCATGTGTATATGTGTTTTAATACTTTAATTATATAATTCATTCATATGTGTGTACCTAAGTGTATATGTATGTGTGTGTATATGTATGTATGTGCATATGTATGTGTGTGTATATGTATGTATGTGCATGTGCATGTATAAGTGTATATGTATGTATCAATATGTGCATGTTCTTGTGTATGTTTGTGTATATGTATATGCATGTATATGTATAACTCTATGTGTATGTGTGTGTATGTGCATGTATATGTGTATATGTAGGTATATGCATGTGTGCGTGCATGTGTATATGTGTTTTAATACTTTAATTATATAATTCATTCATATGTGTGTACCTAAGAGTATATGTATGTGTGTGTATATGTATGTATGTGCATGTGTATGTGTGTGTATATGTATGTATGTGCATGTGCATGTATAAGTGTATATGTGTGTATGAGTATGTGCATGTTCTTGTGTATGTGTGTGTATATGTATATGCATGTATATGTATGTGTGTGTATATGTATATGCATGTATATGTATATGTGTGTATATGTATATGTATATGTATATGTGTATATGTATATGCATGTGTATATGTATGAAACATGCATGTGTATGTGGATGTGCATATACATGTATTTGCATATATGTTAATGTGTGTATGTGTCTCTCTCTCACTCTCTCTCACTCTCTCTCTCTCTCTCTCTATATATATATATATATATATATATGCATGCATGGACGTCTTTTTATGTGGTTGTAGGAATGTTTGTGCATATGCATGTGTATATGTGTGTATGTCTAAGTGTATGTGCACATGTATCTATGTGTATGTATGTGTGTGTATGTGCATGTGTATATATGTGTATGTTTGAAAGTGCATCTTCATCATGTATAAGTGTATGAGTGCATATCAATAAGTGTGAGTATGCTATGTAATGAAAATAACACAATTCAAATGATCTAAAAAGAATAGAAATTGTACTTACAATTGTTAGCCATACTTTTTGCTTGGTTAGCTTCTTGAATAACCTGCAATAAAGAGAGAAAGAAAAGAGAGAGAGAGAGAGAGAGAGAGAGAGAGAGAGAGAGAGAGAGAGAGAGAGAGAGAGAGAGAGAGAGAGAGAGAGAGAGAGAGAGAGAAAGAGAGAGAGAGATCTAGAGAGAGAGAGATCTAGAGAGACAAAGAGAGAGATCTAGAGAGAGAGAGAGAATTCAAAGAGAGAAAGATGTAGAAATAGAGAAAGATGTAGAAAGAGAGAAACAAAGACAGAGGGAGACAATAAGAGAGAGCTTAGGCAAAACAACAATTCTGCATAGATTTGCTTCAGCTCGTAAGTGCAGCGCAATTGCGAACGTTGGAGAGCTCTTCCATCGGATGCGTGAAAATGCCGATCGCAGAGCCTCTAACGTTTTAATTTTTGTCCGTCAACAGATCGTCGTGTAAGCGATGCTATTCGTCGTCGTATAAGCGATAATTTTTAGCATCGCTTATGCGACAGCAGCTAACGTCGCCTATGCGACGCAAAAAAGCGTCGCTTATGGGACGCTCTTAAATTGCGTCGTTTTAGCGATGTTGTATGGGAACGTCGCAATCCCATCGCGTCACAAATCGCAAATACCAATCGTTTTATGCGTCATTTAATCGATGGTTGGCGTGCGACGCTAATTATGATGCAAGTTGCAATTTTATAGCGACGAAATTCTGTCGCCTTAACCGTCGCTATAAGCCCGTATTCCTTGTAGTGTGCTCTTATTAAAACTTGAATACATAATAGAAAAACCCATATTTTCAAGACTTATTCTTTTGTCAGACTTTGGTTTCTAAGACAACACTTTTAATGCATGAGTCTACTCTATCATTTTTTTTTTCATGTTTGAGTTTAAAATCCCACTTCAATCCCTTTACGCTCTTTGATGCTAGAACTTGTGACATATTTGTGGTAACCCTTTGATACCAAACAATGATATGTAATCATAAACCCCACCCTAATCATAAATCCCTATGTGTATTCATTAATCAACCTTGTTTGCATACATGAGGAAAAATATGAGAGAAAGATGTGCTTCATTCACCTCTCTTGAGTCTTTGTGAGAAGTCTCCCGATATAAAATATAAAAGAACACATGCCTTGTTCATAAATTATTTTGTGAGGGGAAAATATGTGTAAATTTAAGGCATATTTATACGTGATCTGAGTAATCAGTCAAAGTAATCTTCATAATTAGTATTATCTTAATATGAACGAATGTGTAGCCGATTTGTTGAAAGAAAACATCGATAAGAAGAGATATTAAAAGCATGAACCCATAATTTTTATATGAAAATTTAATATGTATTTTTATTCAGAATGAATATATTAAATTTTTATTTTATTTTATTATTATTATTTTTTTGAGAGTACAATGAATTGGAAACACACTCACACACCCAACCTCGTAAGGTAGAGGCACTCATCTTATGTCGAGAGAAGACTTGAACTCAAGACTTCCTCCCAAGGACTCAAGGCATCAAACCACTAGGTTACGCGGGCTTGGAGGTCCAAGCTTTAATACCTATATATCCATTCCACTTGACTTAAATCTTTGAATGTGAAAGATGAAAAGAATGCTCTAGGTGCATGCATTGTTCCTTTTACATTTGAAACTTATGAGAAGAATAGGCAGAAGATCAAACTCTTTCTTAAAAAAAAAAGGACTTTTATTGAAATAAATCTTTACATGGATTCCATAGGAGGGAAGCTGCCAAAGCATCTTAGCATGTCCTCTCCATGAGAAAAGAAAGATGTGGAGGGAAAGAGTGTTTTAAGATTGGCCCTCACAAGAAAAAAAATACACAGAGAGGGTGCAATCAATCTTGCATGTGTGGCTTGTTCCTTTTAGGTGCCTCTAGGAGAGAACTCACAGAGAATCAACCATTAAAAGGTGTAATGCAGAGGTATGGAGAGTCCCAAAAGCCATGCTTTGAGCATTATTGGGCATATGTGTATTGATACTTTATATGGAATCCAACAAGAATAAAGCAACGTGTCAACTTTCTATTGGCCAGACGCGCCTGTTTCGTTTCAAATATTTCTGCGTTCATAAAGTGGGCATATGTGAGGAATATTCTTGTTCTTTTAGGGATAGATTTAATGCCTTTTCCTATAGTCGATGGAATACTTGATGGAGGGGACGAGATCCCTCGAGATTCCTTGATGCAGGGGACGAGATTCCTTGTTGCATAAAGGAAGGACGCACACGTAACACACTTCAACACCATGAGAGGGAGATTCCTTTTGGATGAGAGAGGAGAGAGAGACATGTATTATGGAAGATCCTTGTGTATTTTAGTTTAATTTTTTATCATGCAAGACAAAAAAAAGGGGAGGGGTCCCTTATGGTTGAGAGTAAGGATGGGATATAAAGGTGGGTACCTATTGAACTTGGAAAACAACGAAGGAGAACACCTCTTAAGAAATACAATGTTCCACATTACTCATCTATTTGGAAAACAGGGCAACAAAGAGAGTGGTACTACATTCTTCCACCATTTGAGGGTTAACATGGGAAAGAGGTTGAAACATCAATTCTCCATTGGAATTTCAAAGTTTTGTTTAATATATTGTGCCACAATAAGTGCTTGAGACTATTAAAAGGAGAAAGGTACAAGAGAATCAATGAGAATTATAAAAGGACAATAATTAGTCCATGCACATTACTATGGATGGTTGGGCCTTCTACCTCTTGAGGGGGGTGAGAGTTCAACCGGTCCCCTCTACGGTATGATATGTGTGGGCCTAAGACCAATGTAATGCCTTCGAGTGGTATTAAACTAGATGTTTTTGAGCAGTTCTTTCTAATGTTTACTTTCAAGCAGTCTAACCTCTACTTTGTGGGATACGGAGGATCCCATGGGTATTGTGCCCGTTCACTTGTACAATTATTTTTTCAATCAATTCAAGTAAAAGGAGATTAGACTTCGGCCGAACTTCCTCATTAAAAAAGAAAGCCTTTGTGAGGGACCCTTTTGAGTTCATTGTCTTGCCACACAATGGTCGTCGCATAGCAAAAAAGTGGTTTACATTTTATGGTTCATATTTTTTTTTTCTAGAGATTGTAAGGATTAAAAAAAAAAAAAATAAAGAGCTCTTTGAAAGTATGACCAAATTTTCCACAATACTTCTCTTCTAATAATATTCATAGGGCCACAAAGCAACCCAAGACGTCTGCAAGATTATCTTGTTGCCTATAAATTATCTGATCAAACCTGAGAATTATGTGGAAGACATTCCACATATTAGCAATGATCAAACACAAAGAAAAAAAAGATGACCGATGTCTTCTTAGCCTTGATGTATCTTTCATACCATAGAGAGTCCTTTTTTGATCAAATTCTTCACCGAGAAATATGAATAAATGTTTTATATGTGCAAAAATGTTCTCCACAGCCTCACAGCCTCATGTTTGAAGTGTGCAATGGCAAGTGAACAGATAAGATCACTTTCTGCTTTTATGAATGCACATATTTTCAAGACCATATTATCAAATCTTTTTGTATGTACCCATGTATAGAGATTCATGCCAAAGTTGTAGATTTATCCATAAAAAATGCTAAAGTACATATATATTTTTTTGCCTAGTGACTTACTTTTTAAAATGGAGGTTGAACTGAAGCTTACTCCTCCGAGCTTTAACTTTGAAATTGCAACCGAAACCTACTCCCCCGAGCTTTAACTTTGAAATTGCAACTGTACAACGGGCGTCCTGGATTCAAGTCCCATTAATGCCATCTCATCAATGAAGGACATGTATGTTCAATACTTGGATTAAGTGGATTGAGAATAGCACCCCAAACAATCAACGACATCCTCTTTGGTTTGATCATATGATGATGACTGTTTTGCGACTGTTTCATCACTATCACATGCATCCATCATAACGATCATGGTGAATGCCCAAATTGGGGCTTTTAAATGACTACTGATAGTGACATGCATCCATCATGGTAATCAATGGAGTGCCTACCTTTTGGCTTGTACGTGGACTGAGATAATGAAGTGTATATTTTGTGCAGCAAACATGACCTGCTCGAGCAGGCCGCTCATGTTTGCAGCAAAAAGAAAACAATCCCAAAGCCGCAGAACAAAAATAATCTTTAAATCATATTTCAGTTCATGTGAATTCAGGCAGCAGTGGCCATGGCACCTTCCAAATCCATGGACAGCTACATTCGCCATTCTCCATCACCTATCACTAGAAAAAACACAGAAAGGGAAGAAATAGCATCTTTTACGAGGGACTCAGGAGGGAGTATGATCAAGATCCTTGGGTCCATAGGTTGACTCGGACTTCGGAGAGCTTTAGTTGCTTGCATCATCATGAAAGATACACACATATGGCATAGTTTATACACAGAAGTGGTCAACCATGTAGGTCGAGCCTCCTGACTCCTCAGCCCTCATCTTCGACTACCCACTTCGACTACCCACTGCATCGTCGATAGGACTACCGACTGCTCTCCAAAGGAAAAACAAGATCTTTTACGAGCGAACGATGATCAAGATGCGCAGCTTGCTTACGTCACCATGTTGCACACAAGTTGTCGACAGATTGGAATCGTCAAGCATGCAGGTCCACCCTCCGGCATCTTCAACTGCCGACCGATCCAAAACCTTTAGACCATCCACCTCCCCAAAGGTCACATGCACGTTTAGACAAACATCGAAGAGCATAAGCATGAGAAACGCCGGCAGCGGAGGAGCAGCATTGCACGCATGCACTTCCCCAAAACCTCGGTTGGTGATACCTCTCACAGGTCCGACCAACACACACACACACACACACACACACACACACACACACACACACGTGCTTATAGAAACATGCTTATTCTACTCTTCTAAGCTAGCTTTTCTCACATCATCTGCTCCGCTTACACAGAGATACAGAAACGAACCTGTCCAGACAGTGGGCAAGGACAATCGACAGACAGAGCAGATAGGGGGGTAAGTAATGGACGGGCCTTCTTACCATGGACATGCCGGCCATGGAGGATCACTGCAAAAAACACCCTCCATGGATGAGCAGATGCGGAAGCTCGTTCCCGGAAAAGTTACCGAGGATGACCACCTGATCGAGTATGATGCGCTGCTTATGAATAGCTTTATGGATATCCTAGAAGATTTGCATGGAGAGGAAATGCGGGAAAAGGTTGATCCCTCTGCTCGAGAGATACCATATAAAAATCTCTATACTCATTAGGACCTTTGACTTTCATGTTGATGAGAATGTCCACGGATACATTCACTAGTGTGGATTATGAACGTACGTGCATGGATATTTCTATTCCAGCGTTCACTGCATGAACGGTACTTGAGGTTTTTACTTGAATGGCAAAGTCATTGTCTCTGCTATGTTCTTGTCCTCTATTACAGCCTCAAAAATTTGGACCCACTTTTCTTTTGTTTGTCCTAAAAGGAAAAATGTAGTATCATGTTCGAAGCTAAAGACATTTATTTCATTGTCTCAGGTCCATTTTTGCTTCGAATTAGCAAGCGCATGTCAAAATGCTGAACCTGATGATGTCGATAAGAAGCTCGAAGAGTTAGGAGAAGTTTTGAAGAATCTTGATGCTGGGGATGCAATCGTTGTTGCCAGTTCCTTTTCACACATGCTGAACCTGACTAATCTTGCAGAGGAGGTGCAAATTGCTCAACGTCGAAGAGTAAAACTAAAAAAGAGAGAGTTTGGAGATGAAAATAGTGCAATAACTGAATCAGACCTCGAGGAAACATTCAGAAAGTTGGTAAATGATCTAAAAAAGAGTCCAACTGACATATTTGAGGCATTGAAGTCTCAAACTGTTGACCTTGTTCTTACAGCTCATCCAACACAGGCAATACGACGATCTTTGTTACAAAAGCATTGCCGGTGAGATACCTTACCTTCTTGTACGATTAGATAGTAATGATTCTCAAGCGCATAGTTGTATTCTTTCCTGATGGTTCTCTTATAGTAGTGTTTCTAATGATTGGTATGCATGTGTTTGCTTCACAATGGAGAAACAAGATTGTAAATGAATTCATCATACTCTTTCGGCTCCTGATCCTCTCTCCTTAGAGAACTTCATGCACATAACTTCTTGTCTCAGCTAGAGGACAGTCTTACTCCTCTCCTCTTTCAAAATCAATGGAGAAATGACTTTTTCTCTTAACTAGGTGGCAACATTGAGTCCCCTAGTTCTGCAAATTTGCGGCTTTGAGGATGTTTTTTGCTTAATTAAACGTTATCTTCACTGTTACTTCACTATGTTGTTCAGGACATCTTGCAATAGCTCACAAGAGCCCTTGTTCAAAGTCTGAATGTGTGTCCAAGAAAAGGAACAACATGGCACCTTCTTGGAACATCCGATAGACAAAGCATATGCACAGTCCAAGGAGGATGTTCAACAATTCATACCAGTACTGCTACTCAAATTCGCAATCTCACCGTAGTTAAGGTTCTAAAAAGTACATATCAGTAGGTAACACTATATGATTTACTTACTATGAGTCCTAGCTTTGGGGGAGAGGTTTGGGGACATTACCATCACTATTCTCAATGAGCAGATTACCTCACACACTTTGCATGGTACCTGTACTTCTCAATAAGTCCTCGTGTTTTGGTATTCTTCCCACACTTCACGAGATAATTTCCCTGTGCTACCTTCT
>CM035442.1:59934753-60232253 GCA_020310875.1 Ceratopteris richardii
TTCACTACCAAAAGGCTTATTACACTCTTTCTCTCTCTCTCTGTCTTTCTCTCTCTCTCTCTCTCTCTCACACACACACACACACGCAGAGATACGTGCGCGTGCGCACACACAGAGACACACACACACTCTCTCTCTCTCTCTCTCGCGTGTGCATGAGCACAAAGAACTGGACCCAAAATGCGAACCGTACCTAAAAATTTGTACCCTACGTAGAGTACGTACCGTAAGTATCAATCCCCAAAAAAACGAGATTGGTCCTAATATGCTCTGAAGGTGTGCTTGACATTGTTTAGGAATGTCAAAGTCCCAAATTTAAAGAAATCAAGTTCTATACTAGGAAAGTAAATAATAGTTTTTGATTTGAGTCAAATGCTAGACTGGAGATGCATACATAAATATTATTCACATCTAGAATATCTACCATGTAGTCTTGTAGTACATGCAAACATTTAAAGAAGTGTTTTTCATTGGGTTTTTTACGCAATGCTCTGAGATCTTCTAGAAAATAACATTAGACACTCATGGAAAGGCCAATGGCCCAATGGTATCAGGAATAAATAAAGAAACTATGCAGCCACCTCATGCCTTGTGAAAAGCAAGAAATTGGCAAAGAGTGATGTTAGACATGGTGAATCTTCTACCAGAGAGACTAGCAGACAGTTACCTCTGTTTTCTCACTCAATAGGCATCATAGAAAGACAACACCACTTTATGGAGGATGATATGAGAATAGGAGTGGTGGAGTGTTGCTAAAGGCAAGGACCACTGAACACAAAAAGGAAAAGACCGACTAGACGGAATATGGAACCAAATAAGCTCAAAAGCAGAACAGAACAATGAAGGCAAAAAATGAAAAGATGGGAAAAGATAAAGGAGAAGGCATTTAGAAGAACGAAGGTCAAACACGCCAAAGTTTCTGGATTTTTTTTTTTTTGTTTCAAGATTCAAACTGGTTTCTTTTCCACTAGTTTAAACTTTACCCAGATTATTTTTAAGCTTTTTACATAATTTATGTTGTCTGATTAAAATTGCATCAAAGTTGAAATTCTGGAGACCTCCAGGGCTTGGTAAATAGCATTTTTGAGTAAAATTAAGGATCCGATTAGTGCGACTTTTGTATTAAGTCAAAACCTTGTCAACATCAATGCATTGCAATTGTTGATTTGTGCCATTACTGACAAGGAGATGGGAGCCAATGACAACAAATTTGTGGCTATCTTGTTTCTTAAAGAGAGTCTTTTTATATTTTCAAAGAGATCTCTGAACTCTGCAGTTATGTAAACATAATGGTGACAGATAAAAAAATCATGATAACGGTCACCTGAGAATAGCTAATTTTATAATATACATGTACCCAGTATATGAAGTTTTTTTGATTTCACCCATCGTAAATTATTTATCTTCTCAAGTTTCTGGGTCTATTGAGTGTTTATTATCCTTGATACTGAAAACAACCCTGAAGTTAAATTTTTAGCATGTTGAGTTATCTTCAGTGGTGCTGGTGGGTTTTTCTAAGTGAAAATCAATGTTGCCCGAAAAGAACATTCTTCATTAACAATATTTATACCATGTATTCTCATGATTATATTGATTAACGATTCATTTCAGATACATGCCGCATTTCGTACTGATGAAATTAGACGGACACCACCTGCTCCACAAGATGAGATGCGAGCTGGGATGAGTTATTTTCATGAAACAATTTGGAATGGGCTTCCAAAGTTCCTGCGTCGAGTGGATACTGCACTAAAATCTATTGGAATCAAAGAAAATTTGCCATATAGTGTGCCACTTATACAGTTTTCATCATGGATGGGAGGAGATCGAGATGGTATTGTTGCGGAATCCTGATTGAATGGTTATAATGTACTTATTCTATTCATCTACTCAAAGAATCTCTGTGGTTTGGACCTTGATACTAGGGAATCCAAGGGTAACTGCAGAAGTTACATATGATGTGTGCATGTTGGCAAAACTGATGGCCGCAAATTTGCATCTTTCGAAGATTGAGGACTTAATGTTTGAGGTAATCAATGGTTGAAATTCACCTGAGAAGTGTGATGTGATGTCGTTGCACAATTAGTATCTTTCATTCCAGTAAAATCAGAGATATTTCTTCACTCTATGCAGTTATCCATGTGGCGATCTAGTGATGAACTAAGAGCACGGGTCAGTGAGTTAGTTGCTGCAGAAAAGAAAGGAGTCAAGTACTACATGGGTACTAATTCTATGATTATCTCTTTTGTTTATACTATTTCACACTTGGAAGCACACATGTAAGAGAAACACAATGATATTTTAACATATGGTCTCATTTATGTAGTCAACATAATTTTCTATTCATCTTTGGTGGAGTATTCATGCACTGCTGTTGTAAAGTATATAAGAATACTTGCTGTATGTGTGTGTGTGTGTGTGTACACACACACACACACACATATGTATATGTATATATGTATGTATGTATGTATGTATGTATGTATGTATGTATGTATGTATGTATGTATGTATGTATGTATGTATGTATAGATAGATAGATAGATAGATAGATAGATAGATGGATAGATATATATACATATACATATACATATTCTTTTGATGCTGGCCACTTTGGAATGTTTACAGTGCCTGTGTTATTTCCTGATCTGGAATTTGTTTAGGCTCAGGTGAAGAAATATCAATTATATTATCTGCTTGATCAGCCTTCTGAATTTCTTTAGGTTTTGTTTTCTTTCTCTTCAACCTAAAGGTTGGCTTAACAGCCTTACCTGAAAAAAGTTGAGAAATTTGTAGTGGTTGGTCTGACTGCATTTGAGAATTTACCTTTGTATCACTCGATGCTACTGGAGCTTTGTGAATAGTCAAATTTATTGCCTGCAGATGCTTAGATGAAGATCTGAATGTGATTTTAAAGAAAATGTGGCTTGTCTGCGATGTACTATTATGATCAACTGCATGTCTAGTACACCCATAATCCGATTGTTTAGGGGACTCAAGATTATCTACTGGCAATTGCCAGAGAATTGTGTTGTTCCTGGCATTGTTAGAACAATCAAGCTTGCATCATTACTTGGTGAAATCTTAGTCTTGTGGAAATCAAATGTTTTCTCTTCTAAATCCCTTGTATACTCATTAGTTGATTAAAACCTCATATATCATAGTGTTGAGGACTCTCATTAAGGATGTAAGAGAAGCCAAAATCCACGAGTTGGGTGGTTGAGGTCATTTCCAAATATTCTGAATCAACTTCAAAGTAATTCCTCACTTTCCTAGATTGTAGGGAAAAAGAGTTCATCACATCTAACTGAATCTCGCGTGGATTAGAGACTTGAATTCAAACTAAAGAGTCGTGAGAACTCACAAGGAAGCATATAGAAGTGTATATACGCACTCTACACACTTGTACAAAGAGAGAGATGAGAATGAAAATGAGTTTGAATCCAATGCTTATGAGTAAGGACTGATTGAAAAGGTAGTAGTGTCTATTTATTTCTGTAAAGTTTTGTATCATTTTGTTTCATACATTGTGAGAAACAAATGTTTCTAGCTCTCGGGGTCATCCTCTACACACCCTTGAAAAGTTGGGGAGACCACCTATCAATGATAAACTTATAATTATAGCATAGCTTGATTATAAATCTGAATCTTGTGCATAGTAGCTACTTAACACTATATGCCACCATCCTCTAAGAGGAATTTAACCAATTGTAATCAAGCTGGGAGCATTGAACTTTAGAAGTTGCATGTTTCAACCAAAATAGTAAGTTCTTGTGGATGCTTATGTGCAAGTTATCTGTTTTGGATCAATTGTTTCTCAATGATCTTCCAAAGCACATAGGGTGTTTTATTGCATCAACTTGAAGCTTATAATGTGTACTAGAACCTCCAATAACGAAATAGACATACAATGGTAATCGTTCACAACTGCACATGATCTTATCATGGATGTGCATACATTTGACTTCAACATATTTCTTGGCCAACTCTTCAATCAAGAGGCCAACAACAACCTGAAGGAAGGTAACTTTTATCAAGATAACTCCACAAGTGCCACAAGTTGTCTTTATGAACATAAGAAGGACGAAAGGAATAAAGGAAAGAAGGAGGAGTGATGATGAAGAAATCTCTCAAGCCAACTATGTAGGCAAGAGCAAGTGGAAAGGGAAGAAGAAAGGAGCAAAGCAAGACAAAAACAAAGGACAAGAGAGCCAACCTTGTGCCATATATAATAAGACCAAGCACACCAGGAATTGCTGGTTTAATGGAAGAACACAGGAAGGAGGAGGTAGAGGTGGATGAGGTAGAGGTGGATTTGGAAACACAAGAGGCAGAGGTGGACAAAATTACAACAACAATAATAGAAATTACAACAAAAGGGACTACAACAACCACTCAGAGGATCAATCACATGAAGGTTCATTATTCGTAATGAATTTGAGTCATAAAGAAAGTAAAGAAGATGAGCATTTGTTCTACATAGATTCTCGTTGTTCAAACCATATTGCAAGCGATGTTGCTCTTCTATCAGACTCAGAGAAACCCAAGCATAATCATGAAGTATAAACAGGGGATGATACTGAACCTTAGTCACAGGGGGACGCGTCCTTGGGCCCGAGGGACGTCGGGACGCCGTCGCCCTCTTCAAAATTCATGGGACGCTTAGCCGGGACGACGGGAGTCCCGATTTTTTTGTGTCACAAGTGGCCGTCCTCGGGATGCTGTTCTGAGACGGAATTCTGTTATGACGCGCAAACCGGGATGCCAAAAATTGTGGGATTTTTTGTCGAAAATTTGAATGCCAAAATTTGTGAAATTTTTTTTTGAATTTTGAAAGTTAAAAAATAGCGCCCATTTTATCTCTCTAGAATGTTCTTATGGGGCCCTAAAGCAACCATAAAAGGAGCTCTTTGCTTCCCTTAAATCACACACGTTACTTTCAGCTTTCTCTTGAGCTACCTTGGTGTGCATCCTTGCATATTCAAGAGCCCTCTCCATCCTCTTAGCCTTTGGGCCTCTCTAGGAGAGTGATTTCAGCAGCCTCTCTCTTGAGCCCTCTCCTCAAGGCTCAAGAAGAAACTTACCCTTTGGAGTTTTGAACCTTCCTCCTCTCTTTCGTTTGGAGTGTAGGAGCGGCCTCAAACAGATGGTCATAGTAGCAGATGGGGAGGCCTCAAACAGGGCAACAACTCAAATAATTGAAACTTGTATCCTCATATCAATGTTTGTTTTTGCATGGCTCATTGCCTAAATAATATTCTCAAAGGCATTGGCACTTTGGAATGGATTTTGCCTTCCATCAAACAAGGCAAATGCATTAGTGAGCTTCATCAACAATCATACATATGTGCGGAATGAGTTCAGCAAGAGATCTACTCTTGTTGTACTCAAATATGGAGAAACAAGATTTGCGTACAACTTCATCATGCTACATCTTGTTGTGAAGTGTAGTGGTGTTAGAAGAGGCCAACTATTGAGTGACGAATTTGCAGCAGTGCCTAAGAGTGATGGATTCTATGGAACCATGCATTGGCAAAGTATATGAAGCTATGGATTGGATAATTGAGTCCTTGAAGAAGCTAGTGCAAGAGGATGATAAGTCTGAAGAAATTTCATCAATGTGTTCGATGATGGAATGCTTACTACTCCCCACTCCATGCAAAAGCATTCATGGTGGATCCCGAATTCCAAGATAAAAAGCAATATGCTGATCCAAAGGTGGTAAATTGATGGAGAATGATATTGGAGAGACTTGTTCCAGATAATGTATCTAGGAGGCTTATTAGGGATCAGCTATCAAAATATAGAACTATGAAAAATGCTTCATTTTCATGTGCAGATGCACAGGAAGATAGGTTTCGGGTTGGCGTTGCTCTTTGGTGGGAAGATTTTGGCTTTGATGGTCCAGAGTTGCAACAATGGCTACACGCATACTTAGTCAAGCTGCACAGTGTGGTTAGCAACGGGATGGCAACGTCGTAGGCAACGCGTTAGCAACGTGTTAGCAACGTGAGGAAGTTGCGAACCTAAAGTTGCGATAAAGTTGCCTATAATTCAATTTTTTTTATCAATTTTTTATTATTTTTTTAGATTTTCAATACCCTAACTGTATAAATCCTCTTATAAATGCTTTAATATATGCAAAAACACACATAAGCATTATATATCAACGTTTAAACATTTCATATATAGATCATTTGACGTCGACACCTGACCTGCATTTCAACTTGGAAATTTGATCACAATGTGAATGCACATTAACTTTTAAGTCAAGCACTACTAAATAGATCACATTTCAAACTTCATAGGAATACTCAATAAATTCACAAATCACCCTTAAAACTTAAATACTCAAGTGACAAGAATGGAGATGGAACTTGGAAGTGAGCAATGAGCACATGCCACAAAATACAATAATCAATTATAATGCAAAATCTAGGTACATGAGTCATCTCAAAGAGTCAAAACAAAAGTCAAGAGTCAAGACAATCATACTATCATCTAAATGTCATAAATACATATCCAATGTCCATAACCACTGATGACTGATCAATGACTCATCAGTCATGACTCATGTGACATGTCCAAATAAATATACAAATATAAGTCAGTCCAAGAGTGAATCATCAGAATCTGACTCAGTATCTGATGAAAACTCATCCTCATCAGGCTCATCCTCATCCTCATCCTCATCCTCTCTACCATGTGGAGCAGAACTAGTAGAGGCCCCTGCAAATGCTACGGCTCGTGATCGAGTACGTGTCTGGGAGCGAGTCTGATGCTGTGGCTCGGTCAACTCCTGATATAACATGCTGTAAAGGTCCAACTCCTATGAAGGTATAGTAGGCATCTCATGGACCTTCTCTATGTCAATGTGGTCAATGTTGACCTGTCACACATCTGCTGTATGACCTCCGCTCTCCAAAAGGCGCAAGTTGCAGTGGCAATATACTAGCCGCTCCAACTGTGCAGTAGATAAGCGATTCCTCTTCTTTGTGTGGAAGAGGGCCCAAGTGCTCCAATTTCTTTCACATGGACTAGCGCTACAGTCCTGTGAAAGAACGCGGATGGCAACTGATCTCTGCATGTTCCATAAAAAGTATGCATTATTTGCTTGAATTATGAGTTCAAAATTATGAATTAAAATTTAAATGAAACTTAGAAGTTTGTACTTACTACTTACCAACTCAGGTGCATATAGGCCATATTTCTCCCACCAAGACACAGGTGACAATTGACTAGACCGGAGCATGGCGGTATCTTTCCCAAAACTATCCCCATAGTTCCGGAATAGTAGGAGCTGATCCTCAAGTGTCAAGTGCATATCAACATCATCAGGATATAATCTACCTATGTATGAAGTCCATGCACTGTCAAGCTCATGATCCAACATCTGCCTCTCAGTTCTCCATAAGGGGTGTAGAATGTGAGCCATACCATGTGGCATGAATCGGTCGATGGAACCAACCCCATCGATCCCTCCATATAGATCTAATCTCATCAAGCCTATTTATCCAAGAGTCAAGAATCAAGAATCAATGTGAATGCAGGTGACATGTCATTGATGATTGGTAATATAAATAAGAATAATAAAATTTGAATGTAACATTATCAAAATGCATATGGCATACCTGTCTGAAGAAATAGAAGTGCATCGAGCAAGGGACTCCCCAACACGGTCCATATACTCGTAAACGAGGCCTATAGTACTCCCCTCCATGTCAACAATGCGTAGCATGGAGTATAGAGGCTGCATCACTCCCACCAAAGCCTCTACCTCTCTCCAAAAACTGTCACTCAAACATGTAATGCGTACTGACTCTTCTTTACTGCATGTATGGCCACTCCATGCAAGCCACTCCTGAGAAACAACTGTCTGCATAAGTGATTGCCTCACTCGAAGCAATCTCTCCATCACAATGCACATATAAGCAAATCTGGTCTTTGCTGGCCTAAGAAGCTCCAAATCACTGTATGATATGAAAATGGAAAGCAACTTTGGCCTCTTCGTGAACAAGGTGACCACTCTCTGACATGTGGAAAAAATCTCATGTATCCAAGGGACCTTCCCAACATCCTCAATCAATAAGTCTATGCTATGAGCTGCACATGGAGTCCATACAATGGATGGGAACTCCTGCTCTAACATCTGCCCCATGGAAACACAATTACTTCCATTGTCCGTTATGACTTGGACAACATTCTCCACTCCAATCTCCAAGACTGCCTGTCTGATATGTCCAAAAATGTACTCCCCTGTGATGGATAGGCCTGGAGTAGATGCATCAATGGCACGTAGGAACATGGTACCTTTGCAACAATGAACAAGTATATTATATACATTTCTTTTCCTAATGTCTGTCCATCCATCACACATCAAAGTGCAGCCATATTTCTTCCAGGTCTCTTCCATAGGCTCCAATTGCTTTTGCACAATTTCTTTTGTTCTTCTCGGCTCACTTCCTCTTAGCTCTTCATAAGAAGGCCCTTCCCACTCAACCCCAAGCCTACTCACCATTTTCATGGCCTCTTTCCATGCGGGACTGCGCACCACATTAAAACTTAAACCACATTTAATGAAGAGCCTCATAATACCTTGGGTGGCCTCCTGCTTCCCTTGCTTTTGCAAACTAGCCCGTATGGATGATGCATGTAAGCTGCCACGACCTGTAGGAATGCTCTGACTCTCCCGTGGTCTCTTTTGCTGCTGCTCTGATGCATGTGCTACCTCCTCTGTCTCCAAGGACTCCTCAACAAGAGGGGCTGAAGGAAACTCCCCTTGAGATGCTTGGGATGAATGTCCTTGAGGAATAGAGCTCTGTGCACTACTATGTGTTTGTGCTGATGCTCTAACCCCTCTTCTCATTTCCCGTGCTGCAACCCATTCCAAAAGCTCTTCTTTCATCTTCTCTGGCATTGGTTTAGAGCAAGGACCAACTCCTATACCTCCAAAACGTGCTAAATGTGCTTTTATTCTATATGCCCCTCTTGTCCCTTTGTACTCACACAAATTGCAGGTCCATCTCTCACTACCTCCTGTTCCAAACTTTCCTTGGCTCGTGACATATTGCCAACAGCCTTGTTTAGCTCTAGGCATGATGGTTGACTGCTGTAAACTCTCTCTCTCTCTCTCTCTCGACTTGTCTCTGCCCGCAGCCCTGCTGAGTGCTCTGAGTGCTCTGGAATGAAATGAGAAAGGGCCCTCCAGCGGGCCGTTTTCGGCCCGCTGGAAGGGCCCTTTTTTTTAAATTTACACGCAACGCGTTGCGAACGCGTACGCAACGCGACGTTGCGTTGCATACGTTGCGAAGGTTCGCAACACGTTGCGTATGCAACACTGGTCAAGCATGCATAACAAGTTGCCTTGAGCAACTATGGAGTGTATATGGACATGTAGTCTCTAAGAAGAGGAACAGACTTGGTATGCAACGTGCAAGTGATCTTGTCTTTGTGAGTGCAAACTTAAGGATGTTATGCAAGATTCAAAGCATGGCTTCAGATCCTTTTACAGAATGGGAAATTGAGGACAACAAAATGCAAAGTGAAGAACATGAGGAAGAGACACATGATGCTGAATACTTTGAGCATGTGGAGATTCAGTATGCACCATGGGCTACTACCTCCACTAGTGTAGCACCTACTCCTCACTTGGATTCTCTCTGATACTTGAGTTATCTATCATCTAAGTCATTTGGGCCATGGCTGTATTCTTTTGGTTTTAATCACAATATGTACGCTTTTTGACATGTAGTGATAATCAAGATGATACAATGATTGATCTTTGTTTTACCTACATCGATGTAATCCTTTCTTATGAAATCATGGTAATGTAGATGTGCTTTACCTTTGGCCCTCAAATATTGTCTATGATGTATGAGCATTGATGTGGTTGTTCAAAGTTGTCTCTCATATGAGTGAGAATTTGATTAATGATAACTTATAACTTATAAGTCATTGTTCAATGTTTATATGTATTGCAACTCCCAACAGGTCGAGACATAGTGCACACCACATGTTTTCATATAATTCACTAAAAAAAGACTTGTTTTTAATATTTTCTTGCTTATTTGTGTTCTTATAAGCTAACGCACCAATAATGAATGAAATTTATTTAAAATTGGCCTCAAAATTTGCATATTTTGAGTGCCATCCTGGATTGGCGTCCTTGAAACCGTCTAGGTCTCGTCCCCGACCTCGAGACATCACCGTTCCCGGAACACATTATCGTCCCCTTATGACTATGTGTAACCAAACACAATGTGGAAAGGATTGGCAACGTCAAAGCTCCTAGTGGCAGAAAAAACATTCTAAGTAAGGTTCTCTATGTATCCACTATTACTAAAAACGTAATAAGTGTAGGCAAAATAGTTGAAAAAGGCTTACAAGTTAGGTTCAGCCAACATGGAGCTTATGTGGAAGATCCATCTCAAGGTTTTAAGAAGATAGCTTGAGGTGAGAAGCATGGTAGACTCTTCACATTCGAAGTGGGAGAAACTAGAAATATAGCTCTATTCAACTTTGGGTCTCAAATCCTAAGAGAGTTAGAAGTGTGGCATAAGAGACTTTCTCATGTGAATGAAAGAACTTTGAAGGATATATGCAGGGATCAAAGTGTTCTAGGGCTTCCAAACATCTCAAAGCAACACATGATCAATAGGTGTGATGCTTGCCAAATTGGGAAGGCACGAAGGAAACCATTCAACCACAAAGGCTACATTCACAACAATTTCTTAGGCCTAGTACATGCATATGTGTGGGGACAAGAGGAGTTGTTGGCGCATGTGACAGTATGCCCTGTAGGGACAGGCTCAAGTGAATTGAAGAAACTGTGTTGCGAGGTAATATGTTTGGTTACCCCACTGTCAAAGTACCAAACATCTGAGTCTCTGAAGACATACACTTTTCATGAGAAGATGGGCCATAACTGCAAACAGTAGTAAATGCCCATTCTTCATTCTGCACAAGATTAGTAGACTCTGTTTTGGGTGTAGAGGCCTCTGCAACAACCATTCCAGCCTCTTTTTCCTTTGCCTCTTTTGCAGCAAGTTTTGGAAAACTCTCTATGACATGATCATTTCTTTTACAGTGTTTGCAAAGCAATTTTTGCTTTTCTGATTTCTTCTTGTCTTTGTCTTCCTTTTTTGAGGGTGCAGAATTAGCAGATTTTTGCTTACTAGAAGATAAGCTCCATTTACCTTTGCCCTTATAACTAGCTAAGAAAGCTTAATATGCTAGACTCATAATTGGACTCGACCTCTCCTTGGATTGATCTTGCTCCAACAAAACAGAGACTAATTCCTCAAATGTTAAGGCATTTGGATTGCTTTTCATCATCAACCGAAGAGTAGAAGCAAACTTTGATATGAATCTGGAAGACCATTCAGTACAGTCTACACAAGTGAACTGTGCGGCAAGATTTCATCAACAGAAATCAATTATCTTTGATCTTTGTCAAAAAATTGTTCATAGAATCTCCTTGATTCATATGCTCACTCTCCAACTATTTTTGGAGGTAAGCAACACGAGCCTCATTTCTTGCCTGGAATAAGGTGATAAGTGTATCCCAAGCATCCTTTATTGTTTTGCAAGAGCAAATATTAGGGATAATGGCACGTTTGATGGAGAAAGCTATGAATGCATGTGCCTGAGCATCTCTTCCATCCCATCGAAGTTCTCTGCAGTCGCTGTAGCAAGAATTGCAACACGAACATGAATTTGAAAATCATAATATTCAATGCCATATACATCACCTTCAATAACTGTATTTGAAGGTGTATTAGGTCTTTTTTCAAGAGCCTGCACAATATTCCACAGTCCTTTTGCGACCAATACATTGTTGGGGATAAAGGCCCCAAGGACTCTCCTTTTGTATATTTTGACCCTTCCATGTGAAAACTCTCTTCGAGAGCTTTCCATACATATTTTTGTTGTATTTTTTGGACCCAAAATTGGGGAGTTATAGGCATTTACATTATTTTTATGACTTTTGGTCATTGGCCATGTGTGAACATGCCCAAATGACCTAAAAGTCACTTATCAATAAGACTTGGTCCCAAATCTCTCATAACTTGATTGGGACTTCTTCAACTTCAGCTTCTCCATCTTCTTCTCTAAATTTCTGCCCAGGTTTCTCTCTCTACTTTCTCTCTCTCCTCACGCAACAGCCCACTCCCTTGGTGTTTGGAGCAACCGAGCACACCATGACGTAGCTCTCCGCGGCCTCTTTCAACTGGTATCAGAGCTTTGAGCTGTTCCATCGCGACAAAGTTGCTCGAACTGCTTTTCTACTTCAGCCTATGTTAAGCTGAAGGTGTTTCCTTGTATTTGGGAGAATTTCATTGCGAAAAACCTTCTTTTTTCGCGATAAAAGTGCTGTTTTTGGAGGATTACTTCAGCCCAGAGCAAAGCTGAAGCAAATTTTGTGCTTTTAAGAGAGTTTCATCGCGAAGAATCTCTTCTATTCTTCCTTTTGTATCCCCACAGGTCATTTTCAACATCCACATTGCTGATTTTTTCATCTACAGGTCTTTTGTGGCAGAAATTCTCTCATTTTTCAAGTGGAAGGACATGCACAAAGATTGAGAAAGTGCATACTTGCTGGAAACTTATTACAGCAGGTCATTTCTCTGATTTTACAGGTCATATTGCCCCAAAAATTGGGGCTTTTGTGAAAACAAGCACCCATTGCCTTGGTTTCACATCTATGTATGCCTTTTGTGGTTGAAAAACAACAAATTTGTTGTTTTTGATGCAATTACAGCTTGCTGGAATTTTCTGAAATTTTCTGCAGAAAATTTCAAAAATTGATTTTTGCAAGTTTTGAACAGTTTTTGGGCTTAATTTCTCAGCTATAGTCTTGTAAGGTAATTGCGCACAGGACAACAGGTGAATTTTACCTTTTTTGGTGAAATTTTGAAGCTCTTAGTGTGCAACCATGGCCTCTACCTCCTTTGATGTCAAAAGCTTGTTTGAGATCAAGAGATTTGAAGGTAATGGTTTCGATTTGTGGAAAGAGAGAATGTTGGGCATCCTCTTTCTTAAAGATTGTGAAGGGGCTCCTGAGGAAGTCAAGCCTGAAGATATGATAGATGCAGCATGGATGAACCTAAACAAGAAGGCCATCACTTACATCAAGATGGCTGTCTCAGATGAAATCTTAGTGGATTTGAAAGGCCTTACACATGCTTTTGAAGTATGGGAGAAGCTGAAAGCCACTTATGAAAATACCACGCTTGTAAATCAAGTGCATCTTATGCGTAAGCTATTGTGTATGCAGCTTGATGAGTCAAAAAGTGCGGCTCAGCACTTATCTTCGTTTACAGGTACTCTTTCACAATTGCAAGACTCTGGATTACCTTCATTTGATGATAAGCTTAAGGCCATCTTCTTGTTGATGACCTTACCTGATTCATGGGAAACATTGGTTGTTTCACTTTCGAATAGCCCCAGTCTTACCTTTGATGGTGTAAGGGGTTCTATTTTGAACGAGTAAAACAAGAGGAAAGCTAGTGGAGAGGGCAGTGGTTCAGCCAATGTGGCTAGAGGAAGAACAGAAAAGAAAAGTGGAAATGTATAGAGGAACAGGAGCAAAAGCAAAGGCAAGGCTGAAGTGACTTGTTATCAATGTGGTAGGAAAGGTCACAAGAAGCCTGACTGCAGATTCTATAAAGCTGAACTAGAAAGAAAGAAGAACATAGGTGACAGGAAGAAAAAGGACACCAAGAATGAAGCACATGATACCTCAAAGGACAAAGACAAAGAGAAGGCCAATGTGGCCTCTAGTGTCATCATTGAGGAGCTATCAGATGCAGAAGATATACTTTGTGCTACTATGGTAGAAGGTGACAGGAAGAAAAAGGACACCAAGAATGAAGCACATGATACCTCAAAGGACAAAGACAAAGAGAAGGCCAATGTGACCTCTAGTGTCATCATTGAGGAGCTATCAGATGCAGAAGATATACTTTGTGCTACTATGGCAGCAGAGCATGCTGAAGTTATTGATGCTTCTATTAATATTCATGCACAAGATATGCAGATCACAAAGAGGGATTTGATTGATGCCTTGCTTAATGTGAATGATGCTTTGTCACAAACATGGATTGTAGATTCAGGTGCATCGTTTCATGTAACTCCTATTAAGGAGTGTTTCACTACCTTTCATGCAGACAGCCATGGACATGTATATCTTGGAAATAACCATGCTTGTTCAATTGAAGGTATTGGCACAGTGCATCTCACAGTGGATGGTACCAATGAGCTGGTTTTGCATGATGTAAGGTATGTACCAAGCATCAAGAAAAGCTTATTGTCTGTTGGGCAAATGGATATGCATGGATATAGTACCCTCTTTGAGAAGGGGTCATGGAAGCTTATCAAAGGCTCTAGGCTGATTGTTAAAGGTACAAAGAAAGGGACTCTTTATTGCTTGCATGGTAAAGCCTTGCTGGGCAAGTTTATTGCTTTGGCTGAAATCCATTCACATATGGAATTATGGCATAAAAGGCTTGCTCACATGAGCCAAAAAGGCCTTGATAAACTATGTAATTGGGACAAGTTTGATGCTAAAGGCTCAAAACTTGTCTCTCGTAAGTCTAATGTGCTTGATTTTGTTCATTCTGATGTTTGTAGCATGCCCACAAAATCTATGGGGGGTGCTCTTTACTTTGTTTCTTTTGTTGATGATTACTCTAGGAAGCTTTGGGTATATTTGTTAAAATCTAAAGATGAAGCCTTTGCTGCATTTAAGAAATTTCATGCATTTGTGACCACTCAAATAGGTAGAAAGCTGAAATGCTTACGTACAGATACCGGGGGTGAGTTTACAAGTGCTGAATTCAATAGATTTTGTGAAAATCTGGGTATTAAGAGGGAGCTAACAGTCCCATACAGCCCCTCTTCCAACGGTGTGGCTGAAAGGTACAATAGGACTTTATGTGAGAGGGTGAGATGCATGCTGTCCGCAGCTAAGCTAATCTCCCTCATGGATTTTGGGGAGAGGCTTTGAAAACTGCAGTTCATGTTTGCAATCGATCCCCTCATATGTCCTTAAAAGGTGGCATTCCAGAAGAGGTTTGGTCTGGCAAACCAGCTTCATATGACCACCTACGCATCTTTGGTTGTGATGCTTTTGTGCATATAAGGCCTGAGTTGAGAAGCAAGATAGATGCAAAGTCCATGAAAGGAATCTTCATGGGTTATGGAGATGAAGGTGAAATGGGCTATAGGATTTGGCTACCTCAGCTCAAGAAGGTAATACGCAGCCGAGATGTTGTATTTAATGAGGCAAGGCTGCTCAAAAACAATTGTGCCTCTAAAGATGACCATAAAAGAGTCAAATTTCAGCATGTACAACCACCAGTTAAATCTGATATGAACCCTCGGGATGCACTACATATGGCTGGAAATGACAATGAGCCCTTGGTTATTGAGCCAAATGATGCTGGACAACAAAATGATGCTCCTGAAGGGTATATGCAGCCACCTATTCATGCTGAAAACAGGGCTGAAAATGATGTACAGCAGCTTGTTAACAATGAAGAAGTTAATGTACCTCCTGATGTAGATCCATTGCCTGGTAATGTGGATCATTGGGTAAGAAGATCTATACGTCCTAGGAGGCTAGTGACTAGATATGATCCCTCTATACATTATATTATGTAATCAGATGAGGGTGAGCCTGTTACTTATAAAGAGGCAAAGCTATGTGAGCACAAGAAGAAGTGGGAGTTAGCCATGCAGGAAGAGATAAAGGCCTTGCATGCAAATGATACTTGGGATTTACCCAAAGGAAGGAAAGCCATTCCCAACAAGTGGGTGTACAAAATCAAAACTGTTGATGGCAAACCCAAGTATAAGGCAAGGCTGGTTGCTAATGGATATGCCCAAAAAGAGGGCATTGATTTCCAAGAAGTGTTCTCTCCAGTGGTGAAGATGACCACTTTACGTGTGTTGTTTGCTCTCACAGCTGCCTTGGATTTGGAATTATTCCAAATGGATGTTAAAACAGCCTTTTTGCATGGTGATTTAGATGAAGAGCTGTACATGAAACAGCCAGAAGGATATGCCATTCCTGGAAAAGAGCATCTGGTATGCAAACTGAAAAGGAGCTTATATGGGCTGAAACAGGCCCCTAGACAATGGTATAAGAAGTTTGATGCATTTATGCTCAAACATGGGTTTAAAAGAAGCCATGCAGATCACTGTTTGTACACCAAAAAGGATGAAGATGGCAGCCCAATTATTCTTGTACTGTATGTAGATGATATGCTGCTGGCTGGGAAGAAAAAGAGCACTCTGAATGCTCTAAAACAGCAGCTGAACTGTGCATTCTCAATGAAAGACCTTGGGGAAGCTGAGCATATTCTTGGTATGCGTATAAAAAGGGATAGGCAGCAGCATACTTTGCAGGTATCCCAAGAAAAGTACATTGAAAACAGATTTAATGTGGCTGATGCTAAGCCTCTTGGAGTGCCATTGCAGCCACATGTTAAGCTTTCCAAGGATGACTGTCCCAAAAATGATGATGCAGCCAATTACATGAAGAGTGTTCCATATGCATCAGCTTGTGGTTCACTTATGTATGCTATGGTTGCCACTCGGCCAGACATTGCTCATGCAGTGGGAGTTGTTAGCAGGTTCATGGCTAATCCTGGTAGAGCTCATTGGGAGGCAGTCAAATCTATCTTGAGATATTTGAAAGGGACCAAAAGTAAATGCTTATGTTATGGAAAGGATCCATTGGAGTTAAAAGGATTTTGTGATTCAGACATGGCAGGTGATGTGGACACATGCAAGTCCACAAGTGGCTATGTATACATACTTGCAGGTGGAGCTATTTCATGGTGCTCTAGACTTCAGAGGATAGTTGCACTATCTACTACAGAGGCTGAATATATTTCAGCCACAGAGGCTTCCAAAGAAGCCATTTGGTTAGCCCGCCTCTGCAGTGAGTTTGGGATGTCTGAAAAGGCACCTGTTCTTGGATGCAATAGCCAGAGTGCCATATGTTTGACAAAGAATGCCATGTTTCATGCTCGCACAAAGCATATTGATGTGAGATATCACTTCATCAGAGAGGTGTTAGAGGATGGCCTGATCACTTTGATCAAGGTCAATACTTCACAGAATCCTGCAGATGCTCTCACGAAGTGTCTACCCAAGGCACAACATCAGCTATGTATACAGATGGTGGGAGTTACTTAGCTTAAAGGAGCCTCCTTGGTCCTTTAAGTGGGAGGTTGTTGGGGATAAAGGCCCCAAGGACTCTCCTTTTGTATATTTTGACCCTTCCATGTGAAAGCTCTCTTCGAGAGCTTTCCAGACATATTTTTCTTGTATTTTTTGGACCCCAAATTGGGGAGTTATAGGCATTTACATTATTTTTATGACTTTTGGTCATTGGCCATGTGTGAACATGCCCAAATGACCTAAAAGTCACTTATCAATAAGACTTGGTCCCAAATCTCTCATAACTTGATTGGGACTTCTTCAACTTCAGCTTCTCCATCTTCTTCTCCAAATTTCTGTGCAGGTTTCTCTCTCTACTTTCTCTCTCTCCTCACGCAGCAGCCCACTCCCTTGGTGTTTGGAGCAACGGAGCACTCCACGACTTAGCTCTCCGCGGCCTCTTTCATACATGACCCATTATATCCAAATTTCGACACCACATAACGAAGTGTTTTTGAACTCTTAATCGTCTTGAGTATGCTCACCAATTTTCATACGATTTTGAGACTGTGACTGGAGGGGTGTCAATGACGCCCTAGATGAAGTGGCGACATGCTCTGATACCGATTGTTGGAGTTCAAGGTCTACGAAAGCACGTGAACAACATAAGGAAGAAGAAGAAGCTTGAAGCACAACATACAATAGTGAATGTATTACTAAGAGAATGTAGAAAGATAAGTAACCCGTTAGGGTTATAGACGTATATACAAGCTAGGAGAAAAAACCTCCTAAAGAGGGAAAAAGTGCCCCGACGGTCATGAGTGTGTTCACACACATCACTATCGAAATATATCAACAAAAGCAATTTACCACAAGTAGAGATGTTGTATTTGAAGAACATAGATCATGATATGAAGAGGATAAACACAAGCTAAATTTATCCTATGATCTTGATTGAAATTCTCATCCATTAGGTAGCAAGCATGATACACTAGTGCGGACTCTAGAAGTGAATAAGAAGATGAACAAGATGAGAAGGAGAAAGACTACAAGCTTTGGAAATCAAGAGGAAAAGCCAAAATGCAAGAATGTGGAAAATGCTCCAAACATACTCCTAGAATTAGCAAGGGAGAAAGGATAACTTGAAAGGTATGGTTATGACTCTACTTTTGTAACCAAACACAGTATCTATTTGGCCAAAGATTCATTTTCAGAAGAACCATCAACCTATGAAGAAGCCAAAGGTAACCCTAATTGGGAGAAGGCCATGAAGTAGGAAATAGAAGCTCGAAAGGAAATGGACATGGGAGTTAGTTCCAATGCAATCTAATCAGAAGGTAATCGGTTGCAGATGGGTATATAAATTGAAAAGGAATTGAGATGGATTAATTTGTAGATATAAAGCCAATTTTTGCTAAACAATGTGCTCAAACTCAGGGTATAGACTATGAAGAAAATTACTCACCAGTTGCTAAGATGACCACCATCACGACATTGTTAAGTGTTGTAGCCGCAAGGAATTGGAAGCTACTTTGACTTGAGGTGAAGAATGCTTTTCTCAATGGATGGATCAGTGAAGAGGTATACATGCCATAACCTCGAGGATTTGAAAACCCTAATTATTCTACTTATGTTTGCGAGCTTAAGAAATCTTTGTATGGTTTAAAACAAGCTCTTCAAGCTTGGAACTACAGGCTAATGACCTATCTACAAGATCAAAGATTCAAATCAAGCAATGTAGATCCTTCATTATTCATAAGAAAGTTCATTATGAAGTTACCTATTTATGTATGTATGTAGATGACATAATTATAGAAATTTGATTACTTGAATTTAGCCAATTGTAATCAGGCTGGGAGCACTGAACTTTAGAATTTGCATGTTGTGCAAGTTATTTGTTTTGGATCAATTGTTTCTCAATGATCTTCCAAAGAACAATGGGTGTTTTATTGCATCAACTTGAAGCTTATAAGATGTACTATAAGCTCGAATAGCCAAAGGGCATGTCTTGTGCTGGTTAGCCGGACCAAACTTCAATATCTTTAACCACAGATTTCTTCTAACCTTCAATTCTCCAAGTACTTTCAGGCATGTGTACAAAATGTTGTGAGATAGATGCCTACCTTAGTGGCTTATTCTTTTCTCTTACATGTTTGGCACAACTTTGCATTGATTTTGTGATATAACAGAGTAGCAAAATCAACCTGAATGCCATTGTCTGCTGCTTTGAAGTAAGACATAGATTTCTTTGCACAAATACTCAAGTTTGATGAGAATACACACTCTCTCTAAAGAACCGTCTCACCTGCCGAGTGTATGGCATTGTTTTCTTTGCACATATACTCAAGTTTGATGAGAATACAAACTCTATTCAAGGACCATCTCACCTGTTAGTGCGAATTGTGTCCTGAATATGAGAAATAAGGTAATACATAAGCTCGGGGGTCATTCAAAAGGACCCATGTGGTTGTCATTGGGTCTGCTAATGATGCAAAATAAGATCAACTGCTTCCTGACTCTTCCAATGACTCCAAGGTAATGGAGCAAATTGCAGAAAACTTTGTCTTTTCTAGCCGGGTTAAATTCACTGCTGATGACATAGACAAATCACACTGAAGTTCCAAAAAGATATAGTTAAAGAACTCTGTGTTATCCATTGGTGTAGTTACCGAAAACCTCTTCTTCACTGTTGAAAGTTAATTTTTGTTTGAGTCGAGCCTTTATTTTGTATTCATCTGCTGTATGGCTTCTTAGTACTACCATGATTGCAAATTTCTACTTGTCCAAAGTATGTTGTTTTAGGTTCGTTCTTACACTTTTGTTAAGGCATTACTTCACCATTGTTTTTTTATTCTTTATGGTGTCTGGTATATATACTTCAGTAAATTTTATATGTTTAACTTGGGCTCTATCTTCTGGCTTAATTTCTATCTGGCAGAGTTTTGGAAGCCTATTCCTCCTAGTGAGCCCTTTAGGGTGATCCTTGGAGAAGTTCGTGACAAGCTGTATAAGACAAGGGAACGTTACCGGCAACTTCTAGCTACTGGAAAGTCCGACATTGCTGAGAATGACACATATACCTCCAAGGAACAGGTACTTCTGTGTCATTAGAAAGCTCACCAACAGGATTTTTTACTGACTTGTCTCATATTCCTGCACTCTTACATTTTCCAGATTTTGGAACCTTTAGAGCTTTGTTACCGATCACTTTGTGAAACTGGTGACAAACCCATTGCTGATGGTAGCCTGCTTGATACCTTGCGCCAAGTTGCTTGCTTCGGTCTTAGTTTGGTGAAGTTAGATATACGACAGGAGTCAGAGAGGCACTCTGATGTAATGGAAGCTATCACTCAATATCTAGAATTGGGCTCATACAAACAGTGGTCAGAAGAGCAAAAGCAAACTTGGCTTCTTTCACAATTGCGAGGAAAGCGCCCCCTTTTTGGTCAGGATCTTCCAGCAAGTGATGAAGTTACTGAAATTCTGAATACCTTTAGGGTTATTTCAGAACTTCCACCTGATTGCTTTGGTGCTTATATTATCTCTATGGCCACAGCTCCATCAGATGTTCTGGTTGTAGAACTTTTACAGCGTGAGTGCCATATTGCACAGCCCTTACGGGTCGTGCCTCTTTTTGAGAAACTTGATGATCTTATAAATGCACCAGCATCATTAGAACGCTTGTTTTCAATTGATTGGTATCATAAGAAAATAAACGGACGACAGGAAGTTATGCTTGGTTATTCAGACTCTGGAAAAGATGCTGGAAGGCTTTCTGCTGCTTGGCAGGTGTTCAAAACACAGGAATATTGTGTCAAAGTTGCACAGAAATTTGGAGTCAAACTTACTTTGTTTCATGGACGTGGTGGTTCTGTCGGGAGAGGTGGTGGTCCAACACATCTTGCTGTCTTATCACAACCACCTGACACAATCAATGGATCATTGAGGGTCACAGTCCAAGGAGAAGTTATAGAACAATGCTTTGGAGAGGAGCTCCTATGTTTCCGCACATTGCAAAGATTTACTGCAGCAACCTTGGAACATGGAATGCAACCTCCAAGGGCTCCAAAGCCTGAATGGAGAGAGTTGATGGATGAGATCACACCCATTGCAACAAATGAGTATCGTAGAATTGTTTTTCAAGAGCCTCAGTTTGTGAAATACTTTCGTTCGGTATGAATCTTCATATAAAAACTTTTGTTCATTTGCTCCACATGCTTTTTATTATTCTTTCCATAATCTATGTGAAATTTTTAGGTCACTCCTGAAACTGAGTATGGACGAATGAATATTGGAAGTCGGCCTTCTAAAAGGAAACCTAGTGGAGGAATAGAATCTCTGCGTGCTATCCCGTGGATATTTGCTTGGACACAGACAAGGTTCCACTTACCAGTTTGGCTAGGAATTGGCTCAGCATTCCAATATGCTATCAAGAAAGATAAGAGAAATTTGCAGTTGATGCAGGAGATGTACCGTGAGTGGCCTTTCTTCAGAGCCACCATCGACTTAATAGAGATGGTGTTTGCAAAGGGTGACCCGAAAATTTCTGCCCTTTATGACAAATATTTGGTATCCGATGACTTGCAAGAATTCGGTAAAATGCTGCGCTCAAAATATGAGGAAACTAGAAATCTTCTCTTGCTTGTAAGTTATGATAGCAGCTTCATTGAATTTTTCCTTATCTGGATGCAGAACTAAAACATTGTTAAATTCCAAAATGCAGGTGGCTATGCATAGTGAAATCCTGCAGGCAAGCCCAACATTGCAGCAGCGTTTGAAGCTCAGAGATCCTTACATTACTGTCCTGAATGTTCAACAGGTCCACACGCTTCAGAAAATAAGGAATGAGGGTCACATTTTAAGTAGTATTAAAAGTCCGGTGAGTAGCAGATCAGCAGCAGAGCTCATAAGCTTGAATACCACGTCAGAATATGCACCTGGTCTTGAAGATACACTGATACTTACCATGAAGGGCATAGCAGCTGGTATGCAGAATACTGGATAGAATCAGGATGCAGGAATGCAGTAAAATGTCGCCCCTGGCTTTGCAAGTTATGTTTTGTGAAGCAGCTTCAGTGTGTCACTGTCTCATGCATCTTCACCATTTTGCAGATGAAGATCGGTTAAAAATGCTTCTGTAACAGAATTTGAAGAGCTTTCAAGCTTATATGTCAGCCTTGTTTCATACACGTATAAAACAGTGATAATGTGGAGGATGTGCTGTGGTAATAATCAGTAAATTAGTAAGAATCTTATCATGTACAGCAGGAGTTCAGCCTGGAATTTTTATGCATGTCAAAAGCATGGTTTCTGCACGATAATGTAATATTGAGTTTTATTAATGACCGTTACCAAATAATATTGGAGACTCTTGATCTGAGATTGACGTTTTTATGACATGATTCTTAAAAATCGTTTTGTGGCTAAATGTTTTGTATAGCCCAAATTATAGGCCAAATTAGGGCCCTACAAAATTTTTTGGTATAACTAGGTATTCTTATATTCTCAGTGTAAGTCGAGTCTAATAGCAGAGAAGACACCAATTTTTGAGAATTGGTCTAAGGTAGAAAGGAGAGCAATTTCTCCAAAATTGGTCTCACTAGTAGAAGAGACCAATTTCACTGAACTTGGTCTCATGGGCTAATTTTCCCAGGATTGGTCCAATTTGCCTAATTCGTCCAAGGCAAGGCAGTCATCATTTGAAGACTAAAAAGGTCCCACCAGAAGCGGCCGAGCAGAGAGAGAGAGAGAGAGAGAGAGAGAGAGAGAGAGAGAGAGAGAGAGAGAGAGAGAGAGAGAGAGAGAGAGAGAGAGAGAGAGAGAGAGAGAGAGAGAGAGAGAGAGAGAGAGAGAGAGAGAGAGAGAGAGAGAGAGAGAGAGAGAGAGAGAGAGAGAGAGAGAGAGAGAGAGAGAGAGAGAGAGAGAGAGAGAGAGAGAGAGAGAGAGAGAGAGAGAGAGAGAGAGAGAGAGAGAGAGAGAGAGAGTCATATTAACGTCTTCTGGAGGCCAAACTTGGCCTATGAGACAAAAACCATGTACAAGTGTAGTAACCCTGTGTAGAAGATAAAATGAAATAAAAGGTATATCGCTACACAAAGCTATATAGGGCTGGAAAAGGCTGGGGAGACGTGGCTCTGACTCTGCAGATAGTGGCCACCTAATACATGGGGGGATCCAAAATGTGAGTAAAACGCCCTAGCGACAAGTGATGGGTGGAGGTGGGTGTAGTATGTGGTACATCGGTGGTGGTCTGAGTGCCTCCTGAAGGAAGACAACCTAGGGGGTGGTGGTACGCCTATTCTCCATCATGTGGTCGTAGGCAATCCTGATGCGTGAGACATCCTCCTGATATAGTCGTGGTCGACGATATCCGCCCATGCGTGGTCGGCGCCGTGCTCTCTGTGCTGCTGCCTGGTGGAGCGTGAGCCCTATAGATGGACCTCTCTGATGTAGCTCAACTCGCTGAAAGAACTGGGTAATGGTCTGCTGGGTACTCACCCGTGGCTGATGTATGTGCTGTAGTGACCGCTCTCGCCTCTCGTATGCTGCTGTGAGAAAGCATCCCAAGCGTCTCTGGTCTCCCATAGTCATGCACAGCTGGAATGACTCCTCGATCTGGAACTGTGCTCGTAGGTCTAAGTATGCTGGACATCTGATAACAAAATGCTCCTCACTCTATACCTCTGTCTGGCATACTGGGCACCACCTCTCCTCACGGGGGACTCCCCTGGACCGACCCCTCTCAATCTCGAGCTGATGTGATGAAACCCGGAGCTGCCCAATGACGACTCGTAGGTGGTGGGGAAGGTAGGTCTGCATGTATCTCGGAATCTCGATGAAGCCCGTGCCTGATATATGTAGAAAATGCTCGCGGTAGTAGAGCATTTTCGGTGGCAATGTACCCCTAGGGCTCACCCATGTCCTCTGTATGTATGTATGCCATATCTCCTGACGAATGATCGTATTCCTCTCTTGATGAGAGAGCGAGTAGGTGGGTGCATGAGAGTCGTACTGTAGTGGTGGTAGCCTGTCTATGTCAAAGCCATGGTGGGCCAGCCAGTCTCGTGTCTGTGCATACCATGAGGAGGTGTCGCCTGCTAATGCCATATCACGTGATGCCTTGAAAGCACGATAAGCAATACGCTCTGTATCCATGCTCCGAAGTCAGTGTAATAGGCATACTGTCTAGAATAGTGCCTCAACTAGCATCGGTGGTGCATCGAGCTCTGCTCTAATGATGTCATGTGGTACTGAAGGCTTACTGCGGATAAGTCTGGCAATCATGAGAATCTGTGGCCTCTCTAATGCTGTCCATACTGATGTAGCTAATCCTGGTCCCCATATGGCTGCCCCATACATGAGCGCTTGCGTAACCAAAGTGTCAAAGAGCCACCCCTTTGTGCGGGGCTCCTGAAAATATGCCTGGTGGCACTGTCTCTCCATCAAAGCTAGTGCTGCGTACCCACGTGTGATGCGGTCACGGGCTGCCTGAGCCATAGAGAAGACTCCTGATGCTGCTGTAAATGTCACCCCCAAGTAAACATATGATCCGACCACCTCGATCGGTCCACCTGCAGCTGTGAACAAACTATGTCTGCGTACCTGTGCTGATGTATGAAAGATCAAGACCTTGGTTTTACCAAGGTTCACAGATAACCCTCTGTGTCTGCAAAAGTCATCTAGGCCGTGTAGATGATGCTGTAGACCTTCTGCAGACTCTGAAACCAATACAATATCATCAGCGTATAAAAGAATATGGACAGTGGACCTGTGTACCTCAATGCCATCTCCCCCCTGCTGCTGTATGAAGTCCACTATCTCATCAATGTAGAGACCAAAGAGGGTGGGCGAGAGAGGGCATCCTTGCTTCACCCCGATAGTGCTAGCAAGTGGATCAGATAAGCCCCCTGGACATCTGACTCTACCAGATACTCTCTCGTATAAGGCGTAGATCCCCCATATCATCTCCTCCGGAGCTCCGATGTCAAGTAGTCGTCTGAAGAGTCGATCCCTAGGAACAGTGTCAAATGCTTTGCGAAAGTCCACAAAGCAACAATATAATCTCCTCTTCCTCACCCTGGCCTGGTCGATCAGGCATCTCAGAGTGAAGATGTGGTCAATGGTAGAGAAATCTCGTCTGAACCCTGCCTGTCCTAGAGCCCTGATGCCCTTCCTCTCAGCGAGAGTACTCAACTCTGTCTCTAGTACGGCCCCATATAACTTGGCCAATATAGGGCCAATCATGATCGTCCGCTATGTAGCTGGATCCATAGTGTCACCTGACTTATGAATGGGCACTATGGTGTGCTCAGTCCATGAGTCTGGGAACCCTTCAACCAATGCACGGTTGAAGAGATGGGCAATGAGCGGTGCGAGAGTCGTGCCTCCATAAATGAGGTGCTCTGCTTGTAAACCGAAATGATCATGGGCCCTGCCATGCTGCAGCCGGGCAATAGTGCGTCCCACCATAGTGGGTGTGAAGAAGTCAGAGGTAGTAGGACGTGAGCTCTGCGGTCTGGGAATGGGAGGCTGGTCTGGGATCTTGTATAGGCTCCGTGCATAGCTATGCCAAGTGCTCGGGTCTCGGATAGGTGTCTTCTGTCTCCTCTCTCTCAAATGTCACCATGCCACTACACTGTCTCGACTCATGAGCAAATGGTAAATATCCCAATACTGTCTCTCGTCCCAATCCCGCCGTTTGCGGCGAGTAAGGCTCTGCATGCGACACTGTGCCTGTGTGTGTGTAATATCTCCTCTATGCTCTAAAATCCGTAGGTGCTTCCGCAGCTCGCGACAATCTGCATCATACCAACGGTTCTGGGGCATGGATCCTGTGCGTGGAGGGTGCATATGTGTGTGGTGTGGGAAGCTGCAGAGAGCTGAGTCCTGTAGGATGGTGGTGATATGTGATGTGAGTGTGTCCAAAGGTGAGCATGGATCGAGGGAGAGTAAGCGGGTGTGTAAATGGTGTGCATAAACGTGTGAGAGCTCGTGTGTGAAGTGTATCGTGGTATGTATCTCAGTGGGTGAGGGAGGGTCTAAGGGAATCGGAGATGAGAGTGTGAATGTGATAAATGTGTGGTCTGCACCTAGTGGGCGTCGTCCAATACTAAGTGAAGGGATGAGTGAAGCTCCAGAGGTAGTACCCAAAATGTAGTCGACTGTGCTCTCACCTCCCCCGTGAGGGAAGGAAGTAAATCCGCCTGAACCTGGCCAACGATTCATCCCGTTGTATATAACGAGATGATGGCGGCTGCCTAGCTCGAGTAGATGTCTGCCATAGCCGGTGGTGTCCTGACCCGTATCTGCTGATACTCTGCTGGTGCTAATCTCAACCGGGTCTCTGGCCCTCATGAGATGTGGGTGATCCATGTCGTATGCCTCGCACTGATGCGACTGAGTGCGGCCATTGAAGTCCCCCATAAGGAAGACTTCACCTAGTGTGCTGTAATGTAGTATCTCATCTGAAAGCGCTGTGTATGGTGAGTCTCTATCTCGGATCGGTCCCCCAAGATCCTGTCCTGCGTATCGAGATCCGCCTGGTGGGAAGTAGCATATAGCAATGTAAATCGAGCTCCCCTGTGCTATCTCCATGCGAACCCACATGTATCGTGCCTCCTCATCTCTACATATAATATGGATCCGGCTCTGTATCTCCTGTCGAAATACGATGGCCACTCCTCTCGATCCTCGCGCTGTACTCTGTCTCGTCGTGGTCCTGAATGCAGATTCCCAATGAAAACCTGCAATGCGTGGTAGACCTCTCTCTGGGCTCTCGTGTGTCTCTGTGATGCACACAAAGTCATGTGATGCCAGGATCTCCTCGACTCTGTCTGGTCGCGTCCAGAGTGCCCCGTTGCAGTTCCACACTGCTCCTCTGAGTGGTGTCTCTTGGTTTAGTGATGTCTCATAGGCCGCATGGCCCTATTTGATAGGGCGTCCATCTATGAAGACCTTACCATCACGGTAAAAGGCCTTCCTCCCCTCTCGACGCGCCTGGAGTATCTGTGGCATGCAAGCGCGTCGGTGTGCCACTTGCATACGCGTGAGGTCCTCGTCCATGTAGAGGGTGCCGCCGGGTAGTCCACGAAGTACTGATCGACGTCTAAAAAAGGCGGTCCGTGCCTCCTCAGAACTCATCTTGAGGATGAGTGCCCGCAAACGCGATGTATCCCTCCCAACCCTCCATGCGTCTGTGTAGGGCATGCTCTCGTATCCAAGTGGACGGCAAATGTCAGTGGCGTCTTCCTCGGGTGATACCCCTTCGGGTAGGCCCGTAATCCGAATGTGAAGTCTTCGAGTGTGTCGAAGCCTCTCCTCCTCAAGTGTATCCTGGACTCGTGTGAGCTCTTCTTTCTGCACGTCTTCCCTAACTTCCTTCTTAACCCTTTTGTGTACTACTTCCACCCATGACTCTCGAGTAGATTCTACCTCCGTTTTGATTTCCTTCTTTATTTCTTCCTTGAGTATCTCCACGTTGGAGATCTCCCCCTCTTCTTCATGTGCTCAAAAGATGTCCTCCAATGGTCTCTTTCTTCTGTGAGAGTCTTCACTTGTTCTTCCAGTCCTTTGACTTTATTCATGACTTGTTCTTCGAGCCCTTTGAACTTTTCCATCATCTTTTGTATCTCCATATTGAGGTTGCGGTCTGCTTCCTTTTTGGCCTCTTTGAGAGCTTTAGCATTAAGGTCGTCCACTTCCTTCCGGTCCATGGGAGCCATTTCAAGGTTTAGGAATAGGGCTCGGGTTAGGGTTAGGGTTAGGGTTAGGGTTAGGGTTAAGGTGGGGATTTAAGGTTTTGGCTTGAGCTTAAGGTTACTTTGGGGGGCTTTGGCGACGTAGGGTGGGTTGGGTTTGAACGTTTAAGATTAGGGTTATTTTCGGGTTAGGGTTGGGGTGGGGGGTTGGATCAGACATGGTGGTTAGGGTTTATGGATTTGGGTGATAAGGCATGGCGGGAGCTCGCAGAGACCTCGTCGGGCCGAGCTTCGGGCAGCATAGAGGATGACGTGCGCGGGAGCTACCTGCTGTACGAGCACGCTAGCTTGACGCAGAGATTTGGGCAGAGCTTGGGTGGGCAGGCGCTATGGTTTCGAGCAGACAGGCAGAGAGAGAGAGAGAGAGAGAGAGAGAGAGAGAGAGAGAGAGAGAGAGAGAGAGAGAGAGAGAGAGAGAGAGAGAGAGAGAGAGAGAGAGAGAGAGAGAGAGAGAGAGAGAGAGAGAGAGAGAGAGAGAGAGAGAGAGAGAGAGAGAGAGAGAGAGAGAGAGAGAGAGAGAGAGAGAGAGAGAGAGAGAGAGAGAGAGAGAGAGAGAGAGAGAGAGAGAGAGAGAGAGAGAGAGAGAGAGAGAGAGAGAGAGAGAGAGAGAGAGAGAAAGTCATATTAACGTCTTCTGGAGGCCAAACTTGGCCTATGAGACAAAAACCATGTACAAGTGTAGTAACCCTGTGTAGAAGATAAAATGAAATAAAAATGAGAGAGAGAGAGAGAGAGAGAGAGAGAGAGAGAGAGAGAGAGAGAGAGAGAGAGAGAGAGAGAGAGAGAGAGAGAGAGAGAGAGAGAGAGAGAGAGAGAGAGAGAGAGAGAGAGAGAGAGAGAGAGAGAGAGAGAGAGAGAGAGAGAGAGAGAGAGAGAGAGAGAGAGAGAGAGAGAGAGAGAGAGAGAGAGAGAGAGAGAGGCATCGTTGCTCTCAAGCTTCAACAACTCAGTTCTAGGAGTTAGACGAGAGGCACTGGTCTTGTCATAGAGGGTAAACAAGCGGAGTGAGTCCACGAGGCCCGAGTGCTCCAACAAGAGGCTTGTGTGTTTCAACAATACATTGGAGGTTGGATTGTGAAGTTGCCAGTTTGCATTAGGAGATGCCCTTAGAAGCCACTGCTCCCTTCTATCATCATTGTACTGCCTATCTTGTATACTTTCCATGCTTGATGTTAATAGAGTAATGCTTATGTGACTCTTCATTTTGGCTCTTATTTCGATGATTACTATCTCACTTTATAATATTCAGGTGGTTTGTGCAAAGCATACACATGTTGCATATTGCACTGAGTAAAAGAACCCACCTTGAGCACAAGAAGAACAAGAATTTCCTCTATAGGTGCTCAATCTGGCACACCCGGTGGGACCTTACTTTGCATTTTCTCTCTATATAGTTCACGGTTTTCAATCCTTGTTGCTTTCATAATTAGTTTCTTGTTTTTAGAATTAGTATGAGTTTAGAATGAGTCCAAATTTAGTTCAAATTTTTTATCTAAATTTAATCTCAAATTAGTCCAAATGTTTCGTCCAACCTTCTAGTCGAATTTGTTTAGTCTAAAATTTTTCTCAAAATTAGTCCAAATTTTTCGTCCAAATTTTTGGTCCAATTTTGTCTAAGTTTTTTAGCCCTTAGGGAGAGAGAGTGTCAGACATCGGTCTTCAGAGACCATTCCATGTGTGTGTGGGACGAGGGCTAGTTAGCCAAGGTCCTAAGCTCGGGGGTATATCCTAAGGTATTTGATGGTTAGTGGGGATGAGTGTTGCATGCTGGCCACATGGCGACGCTAGATCATTCTAGATCACTGCTATTTTAGATAGAAGAGGATATAAATGGATGGGAGGAGAGTGGCACACACATCATTCGCATGTCTTCTTTTGAGGAGAGCCTCACACATAACCTTAAACTTCTGGAAGTGAGTGAACACCTCACTCTTCTCTTTCATGAAATATACCCATACTTTTTGTGTATGTTCATGAATGAAAGTAACATAAGACGTGCAACCACCCATAGATGTGGTCTTTGCAAGACCCCAAACATTTGTATGTACTATTTCTAGTACATTCTCACTAACATGCTTCTCTTGCAAAAATGATGATCTTGAATGTTTACCAAATTGACATGCTGCACATACCTTTTGCATTTCTGCAACTTTGAAATTTGGTAGTCCATTGAAAATCTCCTTGGACCGCATCAATTTCAGCCTATGCAAATTTGCATGGCCAATTGATTTGTGCCAGATCTCTATATTAGCAATAACTCTTGCACCTTTTGCAAACATGGCTGCATTCATTTAAGGAATTTTCACATTCAAGGTGAACATCCTACCCACTTTGTTTCCTTTGGCAATCAATATTCCATCCCGTTTGTATTCCTCTATATATAACCCATCAGCATTGAACCTGACTTGTAATCCTTGGTCAACCATTTGTCCAACAGAAACCAGATTCTTTGTTATATTTGGAACATGCAGCACATGAGCAAGGTGTTTTACCTTCCCATCCTCCATAGAGAGTGCTATATTTCCTGTATGCTTGATAGGGTGTGATGTGTCATCACCTGTTTCAACATATCTAGGAACTGACAATTTCTGCAAAGTACTAAACCATTCCGCATGACTAGACATGTGATTTGAAGCACCTAAATCAACATACTAGACATTATCATTCGAATTCGAAACACCAGCAAACATCGTATTCATCATGTGATGTTGAACCATAAACAACTTCTCAGAATCATCTGCACTTGTGGATGCATAGTTGTTTTGCTGCCTTCTATTATTTTGATTCTTCAACCTACAATCACGTTCAAATGTCCAGGTTTACCAAAATTCTAGCATTCTATACTATCATTACCTGAATCATTTCTTTGGAGATTTTTGCCACCTCTTTGGCTCCCCCTACCTTGAAACTATCCTCTACCTCCTGCATGATTCTGATGTTGACCTTGTTCCTGGTTATTGTTTCCTCTTTGAATTTTGAAACCTCTACCTTGACCTCTTCCTCTACTAGAGTAGAATACCTACTTCGAAATAGATTTTCCTTGGGAGTTTGAGTCCTCACCAAGATTCTTTTCTTCAATAATCAACATGGATACCAGATCAGCAAAATTAGGAATATTTTCCCTGATTTGTATAGAAGTTCTGAACTGCTTATATGTAGATCCTAAACCACGAAGGCACACTTCCACCTTATCATCATCATCTACATTCACACCAACAGATGCAAGTGACTCACATATACTTTTGAATTTTAGGGTGTACTCACTTACAGACATGCCCTTTTTCTCTAGCATATGCAACTCGTTCTTGAGATGCGATTTCCATGCCTTTGTATTGCTCTCATACAATGTGACCAAACTATTCCAAGCCTCTTTTGGAGTCTTGGCATCTTGTATGTGCCCACTCAAGCTATCTTCTATGTTAACAGATAGCCAATACATTACCTTTCATGCTCCTTGATTCCATTCTTCATATGCTCATAGCTGTTCTACATTCTAATTTCTCTTTGGTAACTGCGGAGCGTTTTTGTTCTCTCCTTTGATGTACTTCCAGTAGCCTTTTCCCATGAGGAAATTCATCATCCTGAATCTCCAAGCATGGAAGTTGTTCTTGTCCAGCTTATTGCTTATAAGCTCACTCATTCCATTTACGTTTGCCATTTTTGCAGCAATTCACAACATTGCAAAACACTACAAGTAGCACTTCTGCTTGAAAACTATCACACTATGACGTGAACATTTCTATCTCACAAAAACACAGTGTTCATGTATCAATAGTACATAGAATCGCTTGAGATTCTGGATCTAGAATATATGAGTGTTGAAAAATACGATGTAAGTTATAGTTTTGCAAAATGTCCTAATTTTTCTGTGGGCCTCACCTTGTGGGCTCAAAATGGAGGTCAAGATGGCTCCGAAACAGAAATCTATCAAAAACTAGTGACCCTAAAGGGATAAATTTTGAAAATATTTTGAGACCTTCTATCTTCATGCCAATTTTCATAGCAATCAGAGGTCATTTGTGAATCACGCTTTCTCCATGCCTTCTTGCATACTCTTCACCCAATCTTCTCCAAAAGCTCTCTACAGCCACACTGGCTCTGATACCATGTCACGAGGAAGAAGATAAGGAAGAGAGATCATAGAAACATTTCACACTCAAAGAGTATCACATGCATAGATTGAGGCAAGGAAGAATGATCTTCTTCTTATTCTATTACATAAAAGAAATGTACAAGACTGACCTAAGAAAAAACAATACAACAAGTGCAATATATAAAGAATAGTACATGAGGGAAAATTCTAATGTCTGTGAATGAGTGAGTTGGCAAGAAAAAAATGTGCCATCACTCTCGGTCAATAAACCTAGTAAAGCTCAATGAAGTATCCATGACATATATCGGCATGAACACTGTACATATCAAAGAAATGAAAAAGTGATACGTTTCATCCTGGATCATCACATTTTGAGCTTAATATCTCAACATTTTGGAGATGTCTTTTCCTAGATATGGGACTCTTTGGGTACCCATTTCCAAGTACTATTGAATTGTGATGACATGTTTTAGCCTTGGTGCCTATTGAGTGAGTGCTTTGAGTGGCGCCTCAAATCTATAGGATTTTGTGTGGCAAGTTGAGCATGTAAGTAGGTCTTAGGCACCTAGATTCATTTAACATTGGGGTCTACCTTCCTTAATTGCTTAGGTATCTAGATGGAGATGACTCGCCAAGGTTGTCTCCTAGAATATGGAGCTACTGTCTCCTTGGAGTACTTCATTGGTGTTGTACATACTCACAATCATGACAAGAGGTTAGGTGGTTGTTCACTCTTGCACCTCCAAATCTACTTCCTTCCTTGAGTCCTCTTGTATTAGACTATGTTTTGAATAGGCAGTCTTTTGCATCCCTTGCTTCCTAAGTCATTTATCTAGCTTTATTTTGATTGACTCTGGAAAAGAAGAGAGATCCACCTTATCTCCAATTCTTTTGTTGAGAACAACATTCTTCTACATTAAAAAGTATAGGACAAGAACAACATCCTTATCTTCATGAGTGCTCCTCGAAGGACTAGGTGTGGGTTCCTTTCCTATTTCCTTGAGTGCTTGAGTTGCTAGTTTGATCGTAATGCATTGTTGGTTCATCCAGACCTGAAGAAGTCTAGTTCTTAGGTTTAGGTTTACTGCATGATCATAGATCCAATTTTGACCCAAGATAAGAGGTTTTGTAAGGACTCATCTTGACACACTAACACTTCACTTCTCATATGGACATCTTGAATAGAGATGGGAAGTGCCACCTCACCTAGGAAAGGGGTTTATTCTCCTCTCAATCCTATGAGATAAACTTCTATAGGATTGACAATTAATTGCAAATCTGACAACAAGAATGTCTAATTGCACTAGCAACAACACCTAAATCTATCAAGGTCCTTATGGTTCTTGCATTCTTTCCCTCTCCTGATTCTAGCATCATGAAAGGATGCCTATCAATAATTCAATGAGGATTCATACTCATAGCTTGGCACATAGCCATGTGATATCTTGGTGGTCCATGAGCATCTTTCCTAGGCTGATCTCTACTCTCTCTCCTCAACTTCATTGGTCAAATACATTCTAGGGCTTCTGTTTGAGGCTCTTCTCTAATCCATTTTTATTCTTCTTTGTGTTTCTTGGTTGTTTTGAGTTGATTTAGCATTTCCTCCATGAGGGGTTCTTGATATAATTTTATTCTGCATCCATTGATGTAACAAGGTAGAATGTCACCTTCTATAGTAGCTAACGCAACTACTTGTTGAGATCTTATTGATGATCATAGGTCCATAGCCATGCTTCTCCAACTTCTATGCTACATCATGTGTATACTAAGACTAAATCTCTTGCTTTCACGCCGTTATCCTTCACATGGGCATCAGAGTATGCCTTTTATCTTTCCTTGGCTGCTATATTTCTCCAGCTTCTCTTAATCGCATTTTGCATAATCATTCAAGATCAAAGATCATAGAAGAGAGCTCATGGCCAATCCATTGATGAACTTGTGCCACTTTTAAGGTTAGTATCAAAAAGTCTAATACCAATACTACATTCTAACCAAACACCATTTGAAAGGGTGTGTCTTGGAGTACCGTTTCATAGGCCACTCTATATGCCCAAACAACATGATGTAACAATTTGTCCTAATTAGATCATTTATTATTCACCATTTTTTTAGCCATGTGCAGATAATTTTATTTTTACTTTTGGCTTGTCCATTGGCCTATGGGTGGTACGGGGCTAATTTCTTGTGAATGACCATGAATTTTTGTAACAAGTTTTCAATGACCTCATTCAAAAAGTGGGTACCATGGTCACTAACTAATTCTATTGGCAAACCATATCTTGTGAACACATTCTTGAAGAGAAACTTAGTAGTAGTTTGTTCATCATTCTTCCTAGTGTCTTTTGCTTCTACCCATTTGGTTATATAATCCGTGGCAACAATAATGAATAAATAATCTAGTGTTGTTCAAAGCTCTTTTGTCTATCCAATGTCATGTCTTGAGGGAATGTTTTTGTCATCAAAAAGGCTACCAAGGCTCGCTCCAATATACTATTATGGATATTTGATATAATGTGACATGTTCCATCGGCAATCTAACACTATAGATTGGGAATTCCTTGCACATCTTACAGACATATGCTTCCATCGTAGGCCAGTATGCACCTAATCTTTGCAGAGTCTGTAGGATTCGATGTTTAGATTGATGTTGCTATAGTGCACGTGCATGCACTATTTGCAACCATTTTGTATGCTCATCTTCATCTATACAACAAGCTAGTAGTATGCCTTGATCGACATGCTTGTACACTCTGCCTTCCATTATGTGATATTTTCGAGACCTCACTACTTTATCTTTGGCTTCACATAGGGTGCTTAGGTCCGAATGTTAGTATAGGCACTATAGTTTTGGTGCATTCAATCAATACTTTGAGATTGAATAAGTGAACAACATGAAGTTCATCTAACTCTCCTTGCGGGGACTCTCATAAAGTTAGTCTAGAAAGGCGATCCGCCCTAAGTTGAGTTTTACCTTTCCTAACACAACTTCAAAGTCATATTCCATTAGTAAGAGGAACCACCTTACTCATCTGCAAGTACTGCATGGTTTGTTCACTAGATATGGTAGTGCTTGATGGTCTATAAAACATTTAAACTTATTTACAAGTGAATAATTTCTAAACTTTTGAACTGCATACACCATGCCTAATCCTTCTCTTTCAGTAGTGGTGTAATTCACTTAAGCCACATTCAATTGCCTACTTGCATAAGATATTGGAAGATCAATGTTACCTTCACCGGTGGTTTGTGCTAGCACACACCCAATAGCATAATTGGATGCATCCACATGATCATGGAATGGCTTGTTCCAATATGGTGCGATCAAGATTGCTTTTGAACGCAATCATTGCTTGAGTTCATTGAAATAGGTTTCCCACTCATCAATCCACTCAAAATTAGTTAAAAGCTTGTATAGAGGCCTTGCAATGATCACATACATGTGGTTAAATCTTTAGTAATAACCACAATGCCCCATGAAAGCTTGTACTTTCTTAATATTCTTGGGCTTGGATAACTCAGCAGTGGCTCTCACTGTGCCCTCATTTTCTGATATATCATTCTTTGACCCTATGTGTCTTAGAATCTTGCCTTGCTTGACCATGGAAACACACTTTTTAGGGTTCAAGTAGACTTGATATTCTCTACATTTTTCAAAAAGTTGTTTCAAATCTTGGATGTGTATTTGCCGAATGTTTCAATGAGCACATAAGTCATCAACATAGACCTCTAAATTCTTTCACAAGACCTCTTTGAAAACATGGCACATCAGCCTTTGAAATGTAGCAAAGGTGGGCATTGGTAAACACAAAAGGCATCACACCAAATGCAAATGTGCCCCACTCGGTGGCAAAAGCCATCTTGTCTTGGTCCTCAGGGACTATAGCTACTTGATTGTAGCCTAAAAAGCCATCAAGGAACCTATAGACTTCCTTGCCTTCTACACATTCTAATAAGTGTTATGTGATAGGAAGTGGATAGCTATCTCTCATGGTGGGGGCATTAAATTTCTTCAAGTTAATGCACACCCGTAGTTTTTCATTCTTCCATGGCACTACTACAATGTGGGATACCCACTGAGTATGCTCAATCTCATAGATAAATCCAACTTCTATCAATCCTTCTATTTCATCTTTGATCTTTGCTACATAGCTATTATTGTATGTATATGGCTTCTATTTTGTTGGATTGGCTTGCAAAGACATGGGAATTCTTTGTGAAAAAATATCTAGGTCTACTTCCTTTAAATCTTTGTGCTCCATGTAAACATATCTCTTTATTCTCTTAAAGATGCAATCATCTCTTTCTCTTCTTCTTCTTCGGTTAGGTCGTGTCCTATGTACGTACATCATTCTTCATCATCTTCTATGGTCACAACAATTTTCTTAGTTTTTTCTTTGTTATCATATGATTCTCCTCTGAGTGCTTCCCTATTAGGTATCCTGATCATGACCTTTCGATCTTCTATTTAATATTTCTTGAAGTTTTTAGGGACTTCAAAGAGGTTCTCCTCCTCCACTGATTTAGGGTTTGGTTTCTCTCTTTTCTTCTTTTGGGTTACTATCAACATTTCTTTTGGTTTTCATCTTTCCTCCTCCTGAGTTCTAGCTTCTATCAAATAGAGGTACTCTTCCTCGGTTCCATGAGGATAGACTCTTCATCATCATCCCTATCATTCTTAGGTTCACTCATAAAAGGTTCACATTCTTAAATAATTGAATCATGCATGACTAGATCTATCATGAAGATTGAAATGTCCTAGCCATCTCATCATAGTGTGGAGTCTACTGTTCTTCATTCACAGCTATGTCCATGGTGGCTAGAATTTCTACCCAATCGTGAGGTTCAAATTCTTCATCGGGAAAACACTATGGGTGCATAGCCTAGGTCTTGAACTGATCTAGGGTGCTTCTCTATACCTATTTATCATGTGGAAAATATTTCCTCTTCTTCAACTACAACTTTGCACATCCATAAGTGAGTGTCTTCATGTGAGAAGAGGTGAGATAGGTTTCGGAGATGAGCTGGTGCTGTGCAAAACTTGCTCTACACCTGCCAATCTATGTAGATGGATGATTAGTATATCTCTTTAGCTTCACAATGATGCATTTGGAACCACCAAGTCCTTTGGATAATCAATCTCAATTATTTTCATCAAAACAAATAACTAGAATATGCATAGTCTTCAATCCTTCATGATCGCTTACAATACAATCATTGATTTAAATCTTTTTAATTTGCTTCCATCCAAAGCCTTTGTCATCATATCTGCACATTGTTGATGAATTGACACATATGAGAGTTGTATCTCCTTACTCATAATTTTCTCCCTAACATAATGATAATTAAATTCTATATGTTTAGTGTAGCTCAGTGACGAGTAGCACCTCCTTTAATGTCAATCTGGGAAGACATGAGGATGGTATGAAGACCTCGAACAAGTGATGGCACAAGTGTGTGAGTGAGAAGCAAACAAACATGCACACACATACACACACACACGCGCACACACAGCAAGACAAAGAGAGAAACAATGGAGTTCTTTAGATTACTCAAAAAGTCTCATACAAGTTCAAATCTACAACAAGCTAACCTCAAAAATGAGCTCTATAGCTCTTTTTATAGTTTTTGACTAGCTTTGGTCCTGTCCAGACCTAGTGTCCGGCCTAGTTAAAAATTAGGTTCCTAGGCTAATTTGGAGGCTCAAACGAGCTCAAAAGATTATGAAAATTTATAGGTAGGTACTTCTAATGCTCCTCAAGCTCAAGGACTCCTTGGCTTGCACAAAATGGAGCTACAAAAAGGTGGAATGGTATTTACAATGGTGTGGAGTGACTAAAATCACTATTTGGGAAATATTTGGAAAAATTTAAGGGCCTATTTGCCAGATCTGCATTGACTACTTTGCCTGCTTGATCCTTGCTCTGACTCCCTTCTTTGGCTTCCTTGTCTTGTGGGTCCTTGGGTGCCTTGACTGCTGCCAACACCCCCCCTCTCTCATGTCTGTCGTCTCTGAAAGACCCTTGTTTGGCTGAGCGTTTAACATAGTATTCCACCACATCTGAAGCGAGGTGATGTTCTTCCAGCCGCATCCCCCGTGCTAGGTCTGTTAACAAAACCTCCCAATCTACTGGCCCTGGAATGTCTAGATGTGGCATCCGCAATTGATCTCAGTGTAAGGTCCTCTCCACAGTGAATAATTGGAGGAGATGTGAGGGTCTGGGTACGAATATTTCAGAGTGGTATTCCCAGAACCCCATGACGAACATCTCTTCCAAAGTTTGTTTGTAGCAAGCTGGGAGGTACTTTATTCTGGCGTGCCAGGCATATATTACATTGATTAAGGGGGTTGTGCTCATGTCATACACCAAATCTAGGTTGCCGGCGGTGAAGCCAACTCCTGAGAAATGTGGATCTTTAATGTTTTTGAATGTTCTGAACGTGATCATCATTAATTCAAATATCTTCATACACATTTGTGCCATCACATCAGAGGTGTTGCGTAGTTTGAGACTCCAGTGACGGATGGTGGAAATCATATATGCAACCGAGGCCTGTCCTTGTGGAGGTGCTAGATAGACATAATTCAACCATTTTGCACAGCCTTTGACGTTCTTTATAACAATGGCAAACTCGGCCAGGTGCATCTTCGTAGGACTAGAACGTAAAATGGATTATACTTGATAAATAGTGGCATGTTGTTCCATGTGCGGACCATTTCTGGATATGTTTCAAGGAGACAAATCTACTAGGTGGGTTGGAAGGTTGATCCTTGTTTTGCACATTCAGGTAAATCTTCAGGACCAAATTGAGTGGCACAAGTCGGGGCTTTGCCACACCTTCGTTGAATCTCCGCATTGTAATATGCTAAGAGCACACATTAAGGCACATATTGAGCATCGTTTGTTCCGATCCAGCGGTGATGTGACATGTGCCTGAAGTACTCGGAGTTTATGATAGTGTCCTCTAGTTTATCCATTGATTGGATTTGGACTGCAACACAATCTTCATGGGTTCTGGCTATCTTTTCGAGTTTCTAAAGCCACTCGAGTGCTTCGACTTCTAGGGTGTCCATTCCTTCTGATGTTTGCTGGCCGCCCGGCATAGGCATAGGAACATACGGTTCCTCATACGACTCATCCACTTCGATGGGCACCAATTCGTCTGGCTCTGGTTCGATAACTGGAGAGGGTTGTCTTTCATACTCAAGTAGCTTCCTTTGCAATTCTTCAACCTTCTCTTTTAGCACCTTTACCTCCTCTGAAGTCGATGATGACTCTATGATCTTGGGTTGTTCTTCTTGCTCCCAAAGCTTGCGGTGCAGTGTGTCTCGTTCTTTTTCCATATCATCATGTGCTTCCAACAGATCAGCATAGCTTTCCAGAATTGTTTTCATCGTATCTCCAGGGATTGCTTTAAACTGTTTTGGGTTGATCTCATGGGGGGAGCCTTCCATCGTAGCTTCTAGGTTTTCTTCGTTCTACTTTTGAAGTCGTTTATTTTCTTCTAGGGCCGTGGCCATGTGCTTCCGTAATAACGTTAGGTTGCGCCGAACTTTGACATTCTCTGACTGATAGTTCAAGTAGAGTTATTAATTTCTTAACTTCAGAAGTTGCTGGGGGGCTTCCAATACGGTTTGGTGGGCGTGTTCAAGTGTAGTATATCGTTGATTCAAGTCAGCATTTTCTTCTTCTATAGTCGCAAACTACCTCTGTAGCTGCTGGTGATCCATAGTTAATTGACGATGACGATCTTTGAGAGTCTGATATTCACTCTGTAGTTGCTATACACATTGATGTAAAGTAGAAAACACATTATTTACATTTAAGAATGCTGGGAAAGGAGAGGATGCAGGGGGGATGAGGAAGGGAAAGGGAATCGTGAATGAGGGTGGAATCAAGTGGTGATGTGGATGGAGGGGGTATGGGAGATTGTGGCTGTGTGTGGGGAGGGAGTGGTGGTGTGGCTGGTGATGTCTCCATTGTTTCAAAAGTGTGTGTGACTGTGTAAATGGGAACTGAAGGCAGGGTGGATGTGATGTTAGTGAATAGTGCTGTGATTGTAGGCATGGTAACCCCTCCAAATTGGATGCCTGGAGAGAGAGGAATTCCCATGACATATGTGGTGATTGTGGACGTTGGGGTGGTAGTGTCATGGGGCGAAGTGAATTGTGCAGTGAGAGGTGGGGAGTGTGGTGATGGTGGTGCCGCCTGATCTTCTTCTGTCTGTGTAGCATCTCCTAGTGTCGATACATCTATGTGAATTTGCTTGCCGGAGCGAATGGGACGGGTAGGCACTCATTTCTCAAAGCGATGAATATAAGCAAGAGCCGAATGAATAGCTTCATCCATGCCTAACACATCCGCATGAAGATTAAGGGACTCAATCAATTGTTCATCTACCCCTTCCTCTCCTAACATTTGGCTTATTAGCATCTTCCCTGTTTCTAGTGACAGCTTGTGATGTTCCTGCACCCTCTTGATGGTTTCATACATTCTTTTTATTTGTGTCATATAGGCGGGGGCACTTGTTAATTCTGAGGTTTCATCCTACTCTTTGTTTGGCTCTTCATCTGAGTCCTCATCTTTGGGCTCTTCTTCTTCGTCATTCACCTCTACTACTTCAGGTTAAGTGGGGGCTGGCTGCCCTGTAGTAGTTTGCAGTCCGCGAGCTTGGGTGTTTTCAGTCTCAAGATTTGCTTCATTGATCATCCGTGCAACTTCCTCATCTGTTAAATCATTCAAGGTATAGCCTTGGGGAAAATCCAAATCAGAGGGAATGGGAGGGAAAATGAGGTTAGGGCCTTTTGTACTTAGCCTGGGTAAGCGGATTGTGAATGGCTTGATGCGTCGGGTTTGAGGTGGGGTGATGTCTGGCATGAGTGTAGCGCCTCTGGCTTGTGCACATGGAATTTGCACTGCTCCTCTCATCTTCTTGGATGGTGGACCTGTTGTTGATGGCCGTCTCTGGAATTCTTGAGCTCTTATCCATATCAATGCCCTTTGCATGGGCACATCATAAGCTAGGCATCTTTAGATAATTTGTGTAAGTGCGCAACACCCATGAAGTACATTCTTATTTTTCTTCTTCCAATGCTGATGTGCCAAGTGGATCTGATCAATGATCCAATGGGGTAGGTTGAGCGTGAGATTCTCTGTTTCTGCTAGGTACAAGCTAACCCAGATTCTTTTAGGTGGCATGGTGAAACGTTCCTGAGCTGGGAAGGCGAGGTGCTGCATGATCATGCGTAAGTGGACAGCGATGGTAAATGTCATGGCTACCATGTCCTTAATTTTATTGAGATCCTTATGCTTCATCCGTCCAGGAATCATATTTTCTTTCTCTGTAGGAATGTGCATTCCTTTCATGACCAATGCCTCTCGCACTAGGTTGATGGTGAGTCTGAACCTTTTGAGCTCATGCCCTGGCATTAGTGAGGGGAGTACAAAGGTGAAATCTCCTCCTTTAGCCCTACTAGGAGTTATAGTGCTGATCAAGTAGGAATAGTGCAAAAAATCAGGCTTAGGTAGGAGTGCCCTAAAGTAGCTATCTAAGCTCGCTTTTTTCCATACTGATCTCATTACTTCTGCGTCCTAATATTTCTCAAACTCACGGGCAAAGAAGTGGTATCTTCCCCACTTGTCGTTAAATTCAAGTTCGGCCTCCCAGAAATAGGTACCTTCTCCGAGGGGACCTGCGACATCGCTGAACGAATGTGCATGGGGTCTCTCAGTCAATTGGGTCTCGAGGGGAAGGTTTTCAATATCCACTATCTGAGCGCTTGACCCTGCCTGGGAACTAGTTCTTGCTACTTCTGCCATATTACTTCTGGTTTGCTGGTTCTGTGAGAATATAGAAGCATGTGTTAACATTGTAATGGATAAGATAGAACAAGTTTTGTCCTCATTACAACATTAACATGAGGTTAGTGATAGGTTAGTGGGTCAGCAAGTGCTCGGTGATTGTGAGTGTAGTTAGTGAATGAATAGTCCTATGAGCTAAATGGAAAGATGTAGTGTAAGGATGATGTAGTTAGTAGGTGGAGATGAATTTACAAAAGGGGGTCGGGGGGTTTATTACAAGCTTTGGGTTGCCAAACACATTGGATGGCTTTTGGTTTTGACTTTGTGGAGACTTTGGAGGGCTTTATAAGAGTGTCTGCTTGGAAATGAGGCTTTTTAGGGACCCAATTACAAGTGATTCTGCTAGTGCTCATGGGCGAATATGCGTTCGTGCGTGTGGAATAAGAGTGGGTATCAGCTGTCCGAGTGAGTGAACCATGTTGTACATGGTGTGGTCTCTGTGTGGCTATTTGAGCCTGCAAGAAAGCCTTAGGCACCCAAATTTGTCTTGATTGTGGGTCAGCCTTCATCGACTTCTTGGGTACCCAGATAGACTTCACTTTAGTGGAAGAAGTTTTGAAAGACTTCTTATTAGTGTCCTGTTGTTGCTCACTAATATGAAGCTCAGCTGGTGGTTGTGACTGGACCGCAACAGGTTGGTCGCCTTTCCGCACCCACACTTGTTTTGGTGGTTGAGACACCGTGCTTGGTACTTTCTTGTGGCTTCGAGCATAGGTCATCTGCTTCTTCTGCATTTGATGTGCCTTTGGTTGCCGTATCCCTATGGCCTTTGGAAACGAAGGGAGTTCCATCGTATCCTTGACTTCTTTGTTGAGATAATCATTCCTCTGCATCACATAGTTTTGGACAAGAATAGCATCGTCATCTTCATGTGTACTCCTGGAAGGACTAGGAGTTTGTGCCTTTCCTAGTTCCTTGAGTGCTTCATTCTCTAATTCAAGTGTAATGCGGTTCTGATTTACCCAGACCTGAAGAAGTCCACTTCTTAGGTTTAGGTTGACTGCATGATCATAGATCCAGTCTTGAGCCAAGACAAGAGGCTCGGTGAGGTCCTCGTCTTGACACACTAATACTTTGACTGTCATTAGAACATCTTGAATATAGAGGGGGAGCTCCACCTCGCCCATGCAAGGGGTTTCCACACCTCCCAATCCTATGAGGTATGCTTCTATAGGATTGAATTTTAATTTCAATTCTTGACAGTAAGAGAGTCTAACTGCACTAGTGGCTGCACCTGAGTCAATCAATGCTCGTACATTTCTTGCACTATTTCCTTATCCTATCTCTAAGGTTACAAAAGGACGTTGGTCAATTATTCTAGGGGAACTTACACCTGAGACTTCACACATTGCCATATGATATCTTGGGGCTGCATAGGCCTCTGTCTTAGGCTGATCTCTACCCTGTCTCCTCAATTTCATTTTTCGGATGCGTTCCAATGCTTTTGCCTGTGCTTCTTCTCGAATTCGTTTCTATTCTTCCTTACGTTTCTTGGCAGTGTTGAGTTGATTGAGCATTTCCTTAGTGAAGGGTTCCTGATATAACTTGACTCTGCATCCACTGATGTAATTTGGTAGGATGTTTCCTTCTAGAGTGGCTAGTTGAACTGCTCCACTATTTGAGATCCTATTTATGATCATAGGTCCGTAGCCACACTTCTCTAGCTTTCTTGCATGTTGTTTAAGGGTGTATACCAAAACCAAGTCTCCTGTCTTCAAGCCTTTATCCTTCACGTGGGCATTGAAGTACGCCTTCTGTCTTTTCTTAGCTGCATATATCCCTACGGCAGCTCTCAGTGTTGTTTCACCTAGCCGCTAGAGATCAAAGATCCTAGAAGAGAGTTCATGGCATGTCCAGTCATGCTCTCGTGCTACTATCAATGTAGGTATCAAGAAGTCCAATGGTAGCACTGCATTTTGGCCAAATACCATCTGAAAGGGTGTGGCTTGGAGTACCGTTTTATATGCCACTCGGTATGCCCAAACAGCATGGTGTAGCTTTTTATCCCAATCAGAGCGTTTATTATTAACCAATTTTTTCAACACATTGCACAGAATCTTATTGGTGCTTTTCGCTTGTCCATTAGCTTGTGGGTGATAGGGGGCAGACTTCTTGTGTACTACTAAGAACTCTTGGAGAAGATTTTCAATAACTTCATTCAAGAAGTGAGTGCCTCTATCACTTACCAGCTCTATAGGTAGCCCGTATCTTGTGAACACATTCTCGAATAAGAAGTTAGCTGTTGTTTGAGCGTCATTTTTCGTTGTAGCCTTCACTTCTACCCATTTAGTCAGATAGTCAGTGGCAACAATGATATACTCTGCATGGGAACTCTTAGCTGGGGGGTTAATAGGACCTACCAAGTCTATTCCCCACTTAGAGAATGCATGTCCACCCATCATTGATTTCAAAGGCATCTCATCTTTACGTATAGGATACTGAGTTCGTTGGCACACATCACATCTCTTCACATAGGTATGTGCATCCATGTGAAGCGTGGGCCACCAAAGGCCTGCAAATAGTATAGCCTTGATCACCCGATTTGGTCCAAAATGTCCTCTTGCTACACCCTGGTGAGCAGTTTCCAATATCTTGAGGTATTCGCTCTCATGGACACATAACCTTAGGTATCCGTCTTTACCACATTTGTATAATTATCCCCAATGAGTGCATAGTCTAACGCTTCTTGTTCTAAGCTTCTCTGCCTAGCGAGGGTCATATCTTGAGGGAATGTTTTCGTCCTCAGGAAGGCTGCCAATGGCTCACTCCAATCTGGTATTAGGGACACTTGTACAGTGTAGCGTGCTCCATAGGTGTCTAATACGACAGACGGGGCATTCCTTGCACAACTTTTGGACATCTGCTTCCATGGTCCGCCAATGCACTCCGAGTCTCCTTAGTGTCTGTAGGGTTCGTTTCCTTGAGTAGTGTTGCTCTAATGCACCTACATGTGCTAATTGCAACCATTTAGTGTACTCATCCTCTTCCACACAACAAGCTAATATTCCTTGATCTGTATGCTTGTACAGACTTCCTGCCATGATATGGTACTTCTGGGCTTTTACTACCTCCCTATCTTGAGTGTTTACTACTGGATGTTAGGCCCATATGTCAATAGTGGCACTAGTGTCTTAGCCAACTGAGGTACAACTTCCAAATTAAACAAGTAAACATCAGGAAGGTCATCTGATACTCCTTGTGGGGCCTCTCCAGATGTGAGTCTTGAGAGATGGTCTACTCTCAAGTGAGTTCTACCTTTCCTCACTACTACTTCAAAGTCATATTCCATTAGTAAGATAAACCATCTTACTAATCTACCTCTATTGCATGGCTTGTTTACCAAGTATAGTAGATCTTGATGATCAGTAAAACATTTAAACTTATTTGCAAGCAAATAGTGTCTAAACTTTTTAACCGCATACACCATGCCTAATCCTTCTCGTTCAGTGGTGGTATAATTTCATTCAGCTGCATTCAATTGTCTACTAGCATAGGCAATTGGAAGATCCATATTACCTTCACTAGTAGGTTGTGCGAGTACACATCAAATAGCATAGTTGGATGCATCCACATGAACATGAAAGAGCTTATTCTAATCTGGTGTGGTCAATATTGGTGCTAAACATAATCACCTTTTAAGCTCATTGAAGGAGTTCTCACATTCATCAATCCACTCAAAATTGGTCAAAAGTCCGTACAAAGGCTTTGCAATGATGGCATACATGTGTATGAAATGTCGGTAATAACCACAATGCCCCATGAAAGCTTGTACTTCTTTGACATTCTTTGGCCTAGGTAGTTTGGCGATTGCTCTCACTTTCTCTTTGTCAGTGGATATGCCATTCTTTGACACTATATGTCCTAGAATCTTGCCTTGCTTGACCATGAAAACACACTTTTTTGGGTTCAGACAGACTTGATATTCTCTACATTTGTCAAAGATTTGCCTGCGTTCAGGTATATGTGTCTGCTTAATGTTGGAATGAGCACATAGATCATCAACATAGACTTCTAAATTCTTCCTCAGGAATTCCTTAAACACATGGCACATCAGCCTCTGAAAAGTGGATGGTGCATTGGTGAGACCAAATGGCATTACCTGGAAAGCAAATATGCCCCACTCTGTGGCAAAAGTCATCTTATGCTGATCTTCTGGAGCAATAGCTACCTGATTGTAGCCCGAGAATCCATCAAGGAAGCTGTACGCTCCCTTTCCTGCCACTCTTTCCAGGAGATGCTCAGTGATCGGAAGCGGATAGTTATCTCGAATAGTGGCTGCATTAACTTTCTTCAAATTAATGCACACACGTAACTTTCCATTCTTTTTGGGCACAACTACAATGGGAGATACCCACTCAGTGTGCTCAATTTCATAGATGAATCGAGCTTCAACCAAATGATCTATCTCTTCTTTGATCTTGGCAGCATAATTGTCATTATATGTGTATGGCTTTTGCTTAGAGGGTTTGGCATCTGAAGTCATGGGGATAGTGTGTGAGCATATGTTAGGGTCTACACCTTTCAAGTCCTTGTAACTCCAAGCGAATACATCTCTGTATTCTCTTAGCAAGGTTATCAACTCGTGCTCTTCTTCTTCCGTCAGGTCATGACCTATGTAAGTGCATCTCTCTTCTCCTTCCTCTATGGCGACAATTATTTTCTTGGTGGTTTCTTTGTTATCATAGGCCTCCCCTGATTGCGCCTCACGTTTAGGCATTCTTATCATGACTCTCCTATCATCTATCTCATATTTTTTAAAGTTTTCTAGGGCCTCAAACAAGGATTCTTCTTCTTCTGGTGTGACTTCTTTCTTCTTCCTCTTCTTGCCTTCACTCTTGGCGGCCACTTGTGTGGTTAACCTCACATCATTGGTAAGCTCTTCGTGTCTTTGAGGGTGAGCTTCTACCTCATAGAAGTATTCTTCATCTGATGCAAAAGGTGGGTCCATAATGATTGACTCTAGATCCGAGTCACTTGCATCCTCGAATGCATCAGTGCTAGGTTCACATTCTTCTAGAATCGAATCTCCCATGATTGGTTCTATTGTGAAAACTGAAATGTCATAGCCATCCTCGTCACAGTGGGGTGTCCATTGTTCTTCATTGATGGCTACATCCATTGTTGCTAAAATTTCTGCCCAACCATGAGGTTCAAACTCTTCGTCAGGAAATACTACAGGTGCTTAGGCTGGGTCTTGAACTGATCTATGGGTTTCTTTTGCACCTAACTCTCTGGCTTTTTCCCTCTTCTCTTCCTCTACTGCTACCTTGCACATCCATAAGTGGGTGTCTTCATGCATCCATGAGGATCCTGATCCTATGGAATGCACTGACTCAGTATCATCTTTGGCTCTATGGATGGAATTCCATTGGATGGGGGGTACATCTCGATGAGAGTAATCCTTGAGATTAACTTTGGTCATGACACCTAAGTGTTGTAAGTACAAGGAGTTGGTTCCCCAATCCTGTACCACTTCCAACTGTTGCATAAATGATCTTCCCAAAATCATCTCATACGCCTGATTTTTGCTAAAGTCACATATAACAAAAGTATGCTCAAACTCATCATCACATGTAGAGAGAGTTATTCCTTCTAGCAATCCTAAGGGTCTCTCAATGTGAACATCGACCATTTGAAATTTCATTCTCGTTGGCCTGAGTGCTGGCTTGCCCCAATGCTTCCATAGGGAAGTGGTAGCAATCGCAACTCCTGCGCCCGAGTCCAATATTGCCTTGGTTGTATACCCCTAATGGGTAATGGGAAGATAGGTGTTTCCTTCTTCTCCTTCGCTCATGTCCCCTATCTTGTCCAAGGGTATTTCTGGCATTGTTCTATGAGATCCTACCTGGGAACCAGGTTTTGCTACTTCTGGCACTTGATTGGCTACATGTTTCCATATCTTTGGCCTAACTTTGAGTAGCTCTTCTAAAGTGAGGTTGCACTGCACTTTAGTTTTTTTTATGACCTCGGTATTCCTAGGTATGACTGAGTCTTCGTTTCTTACCATGACCATGGGTGCTCTCATGCAAGTGGACTTTGCTTCCCATGGGCCTGTGAAATGGGGTAGTTCCTATAAAGAATTAGACTGGAAGTCTAATCTCTCATGAGATTGGGTACTATCCCGCTCCCATTAATGGAAGGGATGTCTTGTGGGAATTGATCATGCAAGTCATCCACAAGTTCAATGGGAGGAGGAACTTTGCTCTCCTTAGCCCATTTCTCTTCTTGAATCTCTTGCAAGAACTCTGGTGAATACCTATTCATAGAAGAAGAGGTGCCTAGTTTAGTGGAATTAGGCACATAAGCTTCCTGAGGGGGAAGGTTTATTCTTTCACTTGCCTTGGCTCTTCCTTGGGAGATGGCTTCCTTATCAGATCTTGCAATTATGCTCTCCAACTTCTCCAATAGTCAATCAAAATGCAACTGTGCCTTAGCTGAGCAAGAGTAGTTGAAGAGGCGACTAGCTTCAAACATGTTCTGAGCCAACATCACCATTCTAGCACAAAGCTTGGCTCTCTCTATCTCTAAATCAGCTCTAGGGTAACATTTTTCATGATCTGTAACATTTGGCCCTTCTTGGATTCTAGCCTGATATCCCTTAAGCATCATGTCTATGTCTTCAGGAGTGGGGTCAGCCAATACTGACCCTACTCTAGGGGGCGGTGGAATTGGATGAGGTGGTGGTGGTATGTGAGAGTGTTTTTGAGAGGTGAGTTCAATAATTTTGGCTTTTGTTTCTCTTACGTTCTCTTCTAATTCGCTCATCTTCTTAGACCATTATCTTTTCATTCTTTCCCAACTATCTTTCCAGGCTCTCGTCCGTTTCCCTTGCTTCTGAGGAATGGCATCATCTCATATCTAGATATGTAACCATAGAGTTTTCTCCCTTGAAGATAAGATTCTATTATAAGTAACGAAGCTGAGTATTACCTTGATCCAGTTTTTCTATGAACCCCATGTTGATTAGTTGTTGCTCTGATCATTAGGGGGAAAAAATGAACCCTGGATGGGCCTTTTTGATTAGTGATGGACCAATGAGAGGATGAGAGACATGGGATTCAAATAGAACCCTTGGATCCCCTTCAAAATTCAATGGATAAGATCATTTCTTGAGAAATGGGTGGCTTTAAATTATAGCCCTTAGATTTTTCTTACATCTAATCCTTATGGTTGCTCCTTGAAGAGGAAAAGGTGCCTAAAATGTGGACCATTGGATTTGGAAATAATCTAATGGCTTTGATTTGATCCTTACATGGATCACTAGATCTTCAATCTATACGTTTGGATCTTGATGTCCTTGAACGTCTAAAAAGCTACATGCATCACGAAGGATCTTGCATGAAAATTTGGAATTTTGTCTTCTAATGACAGTGTGTTGGGTATTTTGTCTTTTAGTGCTAGAGGTTTGGGTTTAAATCTCCACCATCCAAGCTAAACTAGATCCAATGGCCAAAATTCCATGCCAAATTCAAAATTTTACTCTCTCCCCTCCCATGATTGTGGCTATTTTATCTTTTATTGATAGAGTGTGCTCTTTTTTTTTGACTTTTGGTTCCCAAATTTTTCCTTTGATCATGGCCATCCAATCAAGAGATATAAGGGCTAGAAAATCACATGAATCCCATCTTTGATTTTATTCTTTATTTTAATATACAATACCTCTAGTGGTTTTTCCCTGCCTCTTAATCCACATAATTAACCATTTTAATTCCTTAAAATTAGGAATCCTTACAAGGCCCATGCAAGGTTCACTTTTTCCCCTAATGTACCACTGTGAGGAGATGGTGAGATAGGTTCTAGAGGTGAGATAGTGCTACACAAAACTTGCTCTACACCTACCAATCTAACTAAAGGGATGCTTAGTATACCGCTTTAGATTCACAATGATGCATTTGGAACCACCAAGTCCTTTGGAGCATCAATCTCAATTGTTTGCATCAAAAGAAACAACTAGAATATGCATGAAATGTGAAGAACCTTCTATTTTCATAATAGAAGTTCTTAGTATTATGTTCATAGCTCACAACCTATTATGAACTGACTAGAGAGCTTTTGGAAAACATCTATTTGACATGTATAGCTAACTAAAACAAGTTATTTCATCAATTTAGCTATACCATACATTGAGAAATGAATTTAACAAGTCAGGGGGGTCATCTAGACTTTTCAGGATCTAGAAGGTGTCTAGACATAGTCAACTTCATCACTTCATCTCATGATCTACTAGGCCAAACTTGATGAAATATGATGTCTCGGTACTAGACACTCCAATCTAACTAAATCAAGTTATAGTATAGAAAAATAATTAGTACATGCAGAGAAATCGATTCCAAAAGATCACTATAATGATGAAGATGCAATAGTAGAGAGTAGACAGAAATGTTCATGAAGAAAGGTATCAAAATGTAAATGCTATTGAACATATGATACAAGGGAAATGTAGTGGACTACTCATAGGTGATGTGAGCTCAAGGTATGCTCAAGCTTGTATCTCAATGCATCTCATAATAGCTCTCTCTACTCGGGACTAAAATCATGTCTATTTATACTCATAGTTTGAGTTTGAATTTAAATTTTCCCTCACCAAAAGGTGATCCTACACTTTAGGTACTTGATTGATTTGATTCTTCTACCAAATGATTCGTGGATTGACTCTCCTAAATCCAAGAGATTTCATCTTCTTTTGACTTTTACATTTATACAAGGTAACTATGCTCGACTAGAGCTCAGGCATTGCAGCAGAACCAAAGGGTAAACCAGGATAAGAACCCAGAGGCTAGTGAAACCGAGAGCATGACAAAGAAAAGGACTAGAGCATGGAAAGATAGTCGGGAAAGAATGAAAAGACAATGGGCTAAAAAGATGAGTGAACTTGAGGAAAGCATAAGAGAAACCAAAGCCAGGATAACTGAACTCACATCTCAAACTCCCTCTCACACTACCCCACCACCACCATTCCCATCGCCATCCGACCCGCCACCTTCCAACCCACCTCATACGATTCCACCACCCCCTAGAGTAGGATCAGTATTAGCTGATCCCACTCCGGAAGACATAGACATGATGCTTAAAGCATATCAGGCCAGAATCCAAGAAGGGCCAAATGTAACGGATCATGACAAGTGCTACCCTAGAGCTGACCTAGAGATAGAAAGAACCAAGCTTTGCGCGAAAATGGTCGCATTGGCTCAGACTATGTTTGAAGCCAGTCGCCTTTTCAATTACTCGGGCTAAGCCAAGACGCAATTACACTTGGATGGACTTCTAGAGAAGTTAGAGGGCATAATTGCAAGATCCGCCAAGGAAGAAAAAAATCAAGAAAGGGATAAAGCAAGCAAAAACATGACCCATTCCCCATCAAAAGCTTATGTGCCCAATTCCACTGAACCAGACAACCCCCCCTCCCTAGAAAGAATAGAGAATCTAATGGCACAATCACAAAAGGAACCAGCCTCTCAACACAAGGACAAGGCAAGTGAAAGAGTAAGCATTCCTGCTCAGGAAGCCTATGTGCCTGAAGCCTATGTGCCTAACTCTACGGAGCTAGACACATCATCTTCTATGAATCGGTTCACACCAGAATTCCTACGCAAGATTCAAGAAGACAAATGGGCTAAAGAAAGTGAAGTCCCTCCTCCCATTGAACTTGTGGATGAGGCACATGACCAATTCCCACAAGACATCCCATCCGTTTATGGAGAGCAGGAGAGCACCCAATCTCAAGAAAGATTAGACTTCGAGTCTAATTCTTTACAAGAACTACCCCATTTCACAGGCCCATGGGAAGCAAAGTCCACCTGTATGAGAGCACCTACAGTCATGGTAAGAAACGAAGATTCAGTCATACCTAGGAACACAGAGGTAGTGAAGAACACCAAAGTGCAGTGCAATCTCACTTTGGAAGAGCTGCTTAAGGTTAGACCAGAAGTGTGGAAACATGTAGCCAATAATAGCAAAACCTCGTTCCCAGGTAGGATCACATAGGACAGTGCCAGAGATACTCTTGGATAAGATAGGAGATATGTGTGAAGGTGAAGAAGGGAACACCTATCTTCCCATTACCTACCAGGAGTACACCACCAAGGCAATTTTGGACTCAGGCGGAGGAGTTGCAATTGCCACCACTTCCCTATGGAAGCGTTGGGGCAAGCCAGCACTCAGGCCAACGAGAATGAAATTGCAGATGGCCGATGGTCATATTGAACGACCCTTAGGATTGCTAGAAGGAATAACTCTCACCACCTGTGGTGTCGAGTTCGAGCATACCTTTGCCATATGTGATTTTAGCAAGAACCATGCCTATGAAATGATCTTGGGACGACGTTTTATGCGATAGTTGCAAGTGGTACAGGATTGGGGAACCAATTCTTTGTACCTGCAGCACTTAGGTGTTACGACCAAAGTGAATCTCAAAGATTACTCTCATAGAGATGTCCCTCCCATCCAATGGAATCCCATCCATAGAGCCAAAGATGATACGAAATCGGTGCATTCCATAGGGTCAAGATCCTCATGGATGCATGAAGACACTCACTTATGGATGTGTAAGGTAGCAGTAGAAGAAGAGAAGAGAGAAAAAGCCAGGGAGATAGGTACAAAAGAAACCCATAGATCAATCCAAGACTCAGCCTATGCACCTGTAGTTTTTCCAGACGAAGAATTCGAACCTCACGACTGGGCAGAAATCCTAGCAACAATGGATGTAGCCATCAATGAGGAACAATGGACACATCACTGTGATGAGGATGGCTATGACATTTCAGTCTTCTCTATAGAGCCAATCATGGGAGAGGCAGTTCTAGAAGAATGCGAACCTAGCCCTGATGCATTTGAGGATGCAAGTGACTCCGATCTAGAGTCAATCATTATGGACCCACCTTTTGCATCAGATGAAGAATACTTCCATGAAGTTGAATTTCAACCCCAGAGGCATGGAGAGCTTACAAATGATGTAAGGCTAGCCACACATGTGACCCCAAAGGAAGAAGGGAAGAAAAGAAAGAAGAGAGCAATCACACCAGAAGAGGAAGAATCTTTGTTTGAGGTCCCGGAAAATTTTAAGAAGTATGAGATAGACGACAGGAGAGTTATGATAAGAATGCCTAAACGAGAGGCACAATCAGGAGAGGCCTATGATAACAAAGAAACCACCAAGAAAATAGTAGTGGCCCTAGAAGAAGGAGAGGAGAGATGCACGTACATAGGCCATGACCTAATAGAGGAAGAAGAGCATGCGTTAATAGCCTTGCTAAGAGAATACAGAGATGTATTCGCTTGGAGTTACAAGGATTTGAAAGGTGTGGACCCTGACATATGCTCACACACTATCCCCATGACCTCAGATGCCAAACCCTCTAAGCAAAAGCCATATACATATAATGATAATTACGCTGCCAAGATCAAAGAGGAGATAGATAGACTGGTCGAAGCTGGATTTATCTATGAAATTGAGCACACTGAGTGGGTATCCCCCATCGTAGTGGTGCCCAAGAAGAATGGCAAGCTGCGTGTATGCATTAACTTGAAGAAGGTCAATGCAGCCACAATTCGAGATAACTATCTGCTTCCCATCACAGAACACCTCTTAGAAAGAGTAGCAGGCAAGGAAGTGTATAGCTTCCTTGATGGATTTTCAGGTTACAATCAAGTAGCCATAGCTCCAGAGGATCAGCATAAGACAGCTTTTGCCACAGAATGGGGCATTTTTGCTTTTAGAGTAATGCCATTTGGGCTTACCAATGCACCAGCAACCTTCCAGAGGCTGATGTGCCATGTATTTAAGGAGTTCCTGAGGAAGAATTTAGAAGTCTATGTTGATGATCTTTGTGCTCATTCCAACAATAGACAAACCCATATTCCTGAATTCAGACAAATCTTTGACAAATGTAGAGAATATCAAGTCTACCTGAACCCAGAAAAGTGCGTTTTTATGGTCAGGCAAGGCAAGATTCTAGGACACATAGTGTCAAAGAATGGCATATCCACTGATGAAGAGAAAGTGAGAGCCATAGCTGAGCTTCCAAGGCCAAGGAATGTCAAGGAAGTACAAGCTTTCATGGGACATTGTGGTTACTACCGCCGGTTCATTCACATGTATGCTGTCATTGCAAAGCCCATGTACGGACTTCTGACAAACTTTGAATGGACTGAGGAATGTGAGAATTCCTTCAATGAGCTTAAACGAAGATTATGTTCAGCACTAATCTTGACCACACCAGATTGGAATAAGCCATTCCATGTTCATGTGGATGCATCCAATTATGCTATTGGATGTGTACTCGCACAACCTACGGGTGAAGGTAATATGGATCTTCCAATTGCCTACGCTAGTAGACAATTGAATGCAGCTGAACGAAATTACACCACTACTGAGAGAGAAGGCTTAGGCATGGTGTATGCGGTTAAAAAGTTTAGACATTATTTGCTTGCAAATAAGTTTAAATTTTTTACTGACCACCAAGCATTGTTATATCTCGTGAACAAGCCATGCAATACAGGAAGATTAGTAAGATGGTTTCTCTTGCTAATGGAATATGATTTTGAAGTCGTGGTAAGGAAAGGTAAGACTCATTTGAGAGCAGATCATCTCTCTAGGCTCACATCTGGAGAAGCCCCACAAGGAGTATCAGATGATCTTCCTGATGCTTACTTATTTAATTTGGAAGTTGTACCGTAGTGGGCTAAGCCATTGGTACCAGTATTGACATACGGACCTAACCATCCAGTAATAAACACGTAGGATAGAGAGGTAGTAAAAGACCAAAAGTATCACATCATGGCAGGAAGTATGTACAAGCACACAGATCAAGGAATCTTGGCTTGTTGTGTAGAAGAGGACGAGTATGCGAAGTGGTTGCAATTAGCACATGTAGGTGCATTAGAGCAACACTACTCAAAACAACGAACCCTACAGACACTAAGGAGACTAGGAGTACATTGGCCAACTATGGAAGCTGATGTCCAAAAGTTGTGCAAGGAATGTCCAATCTGTTGCACTAAACCACCTGTGGAACATGCCACTCTTTATCAAGTGTCCATAGTGCCAGATTGGAGTGAACCACTAGTATCCTTCCTGAGGACGAAAACATTCCCTCCAGACATGACTCTGGCTAGGAAAAGGAGTTTAGAACAAGAAGCCCAGGATTACTCTCTCATTGGCGATAATCTTACAAACATGGTAAAGATGGTTACCTGAGACTATGTGTCCATGAGAGTGAGTATCTCAAGATCTTGGACACTGCTCACCAAGGTGTAGCAGGAGGACACTTTGGACCAGATCGGGTGATCAAGGCAATACTATTTGCGGGCTTCTGGTGGCCGACCCTTCACATGGATGCACATACCTATGTGAAACGATGTGATGTCTGTCAGAGAACTCAGTATCCTATACGTAAAGATGAGATGCCACTGAAACCTCTGATGGGTGGACGTGCATTCTCTAAGTGGGGAATAGACTTCGTAGGTCCTATTAATCCCCCAGCTAAGGGTTCCCATGCAGAATATATCATTGTTGCAACAGACTATCTAACAAAGTGGGTAGAGGTAAAAGCCACAACGAAGAACGATGCTCAAACAACAGCTAAGTTTTTATTTGAGAATGTGTTCACTAGATACAGGCTACCTATAGAACTAGTAAGTGATAGAGGCACTCACTTCTTGAACGAAGTGATTGAAAATCTACTCCAAGAATTCTTGGTAGTTCATAAGAAGTCTGCCCCCTATCACCCTCAATCAAATGGCCAGGCCGAGAGCACCAACAAGATCTTATGCAATGTATTGACAAAATTAGTGAACAATAAACGCTCTGATTGGGATAAACAGCTACACCATGCTATTTGGGCATACCGAGTCGCCTACAAAACGGTACTCCAAGCCACTCCCTTTCAGATGGTATTTGGCCAAAATGCTGTGCTACCTTTAGACTTCTTGATACCTACATTGAAAGTAGCACAAGAGCACGAATGGACGGGTCATGAACTCTCCTCTAGACTTTTTGACCTTGAACGATTAGGAGAAACAAGACTGAGAGCAGCTGCAGGGATATATGCAGCTAAGAAACGACAGAAGGCCTACTTTGATGCCCACGTTAAGGATAACGGTTTAAAGGCAGGCGACTTAGTTCTAGTCTACACATTGAAGCAACATGCGAGGAAACTGGAGAAGAGAGGCTACGGACCCATGATCATTAACAGAATCTCAACAAGTGGAGCAGTGCAACTAGCCACATTAGAAGGCGATGTTCTCCCAAGTTATATCAGCAGATGCAGAGTCAAGTTGTATCAGGAACCTCTCACAGAGGAAATGCTAAGTCGACTCAATACTGCTAAGAAACGCAAAGAGGAAGAAAAGCGAATTCGAGAAGAAGCTCAAGCAGAAGCCCTAGAGCGCATACGGAGAATGAAATTAAGAAGACAAGGTAGAGAGCACCCTAGGCAAGATGCATATGCAGATCAAGGATACGACGTGGCTATGTGTGAAGTTTCAGGTGTTAGCTCTCATAGGATAACTAATCGACGTCCTTTCATAACCTTAGATATAGGACAAGGAAAGAGTGCAAGGACTGTAAGAGCCTTGATTGACTCAGGTGCAGCCACTAGTGCTGTTAAATTGTCTTACTGTCAAGAGTTGCAATTAACTGTCAATCCTGTGGAAGCATATCTCATAGGATTGGGAGGCGTGGAAACCCCTTGCATGGGCGAGGTGGAACTTCCCCTCTATATACATGATGAGGCAATGACAGTTAAAGTACTAGTGTGTCAAGATGAGGACCTCACTGAACCCCTTGTCTTGGGTCAAGACTGGATCTATGACCAAGCAGTCAACTTAAACCTAAGAAGTGGACTTCTTCAGGTATGGGTGAATCAAACTAGAGTTACAATTGAGTTAAATAATGGAGCACTCAAGGAACTAGAGAAGGCACAGACTCTTGGTCCCTCCAGGGGTACATATGAAGTTGACCATGCTGTTCTTGTCCAAGGCTATGTGATACAGAAAAACGAAGATCTCATAGAAGGAGTTAGAACCACAATGGAACTCCCTTCTTTTCCAAAGGCCAGAAGGAGGCAGCAACTAAGGGCAGATCAATCACTGAAGACTCTCCAGGCGAGAGACCAAAAGAACGCACGAAGCAGAACAACTAAGCCGATGAAACAAATGTGGGTGCGGAAAGACGAGCTGCCGACCGTAACTAAGTCGCAACAACGGTCTCAACTCCCTATTAGTAATCAACGACTTGATGCTAATAAGAGGACTCCTAAAACCTCTGTTGAGAAAGTGAAATCCATTTGGGTACCCAAGAAGTCGATGAAGGCTGACCCACAATCAAGACAAATTTGGGTGCCTAAGGCTTGCTTGTGGGCTCAACTATTCCCACACAATTCACATCATACACGACAGGGTTCACGCACTCAAGCAGTCGCCACCCACTCTTGTCTGATACACTCAAACACATTGCCACCTAGAAGCACGCACAGACTCACTCGTAAATGGGTCCCAATGACACAACAACTCCCAGCAGAATTACTCATGCAACCCTCCCGAATCTCCACAAAACCAAGACCAAAAGCCATCCATGGTGTTTGGCAACCTAAGACTTGTAATAAACCCCCCGACCCCAATCTGTGAATTCATCTCCACTTACTAACTGCATTAGTCAGACAGTGCATCCTTCCATCTAGCTCCTAGGACGATCCAGGCATTAACTACACGCACTGTCATCGTGCACTCACTAACCACTGACTCATCATCTACCTCTTGTTAATGTTGTAACGGGGACAACAACCGGTTTATTCTGTCCATTACGATGTTAACACCTGGTTCTATATTCTCACAGAACCAACAAGCAAGCAGGGCCATGGGAGAAGCCGCAGGTGCCAGTTCTCACGCCGGATCCAGCGCACAGATTGTGGATATAGAAACACTCCTCCTCGAACCACATCTCACCGAAAGACCGCAAGAACTTCAAGCTGTGCATGTACTCCCAGTTCAGGATCCTCCCCAGGGGCACACCTCTCAAGTGGGCAAACACGCTCATTGGTTCAATGATGTTGCAGGACCATTGGGTGATGGAACCTATTTTTGGGAAGCTGAATTGGAGTTTAATGGTAAATGGGGACGCTACCATTTTTTCACGCGCGAATTTGAGAGCTATCAGAATGCCGAAGTCATGCGTTCAGTATGGACCAAAGCTGGCCTGGACAGTTATTTCAGGGCCCACTTACCGAAGCCAGATTTCTTATGTTGTTCTTATCTTATCAGTACCATCACTCCTAGCAGGGCCAAGGGAGGCGATAGCACTTTTGTGTTACCCTCACTATTGCCGGGCCACGAACTTAAAAGATTCAAACTAACCCTCAATCTGGTACGTGAAGCATTGGGCATGTATGGTATGCACATTCCTACTGAAAAGGAAACAATGGTTCCAGGCAGAATGAAACATAAAGATCTCAATAAGCTGAAGGATATGGTAGCAATGACACCGACCATCGCTCTTCATCTACGGACCGTCATGCAGCATTTTGCTTTCCCCGCCCAGGAAAGATTCACCATGCCCCCAAAGAAGATATGGTTTAGCTTGTATTTGGCAGAGACAGAAAACCTCCCTATCAACGTACCACATTGGATCATAGATCAGATTCACCTAGCCCATCAACGGTGGAACAAGAAGCAGAAAAATGTGCTCCACGGGTGTTGTGCTCTGACCAAGATAATCTATCGATGTCTAGCCTATGACATGCCTATTCAGCGGGCACTCGTATGGTCTCGGGCCCAAGAATTCCAGAGAAGGCTATCAGCGGCAGGTCCTCCATCAAAGAAGATGAGAGGGGGAGTCCAATTACCCTGCGCTCAACCAAGGGGAGCCACCACTACACCAGAAATTACCCCTCCCCAAACACGACGCATTAGACCATTCACCATTCGGCTACCAAGACCAAGTACAGAGGGACCCAATGTGGTGTTTCCACCCGTCCCATCAGACTTGGAATTTCCACAGGGCTTTACTCTCAATGATCTCACTGATGAAGAAGTGGCTAGGCTAATCTACGACTCTAATCTCGAAAAGGAAACAGAGCGAGCTCAGGAACCACAAACCCATACAACAACGTCAGCCCCCACCCAACCGCAAGTTGTAGAAGTCGACGTCGATGAACAAGAGACCGAACAAGAGGAAGAAGCCTACGAAGAACAAGAGTATGATGAACTTTCAGAGTTAGCAAGTGCCCCCGCGTATTCGACACAAATAAAAAGACTATATCGAACCATGCAGCTAGTTCAAGAACAGCATAAAATGTCACTTGAAGCAGGCAAGAAACTCATGAACCAATTGCTGGCGGAGGAAGGCATGGATGATATGTTCATCGAGTCCATAAACCTACACGCCGATGCAGTAGGATTGGATGAGGCCATTCATGAGGCAATGGCCTACATCCACCGATTTGAGAAAAGAGTTCCCGCCCATCCCATGAGGTCCGGGAAACAAGTTCATATCAACGTATCAGCACCAGGAGATACAACGCAAGCAGACGAACATCAGGAAGCACCACTGTCACCACCCTCCCCACCTCTCACTACACAACTCGCTCCACCACATGACACTATCACCACCACGTCCACTACCACCACAATCGTCATGGGAATTCCACTCTCTCCGGGAATCCAATTCGGGGGAGTCACCATGCCCACTTTCACCACTCTCTTCACTAATGTCACTTCCACCCCACCCACGATCCCCATTTACACGGTCACTCAAACATTTGACACTATGGAAACATCTCCTGCCACTGCACCGCTCCCTCCCCCCATGCAACCTCCGTCTCCCATACCCCCTCCACCCACATCTCCACTTGCATCCACATCATTCACAACTCCCTTTCCCGCAATGGAAGGCTCTCCCCACGAAATTGATCCAGAGCAGTTTAAAGCCGTACCTTCAGAGACAATGAAGACCATCTTAGAAAGCTATGCAGATCTATTAGATGCTCATGATGAGTTGGAAAGGGAACGTGATGAGCTGCGTGGCCAGCTCAAGGAACAGGAGGCTCCAACCAAAGTAATAGAGTCGGCCTCGACTTCAGAGGAAGTGAAGGCATTGACAGAGCAGGTGGTTGAGCTCCAGAAAAAGTTACTAGAGTATGAAAGACAACCCTCTCCAGTTATTGAACCTGAGCCAGAAGACTTGGTTCCCATTGAGGTAGATGATTCGTACGAGGAACCATACGTTCCTATGCCAATGCTAGGAGGGCAACGAACCTCAGAGGGACTAGACACCTTGGAAGTGGAAGCACCCGAGTGGCTTCAGACACTGGAAAAGACAGCGAACACCCACGAAGAACGGGTGGCCATTCAGATCCAATCACTAGCAAACCTAGAAGAAACTGTCATAAAGTCAGAATATTTCAGAAGCATGTTTCATCATAGATGGATCGGCACCAATAATGACCAATATGTGCCATACTGCATACTTTTGGCCGATTACAACGCCGAGATTCAACGACAATGTGGCAAGCCTCCCACATTTGCTACACAATTTGGTCCAGACGATATACCGGAAAGTGCTAAGCGTGGGTCCATCCATCAACCCACCTGGAGGATCAGGCTTTTGGAAACATATCCTGAAATGGTCCGAACCTGGAATAATATGCCGTTGTTTATTAAATATAATCCTTGTTACGTTCCAGTTCTTCGAAGACGCACCTGGCCTGAATTCACTATTGCCGTCAGAGACATCAAAGCCTCCGCAAAATGGTTAAATTACGTTTATCTAGCACCTCCACGAGGACCACCCACGGTGAACTACATGATTTCTACAATCCGTCACTGGAGCATTCGGCTACGCAATAATCCCGATGTGATGGCCCAGATGTGTATGAAAATATTTGAATTAATGTTGATCACTTTCAGGACGTTTAGGAATATTAAGGACCCCCACTTCTTAGGAGCAGGCTTCGTGACAGGAAACCAGGATCTGGTGTACGATATGAGTACCACCCCATCAATTGAAGTAATATATGCTTGGCACGCCAGAATCAAGTACCTCCCAGCCTGCTTTAAACAGACATTTGAGGAGATGTTCATCACAGGATTCTGGGAATATCACTCCGAAATCTTTATACCCAGACCATCACATCTCCTCCAATTATTTGCTGTGGAGAGAACTATTCACTCAGAACAATTGAGGGTGCCTCATCCAGATGTTCCCGGACCCGTGAATTGGGATGATTTGCTCACAGATCTAGCACGCGGCTTAAGACTAGAAGAACACCACCTAGCCTCCGATGTCGTCCAATATTATGTTCAAAAACCCTCTAGACAAGGGTCTGTCAGGGGCGACAGACGCGAGAGTGGGGGGGGGGTGTTGGCAGCAGTCAGGGAACCGAAGGAGCCACAAGACGAAGAGAGTCGGAGCGAAGGGACAACACAAGCAGACATGGCAGTCAAAGAAGATCTGGCAAGTAGGCCATCTAAATTTTTCAGACATCAAAGAGTTGAGCACACGAGAAGACAGAGCAAGTAGGGAGCTCAAAGGTATGTATGACAAATCAATAGAGGAAATCCCTACACAAATAGTGATTTTCATCACTAAAAACCATTGTAAATATCATTTCGTATTTTTGTAGCTCCATTTTGTGCAAGCCAAGGAGTCCTTGAGCTTGAGGAGCTTTAGAAGTATCTACCTGCCAATTTTCATATTTTTTAGATCTCGTTTGAGCCCTCTAATAAGCCCTGGAACCTAATTTTTAACTAGGCCGGACACTAGGTCTGAACAGGGCCAAAGCTAGTCAAAAACTATAAAAGGAGCTAGAGAGCTCATTTTTGGGGTTGGATTGTAATTGAAATGAACTTGTAAGAGCTTTTTGAAAGTAATCTAAAGAACTCCATTGCTTCTCATCCTTTGCCTTACCTTGTGTGCGCGTGTGTGTGTATGTGTGTGCATGTCAGTGTGCTTTTCACTCACGCACTTGTGCCTTCACTTGCTCGAGGTCTTCATACCATCCTCACGTCTTCCCGGATTGACATTAAAGGAGGTGCTACTCATCACTGAGCTACACCCCTATTCTTGTGGGATAAAGGGGGTCCCATGGGTACTATGCCCTTCCTTGTAGAGTTGCAATTTCAAAGTTAAAGTCTGGGGGAGTAGGCATTGGCTTGTGGTATAAGGGGGGTCCAATGGGTACTATGCCCTTCCTTGTACAATTGCAATTTCAAAGTTAAAACCTGGGGGAGTAGGCTTCGGCAGAACCTCCATTTAAAAAAAAACAGTGGCTGAAGAACACGTATTGAAGGCCACCTGCGTTCCCTCAGTATTCGTGTGAGATGGAGCCCTACATTTCCGCATTGGCTTATAGAAGCAGGACCAAATTGAACTGTCTTCATTGCTTATGTAAGGAAGCGAGCATCTGTTTGTGCTTCTATAAGCACCGTACACGCATATGTTTGTGCTTCCATGAACTGTGACATCCCCACGAGAGGCATTGCTTATATCGTTGCACTCTTTACAAGAATAGCCATAGACATGGAATAGAGCTACAGTCAGAGCTATTGTAGCTTTCCCTCATGCGCATCACAGAGTTGAGCAGCTGAGGCCATTCGAGTGAGGATGGAAGCTTCAATCCATTCTCGACAACTCATGATGATTTAGCTTTTGTCAAATGCACTGCACATGAATTGAAGAGGACCATCATCCCAATGGAGTCAAAAGTCCTAACGTACTGATAGCATGCCCAAGATATACAGTGAAAGCCTGCCATGTCTATTGGTCTACCATCTTCTTTATGTTTCTCACGTGCTCTCGCTCTCTCCATCAGGCACATGTTGCAGTCGCCTTTCTCAATACAAGATGTTTTGCGCACTTTCTCGTTGGAGAGAGAAGAACAATAGTGTGCTATGTGCATCGGTGCTGCGGAACCCATAGTCTGTAGTGTGATGCAGTAGGGATGAGAAAAGATCCTCTATCCACACATTATCTCGAAAACATCTATATAGAGCCACATTGATAGCTTCCTCTCCATGTTACATGGAAGGTCTGCTACCTGTAATAGAAATGGTACTATACAATAGCTTGACAACTGATCTTCCTCTATCTTCGTCCGTCAAGCTGAAGCACAGGAAAAGCTTCACTTTTTTCGAGAGTCAGTAGAATGCACGAAGTACTTCTCATTGCGCATGAGTAGAAGTGTCAAGCGGAGCCATTATCTATCCTCCTCCCCTTTAACACAAACAGAGCGGTCATTGCAGTCTCTCTATCATGCTCTATTGTAATGCATGAAAATAGTGTGCAAGATCTAGTGCCAAAAAGCACTTTTTTGTTTTATTGTAAGATTAGTACTTGAAAGCACTTTATTGTGATAGAAGAGCTCTAGATTTGATACTAATGAAAAGATACTCAATGAATGAATATGATAAGATAAACAAACAAATGAAAAAGATCAAGAAATTAGAGGAAAAGAGAAAATAATGCTCCAACACACTTCCATTATGAACACTTTCATTATGAAGATATGGGAGGGTGGGAGGGATTAAGAGAGAATGAAGAGTAATCTATATGCTAATAATGAAGATCTATAGAATGGAAATGAAAACAATCCTATGCTCAACATATGCTTTGATACCATCTTGAAATGAAACTAACTATTGCTAATCTACTTAAGAACATAAAGCTATCAAGCTATGGATGAAGAAATGAAAGATAACAAAACATGATGAATTATAAAATGGAATTGACTTACATATAAAGCTCTATGAGCATGGAGACTCTATGAGTAGAGGAGCACACTCTTGGCAATGAGCTACATGTAATAAAATTATGAGGAGTTAAGTGAGGATCTCCTTATATGGATCATGAACAAATGATGAATGCCAAGAATTGATGATCCAGGATGACACGTACCAATTTTTCGTTTCTCTGACATATATAGTGGTCACGTCGGTATATGTTAGGGATACTTCATTGAGCTTTATTAGATTTATCTACCGAGAGTGATGGCACATTTGTTCCTTGCCAGCTTACTCATTCGCGGACATTAAGTTTTTCCTTATGTACTAATCTTTATATATTGCAATAGTTGTATTCTTGTTTTAGGTCATTCTTGTACATTCCTTTTTATGTAATAGAAGAAGAAGAAGAAGAAGATTAATCTTCCTTGCCTCAATCAAAGGGATAGAAAGCCACTTAATGAATGGATAGAAAGGGATCAGAGAGTCATATTCATTCTATCCCAACACATAAGCAATAGCATGATAGGGCATATAAAAGACTTGGACACATCCAAGAAGGTTTGGGAGACCTTGGAGAGATTGTACTCTTCATCAACCAAGGCAAGGAAGATTCAGCTCAAGAATGAGCTGAATAATCTTAGGAAATCACCAAGTACTAACATAAATGAGTACATTTTGAAGGTTAATGAGCTTGCAGATGATTTAGGCTCAATTGGGAGACCAATCGAAGATGATGATCTTGTTTCACACACTCTCAATGGCTTGAGAGAGGATGAAAGGTGGAAAGCATTCACCGCATCAGTTTATGTGAGGTATTCCCTACCAGAATTTGATCAATTAGTCACATTGATGGTGACCGAGGAGATGGACCAAGGAGGTTTACAATCAAAGGGTATCCAAGCCCAAGTTTTCTATGCAGGTAGAGGCAAAGGCAAAATAGGTCGACAAAACTCCCAAGGCAGAAGGAGAGGAAGGTCAAGTTCAAGCTCAAGCAACCAAGAAGGCTCCAACCAAAGCTATGGATCAAGAGGAAGAGGAAGGAGTAGAGGAAGAGGAGGAAGATCACATGGAAGAGAAGCATCCAATGGAGAATGCTATAATTGTGGAAAATCGGGCCATTATGCAAGAGATTGTTGGTCCAAAGGAGGAGGAGATCAAGGATACAAAAGGAACCAAGGTAATCATGCTAGTACTTCAACAAATTCAAAAAATGAGAACTTGCTTATGATGTATGGTTCAAGTGAAAGAGTCAATTTAGATTTTACATGGTACATTGATAGTGGTTGTAGCAACCATATGAGTTGCAATAAAGACGTTTTCTTTAATTTATCCATTGGAGGTAATAGATATTTTGTCACATTTATAGATGATCATTCAAGATTTCTTCTGATGTATTGCATGAAGTCAAAGTTAGAGGTGTTTTACCACTTCAAGAGGTTCAAAAACCTAGTGGAGAAGGAAACAAGGAAGTATATAAAGACTCTCAGATCGGATGGAGGGGGAGAGCATTTTTCAAATGAATTTTCAGATTTTCTACATGAACATGGCATCAAAAGGCAATTCACTTGCAAGTATACACCTCAACAAAATGGGGTGGCAAAAAAGGAAGAATAGATACATAGCAGAAGTGGCTAGATCTTTGTTAAACGAAATGGATGTTCCTAACTCTTATTGGGCTGATGCAACAAATACACCCATATACATTATGAATAGGTGTCCAACCTCTGGAGTACATGGAGTTACACGTTATGAAGCTTGGTGTGGTAATAAACCCAACCTTTCACATCTCAAAGTATTTGGTTGTGTGTGTTATGTTCACATACCTCAAGAATTGAGACACAAGTTAGACCCGAGGGCAGATAGGTGTATATTTCTTGGATATTCTTCAGAGAAAAAGGGTTTTAGATGCTATAACCCTTGCACCAAAGAGCTTAAGGTATCTAGGGATGTAATATTTGATGAGTTGCTACCTTGGTATGGTAGCAAAGATGTGTTACAGGTTGAGGATGCATATGAAGCCGAGAAGAAGTTCAAAGAGCAACAACAAAGCATGGAGATAAGTGGTCCAACCACTTCAAGCACACCATCAGAGGAGAGTACTACATCAGCTTGGCATGGAAGGACAAGGAATGAAGCTCATTCAAGTGAACGCGTTAGCAAAGGAATGGAAACGACAAATCACAAAGACCATCGATGGGTAGACATGGAATCTACAAGTGATGAAGATATGGAAAAATTGGAAACTCTAGGATTTAAAGCATCTAAACCAAGGAGGAGGAGATTCCTACCACCTAATGGTGAGGTAAGGTCATCCAATAGGGTTAAATACCCTGTTCAAAGGTTAACTTATGATTCATTCATTGCAAGACAGTATGCCTACATGAGTCAATTGATAGCTTGTGAAGAAACTAAATTTTTTGAAGAAGCAAATAATCATAGGCAATGGATTGAAGCCATGGAGGAGGAAGTCAAAGCACTTGAAGAAAATTATACTTGTTCATTGGTGCCAAGAACAAAGGACATGAAAGTCATTGGCAACAAATGGGTGTACAAGGTAAAGAGGCATGCAAATGGGAGTATCTCTAGGTATAAAGCAAGGCTGGTTTCCAAAGGTTTTGCTCAAACCTATGCCATAGATTTTGAGGAAAAATTTAGTTCAGTAGCTAAGATGTCCACCATTAGAATTTTTGATTGCAATTTCAGCCTCAAAAGGTTGGAAGATGTACTAGTTGGATGTGAAGAATGCTTTCCTACATGGAGAGCTTGAAGAGGTAGTCTTCATGGACCAGCCCAAAGGCTTTGAAGATGAGAGGTTTCCACATCATGTATGCAGGCTAAAGAAGGCTCTTTATGGACTCAAGCAAGCCCCAAGAGCTTCGAACCAAAAACTTGTGGACTACTGGGTAAAATATGGATACCATCAAAGTCATGCAGACCCATCACTCTTTGTGAAGAAGGAAGGTAGCAAAATTGTTTTCATTTGTATATATGTTGATGATTTGATCATTACAGGGGATGATGAAGCCAACATCAAGGACATAAAGAGGAAGCTTGACTGTGAGTTTAAAATCTCAGATTTAGGGATTTTAAGGTACTTCCTTGGGATTGAAGTACTATATAAAGAGGAAGGTATATACTTGACGCAAAGGAAATACATTCTTGATCTTTTGAAGAAGTTTGGCTGTGTGATTGCAAGCCCATTTCAAATCCATTAGAAATAAATGTTAAACTAAGTGCTCATGAAGGTGAAGAAGTGAAGGATGTGACCATGTATAGGTCAATAATTGGTTCTCTCTTGTATGCTATTATGACAAGACCTGATATTGCACATGTATTTGGAGTGTTATCTCAATTTTTGCAAGCACCAAGAGTACCCCATCTTGTTTCAGCCAAAAGGGTACTTAGGTACCTCAAAGGATCACTAAATGAACATCTATATTATCCATTTGATGATGGATTAAATGTACAAGCTTATTGAGATGCTGATTGGGCAGGTTCCAAAGATGACAGGAGGAGCACTAGTGGATATGTTATCATGCTAGGGAAGAAAACCATCTCATGGATGTCAAAGAAACAACCAACTGTGGCTCTTTCATCGATTGAAGCTGAGTATAGGGGCTTTACGCAAGTCTCATGTGAGCTTATGTGGCTTAAGAAGTTGTTTGTTGATCTTGATTTGCAGGTTAAGCAAGTACCTATTTTTTGTGACAACATAAGTAGCATATGCTTGGCTCAAAATCCGGTGTTCCATGCAAAGTCGAAGCATATAGAAGTGTATTACCACTTTATTCGAGAGAAGATCATGTCAAAGGATGTAAAGGTGGAGCATGTCAATACAAAGGACCAATATGCAAATATGTTTACCAAAGCATTGGATGGAGTAAAGCTAAAACACTTCAAGGCATGCATTGGAATGAAGGACCTAGGCATTGAGATTTGAGGGGGAGTGTTGAAAATCAAGTCTCAATCATGCAAAAAAGATCAACCACGAGTTTTGAAAGTGGACCAATGAAAAAGGAGGACCCAAAGTTGTGGAATAAAGTTAGAAGCTCCACCAAACTCAATCAAATTCAAATCTCATCAAATGAGCCACCAAAAAGTGCACCTACTTTGATTGGTGGGTGGTTAGCTAGATTGTAGGAAAAGTAAAAACTCTATATAAGAATCATCCCCCTTTGAGGAGATAACTAAAGTAGTGATGGAAGAAGGAAGCAATAGGTTACATGGGAGCTCATCAAAAGGCAAAAGTCAGGAATAAAGGGCTATTAAACAAGCATTAGAAAAACTGAAAGAACAATTTAAGGATGCAAAGGAAATAGAACAACATGCAAAACATAATGATGTAGATGGAATTAGGAAAATCAAAGTTGAAAATGAAGGAACAGGTCAAGATCAATGATCTCAGTTTACTCACATACTTCCTAGGCTTGGAAGTGGTATATATAGAGAAATTTATGTTCCTCACTCAAAGAAAGTACATTGGAGATATGCTCACCAAGTTCCAGATGGAAAATACAAAGGTTGCAGGTATAACCATGGAGGTAAATCTAAAGCTAAGTGCTCATGAAGGTGAGTTACTTGAAGATGTTACTAGCTATCAAAGCTTAGTTGGAAGCTTGAATTATGCTACTCTAACTAGAGTAGATATTTGCTATGGGGTTAGTGTATTGATGCAGTTCATGCACATCCAAAGGAAGCTTCACATGGAAGCAACCATGAGACTTTTTATCTAAAAGGCACAATCAATAAAGGATTATACTACCCTTATACATCTGATACAGATATGAAATTTTCTTTGGATGCAGATGGGGTAGGCTCTAAAGATGATAGGAGAAGGACATCATGTTATCTTGATTTTGCAAGCATAAAGTTAATTTCATGGTCTTCCAAGAAGCAACCTATGATTGCTCTTTCATCAACAAAATCTGAATATAGAGGACTTGCAAATGATATACAAGAAGCTATGTGGATTCAAACCCTATATTAGGATTTAGGGTTGAATACTTCTACTCCACATGTATTTGGAGACAACATTAGTTCATTACATCTTGTTGATAACTCTATCGATCATGCCAGGACTAAACATATAGAAGTTCCTTACCATTATGTCAAGGAAAAGATCATGAGTAAAGAGATTCAACTCTTATATGTATTTACACACCAACAATGTGCAGATATGATTACAAAAGCATCAGATGGAAGCAAATTGAATAGGTTCAAATCAATGATTGATTTGTAGGAAATCATGAAGGATTGAAGACTCAAGCATCTTAGGCTTGAGGGGGAGCTATTGGTACACTTAGCAAGCCTAAATGCATTTTGAAATCTTAAGAATTACACATCCTACTTGTCCACTCACTTGAAGTTATACATATAAACCTATGCTAGTCAATTCGGGCATAGTTACTTTGGATAAATGTAAATGTCAAAAGCAGATGGAAATCTCATGGATCTAAAAGATTCAAGCCACAAATTATTTGGTGAAGGAATCAAATCAATCATGTTCCTAGTGTAGGATCACTTTAAGGTGAGGCAAAATTCAAACTCAAATTATGAGTATAAATGGACCTAGTTTTAGTTGCAAGATAGCATAGATATTTTAAGAGAGTTTGAGCTACATTAGTGATCACATATTGAGACCACTTTATTCATGATTAGTCAACTATACATCCCATGTATCATATGTTCATAAGCATATACATTTTGATACATTTCTTCAAGTACATCTCTATTTACTATTCTCTACTACATCTTCATCATTACAATGACCTTGTGAAATCAATTTCTCTAGGCATACTCACTCATTTACTATACTTTAACTTGGAATAGTTATATTGAAGTGCCTAATACATATATCTCAATTTTCATCAATTTTGATTTTGTGGATCGTGAGATATGAAGCTTAGAAAGTGAGTACGTTTGCACACTTCCTAGATCTTGAAAAGTCGTGATGACCCCCTTGACTTGTTAGATTCATTTCTTAGAGTATGGTACAACTAATTTGATGAAATAACTTTATTTAGTTATCTATACATTGTAATTAGATGTGTGCAAAAGCTCTCTAGTCAATTCATACCAAGTTGTGAGCTCTGAGCATAATATTGAGGATCTCTAATCCCAAAATAGAAGGTTTCTTCACATTTCTTGCATGTGTAAGTTATCTGTTTTGATGCAAAACTTCGGGAATGATGCTCCAAAGGACTTAGGGGTTCCAAATGCATTATTGTGAAGCCAAAGGAGTTTATTAAGCATCCCTAGAATTAACTTGGTAGGTGTAGAGTAGGTTTTGTGTAGCACCAGCTCATCTCGGGAGTCTATCCATCCATCTCCTCACAAGGGCCACTTAAAGGAGCACGAAAGATAATGTATTGGCTATCTGTTAGTATATAGGATAGCATGATTCGGCACATATAGGATTGCAAGATTCTAAAAGAGGTTTGGAACATTTTGGTCACATTGTATGAGACCAATACAAAGGCATGAAGTTGCAACTCAAAAATGAGCTGCATACATTGGAAAAGAAGAGCACGTCGGTAAGTGAGGACAACCTGAAAATCAAAAGCATATGTGAGTCACTTTCATCTATTGGCGTGAATGTAGATGATCATGATAAGGTGGAAGTGTGCCTTTGTGGTTTAGGAGCTGCATATAAGTAGTTCAAAACTTATATATAGACCAAAGAAAGTATTCTAAATTTTGCTGATTTGGTATCTATGCAGATTATTGAAGAAAAGAATCTTGGTGAGGATTCAAACTCCCACGGAAAGCGCAGTTCTGAGCAAGTATTTTGCTCTGGCAGAGGAAGAGACAGAGGTAGAGGTTTCAGAAGTGGAACAGGAAACAGTAACCAAGACCAAGGTCAACAACAGAATCATGGAGGAGGAAGAGGATAGTTTCGAGGTAGGGGGAGCCAAAGAGGTCACCAAAAATTCCAAAGAAATGATTTAGATAATGACAGTAAAGGATGTTGGAAGTGTGGTAAACTTGGTCACTTTGAACGTGATTGCAGGTTGAAGAATCAAAATAAAAGAAGGTAGCAAACAAACTATGCATGCACAAGTGCATATGATTCAGAGAAGTTGTTCATGGTTCAACATCACATGATGAATACAATGTCTGCTGGTGTTTCAAAATCAAATGATAATGTCTAGTATGTTGATTTAGGTGCTTCAAATCACATGACCAGTCATGCAGAATGGTCTAGTACTTTGCAGAAATTGCCAATTCCTGGATATGTTGAAACAAGTGATAACACATCACACCCTATCAAGCATACAAGAAACATAGCATTGTCCATGGAGAACGGGAAGGTAAAACATCTTGCAGATGTGCTACATGTTCCAAATATAACAAAGAGTCTGGTTTCTATTGGACCAATGGTTGACCAGAGATTACAAATCAGGTTCAATGCTGATGGTTATATGTAGAAGAATACAAATGGGATGGAAGATTGATTACCAAAGGAAACAAAGTGGGTAGGATGTTCACCTTAAATGTGAAAATTCCTGAAATGAATGCAGCCATGTTTGCAAAAGGTGCAGGAGTTATTGCTAATATAGAGATGTGGCACAAACGGATTGGACATGCAAACTTGCAAAGGCTGAAATTGATGCAGGCAAAGGAGATTGTCCATGTACTACCAAATTTCAAGGTTGTAGAGATGGAAAAGGTATGTGCAACATGTCAATTCGGTAAACAGTCAAGATCATTGTTTCCGCATGATAAGCATGTTAGTGAGAATGTGTTAGAAATAGTACATACAGATGTTTGGGGTCCTATAAATACCACATCTATGGGTGGTTGTAGGTTTTATGTTACTTTCATTGATGACCATACACGAAAAGTGTGGGTATATTTCATGAAAGAGAAGAGTGAGGTGTTCAATCACTTGAAGAATTTTAAAGCTATGGTGGAAAAACAGACAAGGAAGTATATTCAAACATTAAGGTCTGATGGAGGAGGTGAATACATGTCAAATGAGTTCAACAACTTTTTTAAAAGTCATGGAATTCGACGTCAGTTCTCATGCAGGTACAGAACACAACAGAATGGTGTTGGTGAACACAAAAATAGACATATTGCAAAAATAGCAAGAGCCTTGATGGCTTAGAAGAATATGCCTCATTGTTATTGGGCAGAAGTTGTGCATACGGTTGTATACATTATGAACAGAACTCCAACTACTGTTGTACATCAAGTTACACCTAAAGAAAATTTCATAGGTAAAAAGCAAAACTTATCACATATGAATTTTTTTGGCTATATTGCATATGTACATGTTCCAGATGAGCTGCGGACAAAGCTTGATCCAAAAGTAGAAAAATGTGTCTTCATTGGATACTCCCTTGAGCAAAAGGGATGTAAATGCCATAACCCACTCACATGATAGGTGAAGGTGAGTAGAGATCTGGTATTTGATGAAATGTCAAGCTTCTATGTAGATGCCAAAGGAGGATTGAATCGTGAACCAAATGACAAAGAAAATGCTAAAAAAATCAAGTGCAGAATCTCAAGTTTTGAGTGGACCGGATGCATCACCAAGCAATAGTTCCAACTTAAATCCGTGGAGTGGAAGATTGCATGGAAACTTCAGTCCAACAAATTCATCAAATACATCCAAGAAAGGTAAAGAAAAGTTGTCTACTAGTCATAAAACATGTGCAAATTTTGAAGAGGTTGATGTAGATTCAAGCGATTCAGAAAAGAGTCTTGATGAGGAACTTGGATTGCCCTCTATGAAGACCCCATGAGTAAGAAAGGCACATGAAGATGATACAAGGAGAAGTGACCTAGGACCAAGAAGATCTGGGAGGATGTGGAATTCAGTGCAACGATTGACATATGATAGTTACATAGAACCTTCTTGTTTTGAATATGCAATTGGAAATGCAGATTGGGAAAAACCTATGGATGAGGAGATGGTTGCATTTTATGGTAGGAAAGAAATCCATAGGCTGCAAGTGGGTTTACAAGGTAAAGCACAATGTTGATAGTAGCATAAGCAGGTATAAAGCACGTCTGGTAGCAAAAGGATATGCACAAACTTATGGCATTAATTATGAGGAAACATTCAGCCTTGTAGCTAAAATGTCTACTATCAAAACACTTGTTGCATTAGCTACAACAAAAGGGTGGACTTTGCATCAGATGGATGTGAAGAGTGCTTTTCTACATGGTGAGTTACAGGAAGAAGTATACATGGACCAGCCACAAGGATATGAAGGTTCAAAGCCTCCAGAATATGTTTGCATTGCAAAAGGCTTTGTATGGGCTAAAGCAAGCTCCTCGTGCATGGCATGCAAGGATTGCTAATTACGTAACCACCATTGGGTTTGTTATGTGTGATGCAGATCATTCACTATATGCAAGGAAGGGTGATGATGTCATCACAATTATGGCTATCTATGTTGATGACTTGATTGTAGGTAGTGATAACAAACAAGCAACTTCTTATGCACGAATTTGACATGAAAGATCTTGGTGTGCTGTGCTACATCCAGAAACATGTATATGGATGTCGCAACGGCAGTATGCCTTGAATATGCTGCAAAAGTATGGTATGGCTGATTGTAAGCTAGTTTCTATGCCATTAGATCAGAATTTGAAGTTGGATACTACATCAGGTGAAGCATTGGAAAATGCTACTATGTACATGAAAATTGTGGGAAGTCTTATATATCTCACAATTACAAGGCCTGATCTAAGCTATACTGTTGGACTTGAAAGTGAGTTTATGCAGGTTCCCAAGAAGCCACATTTGGATGCTTTGAGGCGCACTCTACATTATGTGAGTGCTACTTTGGATTATGCATTGTTTTATGAAGTTGGTGTAGCTTTGCTGGTTCATGGATACATCGATGCAGATTGGGTTGGTAGTACTCTAGATAGAGATCTACCAGTGGCTTTCTATTCTCACTTCGATGTAGCACCAGGAAGCAACCCACAGTTTCTTTGTCGAGTACAGAGGCTGAGTATAGAGGTGTTGCAATGGTAGCATGTGAGGCATCATGGTTGGAGATGCTACTTGTAGATATAGGTGTGGAAGTGCAAAAGCCTATCACCATCTATTGTGATAATCTTAGCAACATACAGCTATCATGAAACCCTGTTTTTCATGCTAGAACAAAGCATATTGAGGTACATTATCACTTCATTAAAGAGAAGGTATTAGCATGTGATATTGATCTTGTTTATGTGAGAATAGATGAGCAAGTTGCTGATATCTTTACTAAAGCACTTGGAGTAGAGAAGCTGAAGAAGTTTTGAAAGATGCTTGGATTAGAGGACATGGCGTTGAGCTTGAGGGGGAGTGTTGAGATATCAAGCTCAACATGTGATGATCCAGGATGACACATATTAATTTTTCATTTCTTTGACATGTATAGTGGTCATGCCGGTATATATCAGGGACACTTCATTGAGCTTTATTAGATTTATCTACCAAGAGTGATGGCACATTTGTTTCTTGCTAGCTCACTCATTCATGGACATTAGGTTTTTCCTTATGTACTGGTCTTTATATATTGAAATAGTTGTATTCTTGTTTTTAGGTCATTCTTGTACATTCTTTTTTATGTAATAGAAGAAGAAGAAGAAGATTATACTTCCTTGCCTCAATCTGAGTGTGTGCTTCTCTGTGATTGTGAGAGTGTGTGTGTGTGAGCTCTCTTCCTTATCTCCTTCCTCGTGACATGCTAGACCTACCATTTGTTGTGCTAATGGTACTTGATCCTCAATAGCTATTGGAGTGGCTTCTCCTTTCCCCTTTTTATCAATTTGTGAGCCTTGTAGCTTTTCCTCCCAGGAAAAATCTAAAATTTTGGCCATCTCGCGGGAATCCTCCACATGCCTTCCTAGTTCTTCTCTTAATTGTTCCGATGAGTTCCTACTTCTGATCCCTTCTGTTTGTAGCCTGGCTACTTCAAAGCTAGCCTTGTTTTCCAACAATTGAGTGATCAATGAATACAGAACTGCACCCTCCTCCATAAGTGAAAGGATTCATTTTGGCATACAGATGTTTGCTGCTACATGTACAGTGATATCATCCATCAAATGCCAAATAGCATCATCTGTAGTTGTTATTGGCTTTGATTCATCATAAAATCATGATAACTTGGTCTCTTCTAATCAAGTTGGCATGGTCCATCTCCATCTTTCTGAGATCATACAATGATATCATCGAGAGTCTACGACAATTTAGCAACACCCAATCCCATTATGGTCACCAAATGTTTACTGTGTTCTCTCTTATAGGAAATAGGGGTTCGGGGAATTGGTGTTACTAATTACTTAGTGTGTTTCTATTCCTTGTTTCAACCTTACAAGAGAGACTAGAGATTACCTTAGAGAAATGAATCAAATAAAACAAGAACAATACTCAGAACAACAATAGCATAGAAGGAATGTTTCATTATAGTTCGGAATTTTTTATGAGATTACATGCCTTCTTATTCCCTCTAGTTGGCATATGAACAAACTTCCATGCATCTATTATAAAGATTACCATATGGTTAAGGTCTTAGGAATTCTAAGAGCGTTTTGTAAATATATATTACACTTTGGATATCCGCACCGGGAGTAGCCTAATAGCACACCCAAATGAATAGATGCTACCATCACCATAGCAAACACAAACACATGTGGAAGTATTGGTAGAGTTGACCAATGTGTGAGAGCAAGTTGCTACACTCTAGACTCAAATAGTTGAAAAATTTGTACTTCGAAGGCTTGCCTCCCCAATGGATCTTTCCAAGCTAAATGAGACAATCACTATCACAGTGGAACACTCCTTTAAAGAAGAATAGGAACCCTAGGCAGCCATTGGCAGATGCATCATTGATGAAGGTCAAGACACTTTTGAACTACCATGAACTACATGGATGCATCTGGTAGAGGAATTAGGAAAGATGCATTCAACTTGTATTGAAGCTCAACTCCAAGCCATGGCCATGATACAAGAGACCATCTTCAAGTCACCCTACTTCGCAGAATTTACAGCACAAAGATACATTCCTACCAATGAGATCCAATATAAACCGTACTTTATGTATTTGGTCGAGTATAGGTCAGAGATTAAGAGAGTTATAGGGAAACTACTAACTCATGGTACGCTATTCCAACTAGAGGACCTACCTCAAGGAGCAAAAAAGGCACCATCTTTCAGTCAAATTGGAGGTGCAACTTATTATGTGAATACACGAAGTTGATCTATACATGGTCAAACGCCCCTATGCATATTATGTGCAACCCATGTTATGGTGGAGTCCCACAATATCGGTCTTGGCCAAATTTTGTGGTAAAGGTGTAGAATGATCCCAAGTACCAAGAGTAGAGTAATTTCCTTACTTACCCCAAGGGCCCCCAACCATCACATATATGATGACAACCATTCGGAATTGGCTTCCATGATTGAATCATATGATACACGTAGCAGCCAAGATGTCGACAAAGATTTTTGATATCATGCAAAAAATGTTTAAAGTCTTTCAGAAGATCCAAGAACCCCATGTCTCGATGCCTGGGTTTGAGCATGGAAATTTAGGTTTGAATACAAATCCATCACCCAAGACCTATTATGCATAGGATAAAATACCTAACCCCATGTTACAAACAACTGTTTGAGGAAATGTTTACCACCGGGTTCTATGAGTATCACTCAAAGGTGTTCATAACAAGGCCAATGCATCTTCTTCTTGTTTGCCTACGGACCACTCATGTACTCAATGTAGTATTGTTATTGACCATAGGAAACACTGCAAGAAATAGCATGAGATAAATTAGAAACAAATCTAGCACAAGGAATCCATGTAAACAAGCACATCCTTGCCCGAAATCTCCTCCAATAGTACATCGATCAATCCCTATAGCAAGGTTCTATCGAGTGCAATAGACATGAGAGGAAGGTGGTGTTGACATCAGTTCTTGACACAAAAGAAGAGGAAGCATGTAAATAGTGAAGGCATAAGACCAAACGGACCCAATCAAATTTTCCAATATCAGTATTGGTCTATAAAAGCCCAATTTCACCATATAATGCTCCATTTTGTGCAAGCCAAGGAGATTCCTTGAGCTTAAAGAGCTTAGATAGAATGTACCTATCAAATTTCACATGTTTTGGACATCATTTGGTCCCCAAAAGCAGTTTCGAGATAATTCTTAACTAGACCAGCCATTATATGTGAAACAAGTCATTTCACCTCAAAAAACTATAAAACGAGCTAGAGAGCTCATTTTTGAGGTTAGGTAGTTGGAGTGAGCTTTCTAATAGATATTTTATATGTTGGGTAATGAATAAAAATGCTTCTTCTTCCATTATATCTCTTATTGTCTCTTCCATGTGTGTATGTGTGTGTGCACTAGTGTGCCTCTCACCTTCACCTTCCCGCACATCACTCGTTCACGATCTTCATATCATCCTTAAGGAGGTGGAGTTCCACGACATGATACTGACCCTTATCTAAAGAATCACTTTGCAAACACATCATCCGACCAAGGGAATGATAATTTACTTTCCATGAGGTATGGTGAAGATACAGCTTAAGCTAGGGAGGATGTATGGTATATAGACAACAACTGTAGCAATCATATGCCATGACAGAAGGATCTTTTTAGTAATTTTCAAGTCCCAAAGCATCAAGAAAATGTGGAAATATGTGACAAATTAAAGCATACCATTCAACACGTGGAAGGTATTAGTTTGGAAGGGAATCAAAGTGCAAAGTGCTTATCAGAGGTAATACATATACTTACTATTACTAAAAACTTGATTTCAGTAGGGCAAATGGTAGGAAAAGGCAATCAAGTTAGGTTTAGTGACAGAGGACGTTTTTTTGAGGTCCAATGGTAGGTTTCAATCTCATAGGAAAATGAAAGAAGTAAAGGAGAATGGGTATGATTTAGCCACACCATCAATGTATGTCACATATGGAGACAAGAGGATAGCAAAGTTGGACGTATGGCATAAACAAATAGGTCACATCAAACTATAAAATCTCAAGGATATGCAAAGGATGAGCTTTGCAAGAGGCCTACCAAATTTTACATCTAAAATGCTGCATGGAATTTGTATAGCTTGCCAACAAGGAAAGCAATCAAGGCTTCCCTTCAAGAGCAGTACCTATGTAAGTGCAAATGTTTTATGGCTCATTCATACGGATGTTTGGGGTCCAACAACAGAAGCATACCTTGCTAGAAATAGGTATTTTGTATCCTTCATTGATGACTTTTCAAGAAAAGTTTGTTTGTATTGCATTAGGAATAAATAAGATGTGTTTCACTACTTCAAGCAATTCAAGGTGCAAGTGGAGGAGCATGGCAAGGTTATCAAAACATTGAGCTCTGATGGAGGGGGAGATAACTTCTCCCATTGATTTTTTGATTTTTTGCATTTCAATGGCATCAAAAGACAATTTACATGGAGGCATGCCCCTCAAAAAGGGGTAGTAGAGAGAAACAATAGACACATAATAGAGGTAGAAAGGGGTATGCTCAACAAAATGAATGTGCTGCATTGTTAGTGTGGAGAGGCTACATATATAGCCACATAAATCATGAATAGATGTCCTACATCAGGTATACATCATTTCATCCTTGAGGATGCATGGAGTGGAAGAAAACCTTGCATTTCACATCTTAGAATCTTTGGTTGTATATGCTATGTACATGTACCTCAAGAGTTGAGGTCAAAATTCGATGCCAAATCTTAAATATGTATCCTTTTGGGATACTATACCAAACAAGAGTGTTATAAATACTATAATCCCATCCCCAAGGAGCTGAAGGTAAGTAGGGATGTTCTCGTTGATGTGTTGAAGCCTTGGTATGCATGCACAAGTCCATTGCAAGTTGACGAAATAGGTGAGATGGAAGAATGATGATAGAGTTCAAGAAATCATTGTTGAGATATCAAGATCAACATGTGATGATAGAGGATGAAACATATCACTTTTTCATTTCTCCAACATGTATAGTGGTCATGCCGGTGTATGACATGGATAACTTAGTAAGCTTTGCTAGATTTATCTACCAAGAGTGATGGCACATTTGTTCCTTTCCAACTCACTCATTCATGGACATTTCCTTATGTATTGTTCTTTATATATTGCACCAATTGTATTAGTTCATTCTTGTATATTCTTTTTATGTGATAGAAGAAGAAGAAGAAGAAGATCATTCTTTCGTGCCTCAATCTATGTGTGCTCCTCTCTTTGTGTGTGAGAGTGTGTGAGAGCTCTCTTCTTCATCTCCTTTGTCTTGGCATGTTATCAGAGACAGTGTGGCTATAGAGAGCTCCTAAAGAAGGACAACAATGAAGAGTACATGAGAAGGCATGGAGAATGCAAACTTCATAAAGAAGCTTAGATTGCTACAAGTATTGATGTGAAAGTAGAAGGTGTCTCAACCTTTGTTTTGAGCCCACAAGGTGGGGCCCAAAGGGAAAAGGGGTCAGTTTGAAAAACTATAAGTTGTGTTCTATTAAGCAACAATCAAATATTCTAGATCTAGAATTTCAACTGATTTCGTGTATTTTTGTACATGAAAACTATGTTTTTTCTGAGATTGAACTATCACGTCATAGTATGACAATGTTCAAGTAGAGGTACTACTTCTAGTGTTTTTGCAATGTTGTGAATTGCTATAGAGATGGAAAATGCTGATGGAATGAGTCAACTTATGAGCAATAAGTTGGACAAGAATAATTTTCATGCTTCGAGATTTAGAATGATGAATTTCATAATAGGAAAATGCTATTGGAAGTACATTGAAGGAGAGAATGAAAATTCTCTACAGTTACTAGAGACGAATCAAACTGTGTACCAGTTAAGAGCATATGAAGAATGGAATCAAGGAGCACAGTAGGGAATGTATTGGTTGTTTGTTAGCATACATGATAGCATGATTGTGCACATATAGGATTTCAAGACTCTGGAAGAGGCTTCAGAATAGTTTGGTCACATTGTATGAGACCAATAGAAAGGCATGGAAATTGCAACTCAAGAACAAGTTTCATACACTAGAGAATAAGAGCATGTCAGTAAGTGACTACACCCTAAAAATCAAAAGCATATGTGAGTCACTTGCATCTATTGGTGTCAATGTAGATGATGATGATAAGTTGGAAGTGTACCTTCATGGTTTAGGAATTGCATATAAGTGGTTCAAAACTTCTATTTAGACCAATGAAAATATTCCAAATTTTGATGATCTAATATCAATGCTGATAATTGAAGAAAAAAATTTGGAGAGGACTCAAAATCCCAAGGAAAATTTGGTTATGAGGTATTCTACTGTGGCAAAGGAAGAAGTAGAGGTAGAGGCTCTAGAAGTGAAAGAGGAAACAATAGCCAAGAACAAAGTCAACAAACAAAATCATGCAAGAGGTAGGAGAGAGCTTTGAGGAAGGGGGAGCAAAAGAGGTTGCATAAATTTCCAAAGAAATGATTAGGATAATGACAATAAAGGATGTTGGAATTGTGGTAAACGTGGTCACTCTGAACGTGGTTGTAGGTTGAAGAATCAAAATATCAGAAGGCACCAAAACAACTATGCATCCAAAAGTGTAGATGATTTTGAGAGGATGTTCATGGTCCAACATCACATGATGAAAACAATGTTTGCTGATGTTTCAAAATCGAATGGTTATGCCTAGTATGTTGATTCATGTGCCTTAAATCACATGAGGAGCCATGTAGAATGGTTCAATAGTTTGTAGAAATCATTTGTTCTTGGATTTGATGAAAGAGGCAATGACACTTCACATCCTATCAAGCATATAGGAAACATAGCACTATCTATGGAGGATGGGAAGGTACAATATTTTGCTGATGTACCCCATGTTTTGAATATAACAAAGAATCACTTTGTTTTTGGAAAAATGCTTCACCAAGGATAACGAGTGAGGTGCAATGCTAATGGCTTATGAACGGAATGGAAGGTTGTTCACCACAGGGAACAAAGTTGGTAGGATGTTCACCTTGAATGTGAAAATTTTTGAAATGAATGTGGGCATGTCTATGAAAGTTGTAGGTGTTATTGCTAATATAGAGATTAGGCACAAGCAAATTGGACATGTAAATTTGCATAGCCTAAAGTTAATGCAATCAAAGGAGCTTGTCAATGGACTAGCAAAGTTCAAGGTTGGAGAGATGCAAAATGTATGTGCAACATGTCAATTTTGTAAATAATCAAGGCATCATTTCCAAATGACAAGCATGTTAGTGAGAATGTGCTAGAAATAGTGCATACACATGTTTGGGGTCCTACAAAGAACACATCTATTGGAGGATGCAAGGTTGATGTCACTCTCTTTAATGACCATACACAAAAAGTATGGGTATACTTCATGAAAGAGAAGAGTGAGGAGTTTACTCACTTTAAGAATTTTAAGGCTATGGTGGAAAAGCAGACATGGAACTATAATTTAAACATTGAGATCTGATGGACGTGGTGAATATATGTCGAATGCATTCACTAGCTTTCTAAAAAGTCATGGAATTCAAAGGAAGTTTTCATGCAGGTATACACCACAATAGAATGACGTTGCTGAACACAAAAATTAGATATATTGTAGAAATAGGAAGAGCCTTGGGTTGAGAAAAATATGCCTCATTCTTATTGGGCAGAAGCCCTGCATACTACTATATACATCATGAATAGAACCCAATTGATGTTGTACATCAAGCTACACTTGAAGAGAAGTTTACAAGTAAAAAGCCAAATTTGTCACATACGAAAGTATTCAGATGTATTGCATATGTGCATGTTCTAGATGAGTTGAGGAGGAAGCTTGATCCAAAAGCAAAAAAATGTATCTTCATTGTGTAGTCCTTTGAGCAAAAGGGATATGAATGCTACAACCCACTTACAAGACACGTGAAGTACAAAAAGATGTGGTGGTTGATGAAAGCTTCCATGCACATGCCAAAGAAGCTAAAAAATCAAGTGCAGAATCTCAAGTTTTGGGGACCAGATGTGTTATCAAGCAATAGTTCCAACTCAAACCCATGGGATGGAAGATTTCATGGAAATTTTAGTCTAGCAAATTCATCAACTACGTCCAAGAAAGGTAAAGAAAAAGTTTCTATTGGTAATAAAACATGTACAAGTTTTGAAGACATTGATGGAGAATGAAGCGGATCAAAAAATAGCCTTGATGAGGAACTTGGATTGCCCTCTGTGAAGGCACCAAGAGTAAGAAAGGAATATGCAGATGACACAACAAGAAGAAGTTACCCAAGGCAAAGAAGGTCTAGAAGGATGTGATTCAGTGCATCGATTAACATATGATACCTACATGGCTCCTCATTATGCTTTCATAAACAAGGTAATACAAGATGTTGAAACTTCTTGTTTTGAAGATGCAATTGGAAATGAAGATTGGGAGAAATATATGGATGAGGAAATGGATGTAGTGTATGGAGATGGAACATGGAATCTAGTTCCATTGTCACAAGGAAAGAAACCCATGGGTTGCCAGTGTGTTTACAAGGTGAAGCACAATGTTGATTGTAGCCTAAGTAGGTATAAAGCACAATTTGTAGCAAAAGGATATGCACATACATATGGCATTGATTATGAAGAAAATTTCAATCATGTAGCTAAAATGGCTATTGTCAAAGTACTTGTTGTGTTGGCTAGAACAAAAGGATGGATTTTGCATCAAATGGATATGAATAATGCTTTCTTCCATGGTGACTTGCAAGAATAAGTATACATGGACCAACCACAAGGATATGAGGATTCAAAGCACCTAGGATATGTTTGCATTTGCAAAAAGGCTTTGTATGGGCTTAAACAAGCCCCTTGTGCTTGGCAAGGATTGTTGATTATTTAATCACCACTGGATTTTCTATATGTGATGTAGATCACTCATTATATGCAAGGAAGGGTGATGATGGCAGCATGATTGTGGCTATTTATGTTGATGACTTGATTGTAGGTGGTGATAATGAAGAAAGTATAAAAGAGTTAAAGAAATTCCTTATGCGGGAATTTGACATGAAAGATCTTGGTGTACTATGCTAGTTTCTGGGCATTGATTTTATACATATAGAAAGAGGTATATGGATGTCACAAAGGCAATATGCCTTGAGTACGCTGCAAAATTATGGTACAGCTAATTGTAAGCAATTTTCTACACCATTAGATAATAATTTGAATTTGGATACTACATCAGGTGAAGCATTGGAAAATGCTACTATGTACATAAAAAAATGTGGGAAGTTTGATATGTCTCACAATTACAAGACTTGATCTAAGCTACACTGTAGGACTTTAAAGTCAATTTATGTAGGATCCCAAGAAACCACATTTAGATGCTCTAAGAGGCGCTCTATGTTATGTGAGTGCTACTTTGCATTATGCATTGTTTTATGAAGCTGGTGTAGAATTGAAGGTTCATGTATACACCGATGCACATTGGGCCTGTAGTATTCCAAATAGAAGATCTACTATTGGCTTTCTATTCTCACTTGGGAGTGCAGCTATTACATGAAGCAATAAAAAGCAACCCATTTTTGCTTTGTCAAGTACAGAGGCTGAGTATATAGGTGTTGCAATGGTAGCATGCAAAGCTTCATCACTAGAGATGCTACTTGCATATTTAGGTTTGGAAGTGCAAAAGCCTACCACCATTTATTATGATAATAATATTAACATCTAACTACCACAAAATCTTGTTTTCCATGCTAGAACAAACCATATCAAGGTACATTATCCCTTCCTTAGAGAGAAAGTACTATTAAATGATATTGATCTTGTTTAGGTGAGGACTGTTGATATATTTAGGTAGTGATGTGTGTGAACACTCTAGGATCGCCGGGGCATTTTTTTCCCTCTTTAGGAGGTTTTTTTCCCCCGGCTTGTATATACGCCTATTGCCCTAATGGGCTACTTATCTTTGTACATTCTCTAGTAATACATTTAGTATTGTGTGTTTGTGCTCCAAGCTTCTTCTTCTTCCTTGTGCTGTTCGCGTGCTTCCGCTGACGTCTATCTCCAACAATTGGTATTAGAGCAGGTCGTCGCTTCTTCTAGGGCGCCGTCGACACTCCTCCGTTTGCAGTCTCAGATTCGCACGAAATTTGGTGAGCATACTCAGGGTGTTTCCGAGATCAAAACAGCTTTGCTGTGTGGTGCCGAAATCGCGATCTGAGCTCGTTTCGGTCTCCGAACGCACTATCGTAGTGCTTGTGCAGGCTATTTCGTCCTTTTGTGCCAAAGGTATATACCAGTTTGTGTTTGCCAGTTTAAGCGTCTCGAAGTCTGCTACAGGTCTAGCAGAACTCGTCTGGGCAGTTCTGTTCAACTTTTTGAGATACAATCAATTTTCTGCATCAAGGTATTTTAGTCACCGGCCATGGCTGAAAGCAGTGATGTATTCCGTATGTTGGCTGTTGAGGATAAGTTGGATGGTACCAACTACCCATTATGGGCTTATATGATGCGGCATGTATTGGTTGCAAAAGGATTGTGGAACATTGTGCAGGGTGTTGAAAGACGTCCTGTTACACCTGTAACGACAGGTATTGCAAATACAGGTGTTGGAGCTGATGAAGATGGTGTCGAAGATGATATTCCGCAGATTCCTGTTCGTGCTGCTGTTTCTGTTGCACCTAGTGCAGAGCAGATTCGTTGGGATGGCAGAGATGCCCAGACACATGCATTGATAGCTTTGTCTATCAAACGTGCCATTATTCCTCACATTCGCTCTTGTAGAACAGCAAAGGATGCTTGGGATACACTTACCACTTTGTACCAGGCTAGGAATGAGGCTCGTGTTGCTTACCTCCGAAAACAGTTGGAGAGTGAGCACATGAATGAAGGTGATTCTATGGACAATTTTCTTACAAAGATCAAAGACCTGAAGGAACAATTGATTTCTGCTGATGAGGTTATACCAGATAGCTCACTTGTGCAGACCGTTCTAAATGGTCTTCCTGATTCATATCAGAGTTTTGCCTCTACTCTTCGGTTGATGATGAAAGGCAATGTGAATGCCTTGTCATTTGAGGAATTAGTCTCTGTTCTGTTGCAGGAAGATCAGTCCAGGCAGAACAGGTCCATTCTGCGTGTTGCATATCAAGCTTTCCTGGCTAGTCAGAAGGGCAAAGGAAAATGGAGCTCTTCTACTAGTAAGCACAAATTTGCAAATGCTGCACAATCGAAGAACCAGGATAAAGATGAGAAGAAATCAGAAAAGTAGAAATTGTTCTGCAAGTACTGTAAAGGAAATGATCATATTATAAAGAACTGTCCAAAACTGGCTTCTAAAGAGGCAAAGAAGAAAGAGGCTGGAATGGTTGCTGCAGAGGCCTCTACACCAAAAACAGAGTCTGCAAATCTTGTGCAGGAAGAAGAATGGGTGTTTACTACTGTCTGCAGTTTTGACCCATCTTCTCATGATCAGTGCATGTCTGCAGTAGACTCAGATGTTTGGTACTTTGACAGTGGGGCGACCAAACATATTACCTCGCAGCGCAGTTTCTTCTCTTCACTCGAGCCTGCCCCTACAGGGAATACTGTCACATGCGCCAATAACTCCTCTTATCCTGTTATGGGAGTTGGTAAGATCATTCTGACTACTGCTGATGGTAGTTCTTTCACTTTGTCAGATGCTTTATTTGTGCCACGGATCAAAAAGAACCTGTTATCAGTTTTTGCATTAGCCAAGATTGGCTTGGTTGTGAAATTCGTTGATGACAGGTGTACAATCCATGATCTCTCAAATGGTGATGTGATTATTGCTTCTGGCATTTTATGTCGTGGGCTGTATAAGCTCATAGACTATGAAAGATCTGTGAATGATTCGGCATGTGCAGTTCATGATTCTCAGGCTATGTCAGATGCAAAGCTTTGGCATGCACGCTTTGGTCATCTGAATTTTGCTAGTTTGTTACACGTGCAGAAATATGAAATGGTGTCCTCTTTGCCCAAACTTGAGGCACCTGGAAAACATGTTTGTGAAGGCTGTATTTTGGGCAAAATGCAGCGTTCTTCCTTTCCAAAAGATGGTTCAGTTCGGGCTACGCAGAAATTGCAGCTTGTACATGGTGATGTCTGTGGTGCTGAAGAAAGCAAAGTCAATCCAAAGAGAAGATTTGAATTGAAGAAGGAAGCTATGTGGATGAAAGCATGTTGAAAGATGAAGAGAAAGAAGAAATTCAAACCCCAAGAGTGGAAAAACAAAGAAAGAAGATGGAAACCACACCTAAAGGAAGTGAAAGAAGGTCTTCAAGAGTAAGAGATCTATTTCAAAGGTTAACATATGATAATCTCATTGCAAAGCATTATGCATACATGACTCACGTAATCAAGGAGAAAGAATCGACTAACTATGAAGAAGCTAAGGATTGCAACGAATGGAAAGAGAAATGAAGGAAGAGCTCAAGGAACTTGATGAAAACCATACTTGGAGCCTGGTACCATCTCAAGAAGGCATGAAGTCGATAGTTAATAAGTAGGTTTACAAAATTAAAAGAAATCTAGATGGTTTCATTGCATTAGGGGAAAAAATGAACCCTGCATGGGCCTTGTAAGGATCCCTAATTTTTAGCGATTAAGATTAGCAAAAAGAGGGTTAAAGGCTAGAAAAAATACCACTAGTGGTTTTCATAATAAAATACTTTTTCTCAAGTTGGTGCTCAGTCTAAATGGGCTCGTGGGCATTTTTTGCCCTTGGATATGATCACATCGACGGCTACAATTGTCTTCACTTGCCTGTCACAAGGCGACAAAAAAATTTCTAGAAAATGGGTAGTCGTATGCACTCTAGACCATAGGATGAGATGCTCACGGACGACTGCGATTGTGACTGTCTGTCAAAAGAAGACAAAATAGCAAGAATTCAATGAGCTAAGGGAGGGTTTGGACTGGCAAAAGAAGACAAAAAATCTCACGTAGTTCTGTGGCGCGATTCACTACGCTCTGTCCAATCCCTCAGTCATCCGATGGCTTAGAAAAATTCTTGGGATTGTTTTAAAAGTAATGCTTCACACCCATTAGATCAAGCAATGATCCAACGGATGCGATGCAAACTGGCCCAAACTTCAACGGAATTAATCTAGACCCTTCTTTTTTGGGTCCATCCAACGATAGAGACATAAAGGCGCCTTTTTTCTTGAGTTTCAAGATAAACCATTAGATCCTTGCTACATCCAACGGATAGAATTGCATGCCGACTTTGTTCTTGATATTTAACAGGAGCCATTGGATCTTTGAGTTCATCCAATGGTTATGGTTGAAACTCTAGAAGAACTCATGGTTTTTAGAAGAACTCATGGTTTTTAGTCATTGATACCACCTTTGACCACAAAGAAACAAGGGAAGCCTATGCCTAGTCTAGGTGATGAAGGGAGTAGACTGTGGCCACCACCCTCTTCTCATTGGTCCATCACTAATCACCTATGCCTAGTCTAGGTGATGAAGGAACCACTTTTATAGAAGAACTCATGGTTTTTAGTCATTGATACCACCTTTGACCACAAAGAAACAAGGGAAGCCTATGCCTAGTCTAGGTGATGAAGGGAGTAGACTGTGGCCACCACCCTCTTCTCATTGGTCCATCACTAATCACCTCTTAATCTAAAAGGCCCATGCAGGGTTCATTTTTTCCCCTAATGGTTAGGTACAAAGCAAGGTTGGTGGAAAAAGGCTTCTTCCAAAGATATGGGATAGATTATGATGAAACTTTCAGCCCCATAGCCAAGATCCCAACAACTAGGAATTTGATTGTAGTGTCTGCATCAAAGAAATGGAGCTTACATTAGTTGGATGTGAAGAATACCTTCCTCAATGGAGAGATTGAAGAAGTAGTCTTCATGAGCCAACCTCAAGGATTTGCTAGTACGAGGTACCCAAATCATGTTTGCAAGTGAATGAAAGCATTATATGGACCTAAAGAAAGCCCCAAGGGCCTAGAATCAAAGGTTATTAGATTATTTATCAAGTTGTGGATACAAAGAAAGTGTTTCAGATCCATCACTTTACATGAAGAAGTAAGGAGAAAAGATGGTATATATATGCATCTATGTGGATGATTCCATCATCACAAGAAGAGATATTGAACGTATTAAAGATATCAAATCAAATATAGACAATGAGTTCAATATATTTTATCTTGGAACACCAAAGTATTTATTGGGAATACAAGTAATCTATGAACAAAACGGCATCTTCTTTATTCAAAGAAAATACTTGTTGGATGTGCTACATAGGTTTGGTATGAGCAGTTCTAAGCCTTTTACTCAGCCCATGGAGCTGAATACAATGTTGGTTGCATGTCAAGGAGAGGCTATACAAGATATTACACCATATAGAAGCATATGTGGCTCACTAATTTGTGATACATTCAATAGACTTTATCTTGCATATGTAGTAGGTGTATTCTCTCAATTTTTGCATGCACCCACTCATGATTATCTTATGGCAGTAAGAAAGTGCTTAGATACATCAAGCACACAATCAACCAAGGTCCATTTTACTCTTATAATGATAGTCTAAGTGTCAAAAGATATAGTGTACTCAATTGGAAAGGTTGAAAAGATAATCAAAGGATTACATTGGGTTATGTTGTCATGATAGATACAAAAGTGATCCCATGGAGCTCTAAGAAGCAACCCACTATTGCTCTTTAATCCCTAGAGGATGAGTAAAAATTTTTAGCATTGGCTACATGTGAGCTATTATTGCTTAAGAAGCTACTTAAGGACTTAGAAATGGAAGTGGAGTAGTTTCCTCTTTATGGAAATATTTCAAGCATCTACTTAGCTAACAATCCCATGTTTTAGGCAAGGTGCAAGCACATATAGCTTAATTACCACTTCATTAGAGAAAAGGTGATGGAAAATTAGGAGCTAGATATAAGGTATGTGAACACTAAAGTGAAGGTTGTAGACATGATGACAAAGTTTCTTGAAGGTACAAAGCTTGGAGGATTCAATGAAGCAATCAACATAAGAGACATAGGATGAAGAAACAAAGGAAAAGGACTTAAGCTTGAGAGGGGGAATTGGAAGTTAAGTTGCATTTTAAGCTCAAGAGTGTAGGAACATGCCTCCAATTTCACCTTCCACATCATCCACAATCAGAGAAAGTGTTTTAGGAGTTGGAGGCATCAAATCATGTGTTTAATGGAATGGTTTGGATTAGAGAAGAAATAGGTCACCTCTTGATGTGATTGGACCTCACCTTTTGATATGTATGTGCTTTTGATTGGTTAAAGAGGTTATTATGTGACCTTTAGAGCATCTAATGAGTTGTATTATGACTTAGAGTTGTGGAAATATGTGTCCAATCTATCCCCTTGCTTAAGCATATCCCCTACTAGCTGTTCTTTGCATATTTTGAAGATATTGCATTTTATATACTCGATCTCTCTAGATGATCTTCGCAGATCCCTTATTATTGTAATTTTTGTTTCTTCTTCATTTTGAATCCATTTCTAGTGTTTTTTGTCTTATTTGAAAGTTTATAAGTTCTACTTTTTCGTGGCATAAGTCTCCTAATCATTTCGTGCACAAGTACAAGGAAATTTCTAGAATATTGTCTGTGTAAATAACTAATACTATGTGAAGAGATCAAGTATTATGTTTTGATGTAGCTAGTTGAGGCATCATCTAGTCTCGGAATGGAGTGATTTAACTCTCATTGAAAAGCTGGTTAAATATACTTCTAGCATGTTTAATTTTTTTTTGTACATATATGTAACGAAAAGCAAAAAACATAGATCCTATGTTTGAAAAAAATTGGATCCTATGAGGTTTCATTTTGTTTCATTGTGCACATAGGAGTGTTTATCCTCCAACAAATTCAATTGTAGCAAAGGTCTTGAGAGGTGATCATAGGGACATTCCTCCTCTTCAATGGAATGCCATCCATGTTGGAGGAGATGGTGGATAGATTATGGAAATGATATGGTGTTGCAAATCCTTGCTTCACACCGGCCGAGAACAAGTTGTGTAAAGCAGACCTATTGAGCTTCCTAGAAACCACAAATAATCACCTAACTGCTTTAGAGTATAATCCTCTAATCAATGGATCAAAACAAATGACTTGGACTATTCATAGAGAACAAAAGCTTATTATTTTGGTCATTGCACCTTCTCAATAAATTGAAAAATACTCTTTACCTATGATCAATTGATCAAATTACTTTTGGGTGTATCTAATTAACTTAGATAGCTACCAGTCTGAAGTTATTTTGCTCGAAATGATCAAGTGCACTCAGAGAATTATGCTTAATAAGTTATAAGTACATCCTGACAATTTTGGGCTCAAACAATATGCAGACCAGTGAGTAGATTTTTGAAGATATCTCAAGATTGACTAAAGCAATGACAATGAAACGTTGTAGCAAGAAAATAGAGAGTATGCAAAATCTATGCCAACTTAAATCACATCAAATGATCAATTATGCATTGAGAACCTAGTCTAAGAACTCACTGTTCTGAGTTAAACATGACAAACAAGTGAAGTAGAGATGTGATCAATGTATATGTACTAAATCACATAGAACTACAATGAAATTGGCAATGTATAATTGCACAATGGGACGCTAGTGATGGAGCTATAGAATGAGATCACTACGCACTGAAAGGTCCCTCTCAAATGATCTTCAAATCGGTCTCACTTGATGCAAGATTTTGATCCATCTTTTATAGCTAGAGTTGGAGCCACTTTTTGAATTCAAATTCAAACTCTTACCATAAAGTGAATCCCAAACTTTAGGACTTGCTTTCCCAACAATCACCTACCAAATAATTCGTGATTTGATTCCTCCTAATTCCACATGAGAGTAAGTGCTTTAACATAAGCACTTTTTACAAGGATAAAAGTAAATGCTTTTTACAAGAGAATATTCATATGTGACTTTTTTAGCACTTGCTTTCCCAACAATAACCTACCAAATAATTTGTGATTTGATTTCCTCCTAATTCCACGTGAGAGTAAGTGCTATAACATATGCACTTTTACAAGGATAAAAGTAAATGCTTTTTACAAGAGAATAGTCATATGTGACTTTATGAAGTGAATGCTATTTGTCCAAGTATGTAGGCTTGGACTCATTTGCACCAACAGTCCATAAAGAGGAAGACGACATATAAATCCATAGTGTGGGATCTAGTGACAAGTCCTAGATGAATGAGGGTACTCAACCATGGATTTGCAAATTTTCCCCAAGAGAAGAAAAATGGCTCCAATGTTGGAAGCCTAAGCATAAAAGAGAAAGAGTGATATAGGTTCTATCTTATATGCCTCAAATACTTCCTGATGAAACATTTGAACCTCATGGCTTGATGGAAATATTGGCTACCTTAGATGTTTGTGTAAATGAGGAAGTACTTTCCATGAACGAGTGCTTGGATGAAGAAGGTTATGATCTAAGCCTATTCATGGTAATGATTAAAGAGTAGGATGATGATCAAAATGATAAAAATGAAGATTTTGATGGAAAAATCATTCTATCGGAACTTGAGTTTGAATCAAAAGAAAAATATCTAAAGGAAGCTAGAGTAATTGCCATAGGAGAAAATTGCAACATGTTCTCCATAAAAGAATAGTGTGAGAACCCTAACAAGGACAAGGATGACAAAGGAAGAAGATCAACATAGGTAATATCTTGAAGTTTGGGAACATTTTTAGAGATATGAAATAGAAGACCAAATGATTGCTATTCAAATGCCAAAGTGAGAGGCACAAGAAGGAGTAGCATATGAAAATAAGGAACGAACAAAGAAAATAACAATGACCTCATAGAATGAAGAATATAGATGTACTTTTATTGGGAAAGATGTGTCGATAGAGGAAGAACAAGAGTTAGTGGAGTTATTAAAAGACTACCATGATGTCTTTGCGTGGACATATACGGACTTGAAAGGAATAGACTTGAATATCTGTTCTTACCGGATGGTTGTGCAAGAAGGAAGCCTTAGAAATTTGCTTATGCTTTTGGATTCTCTTAGCTTTCATCGTACATAAATGTAATTGATTTTGAGCATATGGTTGTGAGGTTCAAAAGTTAAGACCTTGAACTTATCATAGTCAATTGTAAACACAAAAATAGGAGAAAAACTCATGATCTAATGGGAGAAAAACTCTGTAAATCTTTCTAAACTTAAATTCAAAATCATCCTAATGTTCATGATTAACTTTTTAGGTAGATGATTCAACCACCTTCAAGTTCAAATACATGTATAAAAGAAATACATTTGAGTCATGAGATATGAGAGCTTTACTGTTAGCTTTCAACTAAGCTTATGAGTTTACTTTGTACTCTCTTGAAGTGATAGAAGTCCTTTGTAACCTCTTTGTATCATATGTGCAATATCAATGCACATTATGATCCATTTACATTGAGTACTCATTTTGTGTGTGTGTTGCTACAATACTTTGAGTTACATAGTCATGTTCTCTAGTTCATTTCTTAGTGTATTGATATCCAATATCAAATATATCACTTGAATCACTTAGATAAGACTTTTTTTATGTTACATATAAAGTTCCAAAGATATAAAATTATTTGATATTTTATATTTAAGTTTATATTTCAAGATATAAATGTTTGAGTGTGACTATGTTTGCACACCTCATTCTTCATGAAAAGTAAGGGCGACCCACAAATTTCTTAAAATTATTGCTCTATGTATAGTGAGGCTAAGTCCATGAAATAACTTGCTCTGTTTAGCTTTTCACTCTAATTGAAAGTGTGCAGAAGATCTCTTGTCAATTTTTACCAGGCTATGAGCTCAAAAATTTTGTGAGAGCTTCTCATCCCAAAATAGAAGGCTTTCTAAAGCTTTGTCATGTGCAAACTTATTTGTTTTGTCATAGCTATTTGTGAGTGATGTTCCAAAGGACTTAGTCGTTATTAATGCATATTTGGGTAGCTAATGGAGGAACTAGATATCTCAAAAGTCATGTTGGCTGGTGTTGAGTAGGTTTTAGCCAACACTCTCTCATCTCTGCTAATATCTCATCACCTCCTCATGGTGGTACTAGAGCAAAAGTAAAGACTAAGCATCATGGCTGACGGATTCCCTTCATCCATTGAAACATTAGATGGAGGAAATTACTAATCATGTTCACTCAGAATGGAGGCCTATCTACAAGGAATGAAATTATATGGATACAGATATGGAGATGAGATGATGCCAATACTCAAAAGCAAGGGCCAACCAACATAAGAGGAGCAAGAGAAGTTGAATGCATTGTGCTCAAAGGATGCTTTGGAAAGGTCATACATTCTCAAATCTATCTCTAAAATTTCACTCCCTCACATTAGGAACTGTAAGACATATCAAGAGACATGGAATGCTCTAGAAGCATTCTTCTCCTCAAGTACCAAGGCCTAGAAGAATCAACTATGGATGGAGTATACAATACTCAAGAATATGCCCAAGCAAAGTGTGACTCGTTTTGTCACCAAGATGAAGGAAATTGTAGAACAACTTTGATACATATCAAGACATATCAAGAGACATGGAATGCTCTAGAAGCATTCTTCTCCTCAAGTACCAAGGCCTAGAAGAATCAACTATGGATGGAGTATACAATACTCAAGAATATGCCCAAGCAAAGTGTGACTCGTTTTGTCACCAAGATGAAGGAAATTGCTTCAAATAAACTATCTACTTAATGTACAAATGTTTTGGATTCTTTATAAACTCTTGAGGATATGACCATGCCCTTTCTCCATGAATTTGAATTTGAAATTAGGTGGGTTTGTTAGTTTGTATTGATTGGAATCTTTTCCTATAATCTAGGAAAAGAGAAAATTAAAATCACATCTACTTCTTGATTGATTGATTAAGAATAGATCCCAACCACTTCTAACTCATGGATTTTATGCCTTTTATTCTTTCCTTTTACAAATATAAATACTTTGTAAATTACAAAAGAAGGTGATCCTATGATTAAACTCTCAATACAATAAATGAATGCAAATAAAACTCATCTAGGAGTATATCTGGCATCATCCAAATGATAAATTTGATGTAGATAATCTCCACCTCAAGAATAATGAAAGCTTGATGTTCTAACAGCTCCCCCTCAAGCTAAAGTATGCTTGAGTCTTCACTCTCTGATATGTTGAATACCTGCCAAAACTTTGAATCTACAAAGCTTTATCCCATCAAGTGCCTTTGTCATCATGTCTACCATTTACTTCTCATTAGGAACAAATGAAATGTGAATCTCCATGTCCATAAAATTATCTCTTAAAAAGCGGTAATGGACTTCTATGTGCTTTTTCCTTACATGAAAAATTGGATTCGCAGCTAGATGCATGGAACTTACATTACTTGGAGCTTACAAGTCCCAAATATGAGTACAACTCCTTGAGCCATATTGCTTCTTGAGTTGCAATAGTTAGATGTCTATATTCTACTTCAAGCAACTATTGGTTTCTTCTTGGAGCTCCATGACACCAATTTTGAACCTTCAAATGCTAAGTATCAAGAGGTACTTCTTCTATCATCCTTTGCTCCTGCCCAATCTGCATCTCAATAGATTTTGATATTCAAATCTCAAGAGTAAGGATAGTAGATACCTTCATTAAGTGTCCCTTTGAGGTACTTGAGTACTCTCTTTGCAGCATCCATGTGTGGCCTTCTAGGTGAGTGCATGAAGTGACTAAGCACTCCCACACTATATGATATGTCTGGTCTTGTATGAGTAGCATATATCAAGCTACCAATTAAGCTTTGATACTCTTTAGGATCATCAATCTATTCACCTTCATAAACACTTTGTTTATGGTTCAGTTCCAAAGGTGTACCTACAAGCTTTGTGTTCTCCATTTTCAACTTGAGAAGTAGATCTTGAATGTATTGTCTCTGAGTTAGATACATGCCTTTGTCTGTATAAATCACTTGCATACCTAGGAAATATGTGAGCTCACCTAAGCCATTGATTTTGAACTCCTCTTGCATGTGTCTCTTGATCCTTTGAATGCCATTTTGATCATCACATGTTACAATAATATTATCTACATATGCACATAGATAGATAACCTCATTGTGATCCCTTTTGATGAATAGAGAAGGATCTGATTTGCTAAGTTTGAACCCTTGATCTTAAAGGTAAGTAACCAAACTGTAATTCCAAGCTCTATGAGCTTGTTTCAATCCATACAATGCTCTCTTAAGTCTACAAACATAAGATGTATGATTAGTTTTTCAAAACGTACTGGTTGTGACATATATACCTCTTCACTTATCCAACCATTTAGGAATGCAATTTTCACATCAAGTTGGAAGAGTCTCCAATTTCTTGCAAGAACTACACTTATCAATGTTTTGATTGTAGTAATCTTTGCAACTGGTGAGAATATTTCCTCATAGTTTATACCATGAGTTTTTGAACATCCTTTGGAAACTAATGTTTCCTTTTATGTACAAACTGATCCATCTAAGTTTTGTTTAACTTTATATACCCATCAACAACCAATTACCTTTTTATTGGGTGACATTGGAACCAAATCCTAAGTGTCCATCTCCTTCAATGCATCTATTTCTTCTTTCATGGCCTTTTCCCAATTAGGTTTTCCCTTTGCCTCTTCATAGGTTGAGGGTTCCTCTAAAATTGGGTCCTTTTCCAATTAGATTAAATGCTTTGCAACAAATATGGAATCATATCCATACCTTTCTTGTTGTCTTTTCTCTGTTGTTGACCTTCTAGGTGCATGCTTAGAGCATTCTCCAAACTCTTGCAGCTTTGCTTTGCCTCTTGAATTCCATAGCTTGTAATCCTTTTGCTTTTCATCTTGGCCTGTATCACTTCTTCAATCCTAGACCTATGTATCATGCTTGCTTCCTGGTTGATGAGAATCAAAATCAAGATCATATGGTAGAGTTACCTTTTGTTTGTCTTCATCATACCAAGACCTGTGTTCTTCAAACACTACATCTCTACTTGTAGTAAGTTGCTTGGTTGAAGGATTATAGAACATGTAACCCATCTAAGTTGATTCATACCCAATGAACACTATCTTTGTTGCCCTTTCATCTAACGTACCTCTTATTTGTGATGGTACATGAACATAAGCTAAACAACCAAACACCTTGCAATGTCCAAGACTAGATTTTCTTCCATAGCATGTTTCATAAGGAGGCATCACTTGAAGTGATTTGGATGGCAGTGTATTAACAAGGTATGCGGCAGTTGAAATAGCCACTACCCATAGATAATTTGGAAACCTCTTCTCTTCAAGCATTGTTCATGATGATCCAACCAATGTCTTGTTTCTTCTCTCTACAAGTCCATTCAATTGAGGAGAGTATGTGGTAGTCTCTTCCCTTTTGATACCTTTATCCTGCAAGAATGCATCAAACTCTATGGAGAAGTATTCTTCCCCGCCATCAGATCTGAGCTTCTTGAGTGATCTACCTATATGATTCTCCATATGTGTTAGATAATTTTTGAAGCAATAAAACACTTCATTCTTAATTTTGATAAAGTATACAGCTGCCCAAAGATTCAACCAGTATGTGGATAGATGTCTTGTAACAGAAAGACCGATGCAGCAAAAAATGATATCATTGTTTTTGGATGGATTAACGAATGGGACTCTAAGAATGCTAGTCTATGTGAAGAGGTTACATACCCTGAGTGAATGTCTTCAAGAGTGTATCGACCTAGAAGACAATCTAGCAGAGGATCTCAAGAGCACGCCCAACCCCACTAAATCAAAAGACTCTTGGAGTACGGTCACATCCAACTCCAGTAATGTGGAGGAATTAGCGGAGCTGGTGGCAAAGAAATTAGGAGTCCAAGGACAGAGAAATTACCAAAATCCACCCCTAAGAGTACCCATGTTGAGAAGATGTAGTCTATGTGGAGGAGATCACCCCACTCAGATGTGCATACGAGGCAGAATGGGAGTGCCTCAGGCCTACCCCTACAATAGACAGCCCCATCAAGGAACAGCCTTGTATTGTCACATAGAATAAAAATACACCAATCACACCACGAAAAACTGCCCGTTTAATAGGTAGACATGGCCTCTACAACCACCTCAGTATCAGCCATATGGATATCCACCTAGAGAGCCAGGCAGAGATATGCCCAGGTACAATCCCTACCCAACACCACCAGGAGCACCGAAGCCATATGAACAAGCACAATATCCACAACCCCAGCCAGTGTTAGGACCACAGCTCTCACATCCCCAACATGTGGTACCGATCAAGTATGCTCAACCAGAGGAAAACCTAGAAAGAGCCATCGTGCCATCATCACCTATGGCCAGCTTAGAGTCGACAAACCCAGGTTACGAGCCATCTCAGGGAGAGTACTATCCCTATGATGCTAACATGTCTGAGTATGAACAAACTTATGATCAACACTAGTACGGGTACGAAGGGTATGACAATGTCTATGGACCAGAGGTGGCGACACTAAATGTACACTGCACCTAAGGCTCAGACACCCTTAAGACCCCTCAGACCACCTATGCCAAGAGGACCATGTTATAGATGTGGAGGAGACCACTTCATCAGAGTTTGCACTCGGCCATACAACCAACCACCTCTTAGGACATGGGAAGGGTATTGTAGTGATTGTGGAAAAGAACATCTCTTCAGAGATTGTCCTAAAAATCCTAATAAGACCCAGGACACATCACCCATTAATGTGATCGAAGTCATAGAAACATCAGGAAGTGACAAGGAATACACAGTACCATTGAAGGCGATCACACGAGTGCAAACGAAAGAGCAGGAAAAACCACGAGAAAAATCGGAACAAAGGAAGGGTAAAAACCTAGAACCCAAAATTCAAGTTGTGGAAGATTCAGAGGACCCACACGGGAATACTGAAGCAACGAAGAGTCAAAAGTGGAAAGAAAGGAGAGACGGACTTAAGGAAAAATGGATGAAAAACAAAAACAAGGAAGACAAGAGACATATGCGCAATAATAAGACATCAAAAGAACCTGAGATTCAGGAAGAAGTTTCTATTCCACCACACTCACGAGAGCCAGAGAAACCAGGATCAATTCTAGCTGACCCAAAATCAGATGATTTAGACATGTGGTTGAAAGCATACCAAGCTAGAATCAAGAATGGACCAAACTTAGAACAACATGAAAAACTTTACCCAAAAGGGGAACTAGAAAAGGCGAGGCTGGGCATTTGCAGAAAACTCATAGAGGTAGCTCAGGCCACCCTAGAGAAGACCATCCCACCCCTCCCTAAAACAAGAATGCCTAAAACTCAATATCAGAGTTGTTTGGAAACCAAAGACCTGGAACCAGAAAAGAGGAGTGAAGGGAAAAAATTACCCAGCACACTGGGAAAAGCTAAGTCCACCATCCGAGACTTAGAAGCCGATTGGCCGCTGGATTCATTTATGAAATAGAACATACTGAATGGGTATCGCCCCTAGTGGTTGTGCCTAAGAAGAACAGAAAACTCAAAGTATGCATTAACCTGAAGAAAGTTAATGCAGCCACGATTCATGATACCTACCCATTACCCATTACCGACCACCTATTGGAAAGAGTTGCAGGAAAGGAAGTCTATAGCTTCTTAGATGGATTCTCAGGATACAACTAAGTAGCCATTGCTACTGAGGATCAACATAAGACCGCATACGCGACTGAATGGGGAGTCTATGCTTTTCGAGTGATGCCTTTTGGACTCACTAATGCGCCTGCTACTTTCCAAAGATTGATGTGTCATGTTTTCAAAGAATTCATGAAGAAGAGTATGGAAGTGTATGTAGATGACCTATGTACATATTCAAATCAAAGGCAAGACCACATTCCTGAATTGCGAAAGATATTTGATAAGTGCCGACAATATAGAGTCTGCTTGAATCCTAAAAAGTGTGTCTTCATGGTAAGACAAGGGAAGATCTTAGGACACATAGTGTCTAGAAACGGAATATCCACAGATGAAGACAAGATTAAGGTCATCTTAGAACTTTTTCCAGACCAAATAATGCCAAAGAAGTGCAAGCATTTATGGGACATTGTGGATACTATTGTCGATTTATCCACATGTACACAATAATTGCCAAACCCTTGTATGGACTTTTGACTCAATTCACTAGGACTGAGGAATGCAAGAAGGCATTTAACGAGCTAAAAAGATGACTCAGCATAGCCCCAATTCTGAAAACACTGAATTGGAACAAGCCTTTCCATATTCATGTGGATGCTTCAAATTACGCAATAGGATGCATCTTAGCTCAGCCAACAGATGAAGGAAAGTTAGATCACCCAATTGCCTATGCGAGAAGACAACTGAATCAAGCTGAAAGAAACTATACAACTACAGAGCGAGAGGGATTAGGAATGGTCTATGCAGTGAAAAAATTTAGACACTATCTCTTAGCCAACAGGTTCAAGTTCTTCATAGATCATCAAGCCTTATTGTACCTAGTCAATAAGCCTTGTAACACGAGAAGACTTGGGAGATGGTTTCTGCTATTTATGGAGTTCGACTTTGAAGTAATAGTGAAAAAGGGAAATACCCATATAAGAGCAGATCACCTCTCCAGATTAACACATGGAGAACCACCAAGTGGAGTATCAGACGATCTGCCAAACATTTATCTGTTTAATTTGGAAGTGTGTCCAAAGTGGGCAGAGAAACTAACTTTGATACTCACTCATGGCCCACAACACTCAATCAATAAAGAGAGTAAAAAGGAAATTCTGCAATCAAGGAATTTGCACATCATTGCGGGAAGTGTGTCCTATAAGGAACCCAGCGGTGTACTATTGAGATGTGTTGACGAAGACGAACGAATGAAGCTGATTGAACAAGCCCATGTGAAAAAATGGAGGACACACAAAGGAATTCACGGAACTCTAAGACAATTGAAGCGACTAGGAGTATACTTGCCTGATATGCCTAAAGATGTCCATGATTATGTTAGTAACTGTGTAGAATGCCAGGAGACCAGCCCGGAGGATCATACATCCTTACCTTTCTCAACAATAGCACCCAATTGGAGTAAAACATTAGTGAAATTCCTAAAGACAAGAGAACATGAGGAGGGAATTAGCTTGGCAAGGAAGCAATCCCTAGAGGAAATGAGCAAGGATTATGTAATCTTGGGAAGACAATTGTTCAAGAGGGGAAAAGATAATCAGTTACGGTTATGCGTGCACGAAGGAGAATACTTACCCATATTAGAGATGGCACACGCAGGTGCCGCAGGAGGTCATTTCTCAGTCGAGAGAACTATAAAAATGATCCTCTTTGCGGGCTTGTGGTGGCCAACTCTACATATGGATGCGGACACCTATGTACGAAGTTGCGAGACCTGCCAAAGGGCTAAATACACGATTCGGAGAGATGACATGCCATTGAGACCTATGGTTTGCGCTAGAGCCTTTTCCAAGTGGGGTATTGATTTTGTAGGACCCATTAACCCACCAGCCAAAGGGTCACATGCCAAATATATCATAGTAGCCACAGATTATTTGACAAAATGGGTGGAGGCAAAGGCTACGAAAGAATGATGATCAGACCACTGCCAAGTTTCTTTTTAAGCACATTTTCACTCGTTTTGGATTACCAATTGAGATTGTGAGTGACCGGGGAACACATTTCATTAATGAAGTGATAGAGTCTTTAATGAATGAGTTCTTAGTGATCCATAAAAAATCAGCCCCATACCACCCTCAAGCCAATGGTCAAGCGGAAAGTTCCAATAAGGTGTTATGCACAGTTTTGACAAAGATAGTCAATAGTGGAAGGTCCGACTGGGACAAACAATTGCATCATGCAATTTGGGCCTTCAGAGTCCCTTATAAGACGGCCATTGGAACTACCCCATTCAATCTAGTGTACGGAAAGAACACAATCCTACCGATCGATCTTTTAGTGCCCACTTTGAGAGTAGCCCAACAGTATGAATGGACAGGACATGAATTATGCAAGCAACTAGACCAAATTGAGAAGCTGCATGAGACTAGAATACAAGCAGTTGCAGGGATTTACGCGGCCAAGAGAAGACAAAAGGCATATTATGATGCACACATAAAAGACAAGGGACTAGAAGAAGGCGACTTAGTTCTGGTCTACACATTGAAGCAACATGCCAAGAAATTACAGAAATGCAGATATGGACCTCTAATCATCAATAGGATTTCCACTAGTGGAGCAGTTAATCTAGCTACTCTAGATGGAGATATTCTTCCTAACTACATAAGTGGATGCCGAGTAAAACGATATATGGAGCCATTGACGGATCAAATGCTAGCATGCCTTGTAGGTGCACAAAATAGGACGAAAGAGGAAGAACAAATTAGAGAGGAAGCATGGCGAGAAGCCTTAGAGCGTATCAAAAAATGGAAAGAGTGGATAAGGGAGAGAGGTGAATGGTATCTACAAGGAGAAGAGCCTATTACCATGGCTAATTACTAGGTTCATAAGTCCAACACAACCAACGTCTACATGTGACAGCCATACTTAAACCTAGGAATTGGAATGACTGATTATCAACTAATCAACACCTTGATGGATTCAGGAGCAGCACTCAGTTGCATACGAAATATGGTCATCCTGGATCTTCCAACGATTATGACACCCACGAAAGCACATATGATAGGTGTGGGAGGTCAAGTTATAACATGCATTGGAGAAGCCATAGTATCCCTTCACCTAGGAAATTCAACCATGGAACAACAAGTTCTGGTGTGCAGAGATGAGGATTTAATAGAAAAGCACAAGACTGGATCATTGAGAATGAGGTAAGCATCCACCTAGCTCAAGGATACATTTCAACAAAAATAGGGCACAAGGAAATCTTTAGTCTATCAGGAGAGAAACTCTCTCATAGACCGGGAGTCATCAAAAGTGCTGAACAAATCATAGAAGAGCATGTAGAAAATGATTCCAACACAAATCAATCAAAAGCATGTCCAACAGAAGAACGAATTTCAAACCCTAATGTGTCCAAGGAGAAAGTAGATTCATCCTACTTGATTGGTGAACAAAAGGAAACCAAGGAAGACAATACTCTTAAATTCTTCCATGCAAAAGGGCGATTAACAACTGGGAAATCCACCATCAACTGCTTGCAGTCAGGAAACATTAACTTCAAATGGGTTCGCAAGGATCGAGTGAAGGAATCAGAGAACACAACACCAGCACACATCATTGCTCATAAGGAGGCAAAGGTGGACAAGAATTCTTCTTCACCGAAATTAAAACCAAAACGACTCTTGCAAGTATGGCTTCCTAGGCCTTTGATTGAAGCTCAAAAAACATGGCAACAAATGTGGATTCCCAAGAAGTTCAGACAAGCGGCCATTCAAGAGATAGACAAGCACGAGGAAACATTATATCAACACAACAGTACCATAAGGACTAGCGAGCTTTGTCACAGATACCTCAAGAGAAGGAACCCCACAACTCCGATAACTAAAAAAGGAAGAGATACACGTGTAGCACGACAAAATGAGAAGAAGATGAGGCTTAAAAACCCTATTAAGAAATGGATCTGTAAACCGAAGCAACAGCAAGGAGTAGAACACCAGAATCAAGAAGATTTCTATTGCACACATGAAGCTTCCAATGCACCTAAAGTATGCAAGATAGGGCCACATTACGAGGCCAAGCATTCAGCACATGATGTACATAATAGAATTAGTGGTGCACATTCTCCAAATGGGGGACAGGTCATACCTTCTACTTGCTTAGGAATGGACCTACCATGTAAATAAATAATTGCTTCGGCTACACTAATTCTTGTTTTCTTTCAAAATTAAAATAAAAAATGCGGTAAGAAGTTCTACTGATACAAACTTGGGAAATGGAGTGACACAACTCATGAAATATCACTACAACACACATCACTAAATGACATGTTGGCCACAGAAGCTAATGCTCTTTGCATTACGAGTGTAGATGGCCTCTGAAGACTCTGAAGCAACCATTTAGGAGGAAGTGATGGAATTCCCTCCACAGAGCGTGACTAAAGCAAAAGGACACTGGTTTAGAGAGGATCAACCAGCTGGGGACTATCTATTCCTAGTGACCATCAAGATCATGGACACGGATCATCTGTTTCCGGTGATGTCCCAAGATTTTAAGGTGGTACATGAGCTCCCATCTACCATTGACATCATGAAGAAAGCGGGCATTCACAAATATTTTGAATTACCAATCTACAAACCCGACTTTCAAAGGTGCACACAAGTTATGAATATGTTACAGCCAGCACTACATGATCCATTGGTGCCAGAGGCAAGAGTCATGGATACAGTAGGTGAATGGGTCATAATTCAATTTACACATGATTTAATCAAAGAAGCTTTTGGATGGGAGAAGGATGAAAATGCGGTATTAAAAGAAGAAAGTCGAGGGGCAAAGACCAGGACCTTTACTGACATTAATAGCATTGATATTGGAGAAGAAGTAAGACTCATTCATCAACACTTTTGTTTTCCTAACATGCATAGATGCACTGCTCCTCAGAAGATCATAGTCCAGATGCTGTCTCACACCATTAAACAAATTGGGAATCAAATCAATATGACTCCTTATATTCAAGAGAGGCTATTCCAGGCAAAGAAGCAGTGGAATCACAAGAAATTCCTGAACGCAGTGTAGCTCTGACCATATTGATATATCATGCCTTGGGCATTAGAGAGCATCTACAAGAAATGCCATCATCGCAAGCCATGGCCAAATATGCAAAGGTAGCTACAATCTCGAGAAAGGAAAAAGGGGTAAAGATCATTGAGGAGGCAGAAACGAGCTCCCAACCTAAAATGAGAGGTACAAAAAGACTACGGGAAATGATGCAAGCAGAAGCAGAAGTCCCAGCCACAAAAAGGGCACATGTGCTTCCAAAAACGAGAATTGAAGACCATAAGCTGATTACCGAAGAGGAATTGACACGAACCCTAGAAGACACACATCAATACACTGAAGGTCAAGTAAATCTATCAGTGCAAGGGCACCACCCCAGCAAGCCCATCAAGATATGGAAGTAAAAAAGAGGCTAACCAAGGTGCATCGGTACAGGGAATTAGGGTTGGTAAATTCAAGCTCATCTTTAGATGCACAAGAGGAACTTGACACCTCCTTATTGAATACGGACATTCGAAGTGAGTCAAAAGATGATGGACAATGGGAGGAATTAAATGAAGTGAACTACAATGCAGAAGAAGAGGGCATGAAGGTAAGTCAAACTCCCATCAACCCCAATCAAGACACCATAGGCAAAGAGGTATCCCAAGAAAGAGTACATATCATCAAAATAAATGAGATGTCTTTGAATCTTAATGCTAGGATGGCGGCCTACGAATTGAGTTTTTTTGCAGACCATCACCAGGCACCAAAAGACGGAGTCATATCAAACCAATGGAAAGAATTTATGTTATGTCATGCAAATCTACTTAATCAACGAGAGCAAGCTACAATACAAACGTACTGACGTCGCCACAAAAAGCCTGTTGGGGACGACAGAGTTCAAGAGGAGGGACGTGTGGAAGGGGAATCAAGCAAAAAGAGAAGAAGAAGACGATCAAAGAATAAAGCTGCTCATAAAGAATAAAGATTATCAAGAAAACGAACAAGTCTCTACCCAAAGCCCTACAGGGGCACACATCAGGCAACAAAGCCAAAGGCCCAGGTCCTGAGGAGTGGAATTAAAGAAAGATAACAACCAGGACATTTCATGGGAGGTTGCACACAACTTCCTCATCCACTAGGAGCTGGCGGTGAAGCGAAACAAGTAGAGGAGATAGACAGAACACATAGGACGCTTCATCGGATAAGATAACCAATTGTCTGAAGGTCCTAGGTGTCTCCTCGTCCACTAGATGCATGCGGTGAGAAGAAATGGAATAGGTCCTGACGGATGACAAAGAAGATTCAGAAATAGGACCTCTAAAACATAATTCTCTCTTAAAAGAGAGTAGAGGTCAGCAAATTAAGGTGTGCGGTGGCAGAAGGTAAACAGGCTCAAAGCAATACAACAGGGGAAGGTATGTGAGTAACAAGGGTGGATCAAGGCCAAGAAGTATCCATGAAGAAGTGCAAGAAGATATTTGGTAGGTAATGATCCTTCCACTGATGGCGTGCGCGGCTGCCCAACTTAATACAGCAACCCAGATTTGTGATGTACGGAATACCAAGGGGATTATAGAAGCAAAGGATTGAGTTCCGATAAAATAAAAAATTGTCTGATAGTCCTTATCGCTTCCTCGACCAGTGGGTGCATGTATTCAGAAGCCTTGGACAAGCAACAAACGAGAAGCAAAAGCCTGTCAAGGGACGATAGAGTCAAAGAGGGGGAGAGTGTTGCAGAGAAAAGAGGCACAAAAGAGGAGCCCCAAAATTTTTAAATTAATGGGCACATTTTTCTTCTTCAAAATCTTAGGAATTCCCTAAAAAGCCATGTAAATGCACTAGAGGAGTCCTCTAGATGCATAATCCCAAGCCATTGTAATATATTTCTTGTAAAATAGTAGGAGAACAGAGACTAGTCAATAAAGTGCCGGTCACTTGTGTGAAAAGACCATTTTTTAGGGCACATGTATATAAGTCACTTTGTGACTCTTTGTAAAGACCTTTTGCCATTGTGAAGAAGAAGAGCTCTTGAATTTCGAATTTTCTTCTTTCTTGCAGATTTTCATCTTCTCTATGACTTTTTGTGTGTGTGTGAAGCTTTGAATATGTGTGTAGGACTGTTGTCTACCCCAGCTCCTCACTTTTAAGCTACTATAGTGTGTGTCTGTGTGAGCAAGTACGAGTTGTGGAGTGAGTGTGTGTGTTTCTCGCCATTCACTATTTCTATCATAACTTGAAGCACGGTTGTCAGAATCTAGTGAATCTACCTCCAATAGAAGCGTCTCGTAGAGAGCTTCATAAGGAACCCATTATTGCCCATATTTGTAGTTCAGAGCTGGGAGAAATTCTCAATTTAGTGAAAACTGCTATAAGTAGTATCATGACAGACACTTTCAGTACTTAAGTGAGTTAGAGAGGTAGGTTTGTCTTTTCTCATGCATGCAAGTTGAACCACTTCACTTTCCATCACGTGTGCACACATCCTCATACGTTTGGTTAGGTCGGTTCGTCGGATTGACAAATAAGCGTGTGTCAATTCCCCACTATACGCACTTGTGTGGCAACCGAGATTTAGTCTCCTTGGCACAAGTCCCTAAGGGTTCGTGACTTAGGTACACAAAGAGAGAGAACTTGTGTTTTAGGTGTTTGTCTCCTAGCTATTCATAGTGGAACTCTCCATCCAAGAGGACCAGAGAGTAGTACGACCTTGATAAGGGTGAAAAGGTGGTCCACCTAGTGTAGTCACTTTCTGTTCATGGCAAATCTAGCTGTAGGGGAGTGGAAGTGATGCATGAGGACATTGAGCACACATGTTGTTTGACATAGTCATTGTGGTCACCTTAGTTTGGACCACATGACTTGGTTAAACTTCGTGGTAGTGTACACTAGACTAGGGTGGGAGTCATGATAGATGACTCTACAACTCATAACTTGATAAACTATGCCCTCGTCAAGAAGCTAAAGATTCCCTGGCAGCCTAGTGCACATAAACACATAGTATCTATGATGCAAGGGGAGGACAATGTTGCTCAAGATGTGATGATCTAGGATGACACATATCACTTTTGCATTTCTCTGACATGTATAGTGGTCACACTGATATATGTCAGGAATACTTCATTGAGCTTTAATAGATTTATCTACCAAGAGTAATGGCACATTTTTTTCTTGCCAGCTCATTCATTTGCAGACATTAGGATTCCCCTTATGTACTGTTCTTTATATATAACACTAGTTGTATTTTTGTTTTAGGTCATTCTTGTACATTCCTTTTATGTAATAGAAGAAGAAGAAGAAGATCATTCTTGCCTCAATCTGTGTGTGAGCTCTCTTCCTTATCTCCTTCGTGGTGACATGGTATAAGAGCCAGTGTAGCTGTAGAGAGCTCATGGAGAAGGTCGACAGTGAAGAGTACATGAGAAGGCATGGAGAAAGCGCGATTCACAAATGACCTCAGATTGCTACAAAAATTGGCGTGAAGATAGAATGCCTCAAAATATTTTCGGGGAGTTTATCTCTTTAGGGTCACTTGTTTTTGTTAGATTTTGTTTTGGAGAAATCTCGACGTTCGTTTTGAGCTCGCAAGGTGGGCCCACAAAAAAACTAGGTCAGTTTGCAAAACTATAACTTGCATCATGTTCAAAAATACTCATGTATTCCAAATCAAGAATTTCAAGCAATTCTATGTACTGTTGATACACAAAAACTATGTTTTTTTTAGATCGAATTGTCATGTCATAGTGCGACAGTGTTCAAGCAGAAGTGCTGCTTGTAGTGTTTTGCAATGATGCAAATTGCTAAAAAAATGGCAAATGTAGATGGAATGAGTCAGCTAATGAGTGATAATCTTGATAAGAACAACTTCCATGCTTGGAGATTCAGAATGAAGAATTTCTTGATGGGAAAAGGCTACTGGAAGTACATCAAATGTGAGAATGAAAATGCTCCACAATTACCCTAGAGGAATCGAATTGCAGACCAGTTAAGAGAACATGAGGAATGGAATAGAGGAGCATGAAAGCTAATGTATTGGCTATCTATTAGCATATAGGATAGCATGATTGGACACATACAGGATGCCAAGACTCCAAAAGAGGCTTGGAACAGTTTGGTCACATTGTATGAGAACAATACAAAGGCATGGATTCTAACTCAAGAACGGGTTGCATACATTAGAGAAAAAGGGCATGTCGATAAGTGACTACACCCTGAAAATCAAAAGCATATGTGAATCACTTGCATCTTTTGGTGTGAATGTAGATGATGATGATAAGGTGGAAGTGTGCCTTCATGGTTTAGGAGCTGCATGTAAGCAGTTCAGAATATCTATTCAGACCAAGGAAAATATTTTGAATTTTGCTGATCTAGTGTCCATGTTGATTATTGAAGAAAAGAATCTTGGTGAGGACTTGAACTCCCAAGGAAAACCTAGTTCTAAGCAAGCATTCTACTTTGGCAAAGGAAGAGGTAGAGGTAGAGGTTTTGGAAGTGGAAGAGGAAATAGTAACCAAGAGCAAGGTCAACATCACAATCTGTAGGAGGTAGAGGACAGTCTCAAGTCAGGGGGAGCCAAAGAGGCCAAATAAATTTCCAAATAAATGATTAAGGTAATGATAGTAAAGGATGCTAGAATTGTGGTAAACCTAGACACTTTGAACGTGATTGTAGGTTGAAGAATCAAAATAACAGAAGGCAGCAAAACAACTATGCATCCACAAGTGGAGATGATTTTGAGAAGCTATTCATGGTTCAACATCATATGGTGAATATGATGCCTGCTAATGTTTTGAAATCTAATGGTAATGTCTCGTATGTTGATTTAGGTTCTTCAAATCACATGGCCAATGATGCAGAATGGGTTAGTAGTTTGCAAAAATTGTATGTTCTTGGATATGTTGAAACATGTGATGAAACATCACACCCTATTGAGCATACAAGAAACATGGCACTGTCTATGGAGGATGGAAATGTAAAATATCTTGTTCATGTGCTACATGTTCCAAATATAACAAAGAATCTGGTTTTTGTTGGACAAATGGTTGATCAGGGACCACAAATCAAGTTCAATGTTGATGAGCTATATGTAGAGGAGTACAAACATGATGGAAGATTGATTGCAAAAGGAAATAAAGTGGGTAGGATGTTCACCCTAAATGTGAAAATTCTTGAAATGACTATATCCTTATTTGCAAAAAGTGTAGGAGTTATTGCTGATATAGAGATCTGGCACAAACGAATTCGATATGCAAATTTGCACAGGCTGAAATTGATGAAATCAAAGGAAATTGTCAATGGACTACCAAATTTCAAGATTGCAGAGATGCAAAAGGTATGTGCAGCATGTCAATGTGGTAAACAGTCAAGAGCATCATTTTCACATGACGAGCATGTTAGTGAGAATTGTTGGAGCAAGAGAATCATCAATGGATGATTACATGAAGCCTAGGAATGAAGAAATGAAGAAAAGAATCGTTCTTCCTTAAGCTACATACATATTTGGGAAATGATGATTCATCAAAACCATGAGGTTGAGCCATGTATACCTCTTCATATATTCATCATTAGAAATGCATTTTTTACATCCATTTGGTAGATCTTCCAATTCTTGGAGCCTACAATGCTCATAAGCACTATGATAGTTAGCATCTTTGACATAGGTAAAAACATTTCTTCATAATCAATTACTTGTGTTTGTGCATACCCTTTGGCCACAAGTTTGATTTTGTACCTGTTGATAGTCCCATAAAAGTTTTTCTTTATTGTAATTCATCTTGAACCTATAATCTTCATAGATGAAGCCTTGGGTATCGATTCCCATGTAATTTTCCTGTAGGGCTTCAATCTCTTCCTCCATGGCATTCATCTACTTTGGATTCTTCTTTGCTTCCTCATAAGATGAGGGATCTTCAGATTTTGAATCCTCTGCTAAATTAATTGAGTGCTTAGTGACCAATGATTTATCATAACCATAACTTTTTGGCTTTGTCTTCTCTCTAGTTGACGTTTGATTATGTATTGAGAGGATTCTTCTACATCCCTCAAATATAGCTCTTTAGCTTTTCTTTTGGAGTTCCAAGAATTAATTTCTCTCTTTAGAGTCTTCTGATCATCTTCAAAATCACTTGATGCATCAAGTTTGTAATCATTCTTTCTTGACAAAGTTGGAAAGTCCTCCTCTAGTTCATGAGGTAGCTTGATTCTCCTACAATCATCTTCAAACCACGATTTGTTTTCATCAAACATGACATCTCTACTTACAATCAATCCTTTTTGCTTAGATTGTACAATCTATAATCTTTTTTATTAAGTTCATAGCCAATGAATATGCATCTCTTTGCCTTAGGGTCCAATTTACCTCTAATCTATGAAGGTATGTGTGCATATGCAATGCACCCAAAGATCTTGCAATGATCCAAGCTAGTTCTTCTCAGATTCCATGCCTCATATGGTGTCATTCCATCCAAAGCCTTTGATAGAAGCCTATTCACCGAATAGATAGTTGTTGATACAACCTCTACCCTCAAGTAGTTGGAAACTTTGTTCTCATTGAGCGTGGACCTTGAAGCCTCCACAATTATCCTATTTCTTCTCTCTTCCACTCCATTCTACTCAAGAGTGTATCTGGCATTGATTTCCCTCTGGCATTGATTTCCCTCTTGACTCCTCTCTCTCGGAGATAAGAATCAAAGTCAAGGGAGAAATATTCTTCCCCTCCATCTGACCTTAGTCTTTTTAGGGTTTTTCCTAAGTGGTTCTCCAAAAGATCTAAGTACTTTTTCAAACATGGAAATACTTAATTGTTTTTCTTCATAAAATACAAGATAGTCTATCTATGACAATCATCTATGAATGACACATAGTACCTTGATCCAGAGATTGAATGCTCATTGGTTGGTCCCCAAACATTTGTGTGGAACAACTCCAATAGATCTCTGTGTATATAGCCTTTTTTGGTGAATGGTTGCTTATGTGACTTACAAAACTCACAAGAACTACATTTATATATCATGTGTTGTTTTAATATGTCATTTAGTTCAAGTACACTTTGACCTTTACTGGGTTTGAGGGTTCTTTCTCTAATGTGAGCTAGCCTCTTGTGTCAAATCTCTAATTTTGATAGGGTTCGAGTGCCATGATTGAACAATGCAATATTCTTAGTGTCTTGGAGTTCAAAAGTGAACAACCCACATGTCTTCTCTCCTTTTGCTATCTTCTTGAATCCCTAATATGGGTCTTCAACACATGCTCCATTCTTGGTAAAACTTACTTGCGAAACATTCTCAACAGTTTGACCTACACTAATAAGGTTCTTGGTGATGGTAGACACATAAAGTACTCTGCTTAGTAATTTCATGTTACCATTTGAAGTCTTCACATAATCCTCTCAATTGGATGTCTTGTGGCATCCCCTATTTGGAATTCATGTCTATTCTTTTGGTCTTCCAAGTGTGAGAGTAGAGGCACATTTCTTGCCACATGATTTGAGCATCCTTGATCTATATAAAACACATGCTTGCCAGACTTACCATCCTTCATAGTCATGTTCATGAGAAGAAGTGAATCTTCTACAAATTGATCGTCTATTTATTTGTTGTAGTCTCTCCTTCCTTTATATCCATGCTCGTATTTTTTTGTTGTATGACTTGTTGTTATATCCATAGTAGTTGCTGAATCTTCCTCTTGAACTTCCATAGTCTTCTCTATTGTATCCTCTTCATCTTTAATTCCTTGGATTCCTGAAACAATTCTATGTAATGTGATTTGTTAGACCACAAATAGCACAAGGTGATGAGCATTGAGCTCTCCTCCTACCTTTCCTACTTCCTCTACCTCTTCCTCTTGAGCCTCTACCTCTACCTACAAAGTTGGCTTGAGAGATGCTTCCTTCATCATCATATTTCTTATATTTCCCTTTGTTGTCCTTACATTTATTCTTATCTATATAGAGAGTAGAGGATTGATTACCTTTTTGGTTTTTAACATTCCTTATGATATTTGCTTCATGTGCAAACTATTGGAACATCAAGCTTTCATTATGCTTGAGGTGGATATTATTTACATCAAATTCATCATTTGATGATGCCACATATACTCCTTGATGAGTTTTATTTGCATTCATTTATTGTATTGAGAGTTTGATCATAGGATCACCTTCTTATGTAATTTCCAAAGTACTTATCTTTATAAAAGGAAAGAATAAAAGGCCTAAAAGCAACGAGTTGGAAGTGGTTGGGATTGATTCTCAATCAATCAATCAAGAAGTATATGTGATTTCCATTTTTTCTTTTCCTAGATTGTAGGAAACGATTCCAATCAATCTAAACTAACAAACCTGCCTAATTTCGAATTGAAATTCATGGATAAAAGGCATGGCCATATCTTCAAGGGTCTATTTAAGGACTCCACAACATTTGTACATTAATTAGAGAGTTTATTTGAAGCAATACATATACTCTTTGATTATTGCTTGGTGCCATTTCATTTTCTTGCTCCTTTCCTCATATTCAGTCAACTTGTAGAGAGTGTTGTTCTTTCTATAGAGCTTCAAATCTAGTGTTCAAGAACTTAATAGAAAGGTATAACTTTCTAGTTTATTTGTAACAATTTTCAGTTCATCGTGTTCATTGGTTTTAGAGAAATTCAAGGTTCTCAGTCTCAGGGTCATTCTCTACACATCCTTGAAAAATCGGGATGACACTAGTTTAGTGTTAAGGTGATTGCTCCTTCCATAGTTGTTGTAAATTAGGGCTTTTATGAATTATCCCAAGCCAACCCCACATATGAAACTCCCTTAAGAGAAATTTATCCAATTGTTACTGTGCTGGCTACTCTTAGTGTTTGAAGTCACAACTTCCTTTTAGAAGGTTTTTGTGAGCTACTCAAGGTGTAAGTTATCTATTTTGCATCAACTAGTTGTTGTCAATGTTCCAAAGTATCTATTGGGTTTTATTGAAATAAGCACAAGCATACAAGGTCTATTTTACACATCCAAAGATCCAGGCGTGGTCTTATGCTGGTTTGTTGGACAAACTTCACCACTTGACAACTCTACTCTCCAAGCCTCTCCAAGCTTCTCCAACTTTCTTTCAGTGGCATCAGAGAAAATTCAAGATGGGAGATGGCTTTCCATAAATGGTTGAGAAGCTTGATAGACACAATTATGTTTCTTGGAAAATTAGAATGGAGGCTTGTTTACAAGGAAGAAACCTATATGGGATTGTATCAGGTAATCAAGCAATGCCTATTCCAAGATCCAAAAGAGGACCTACTCAATAGGAAATAGATAGGATCACACTTTGGTGTGCAAGGGAGGCTCAAGAAATGTCATACATACTCAACTCTATCTCTAGTTTTCTTTTACCTCATATTAGAGAATGCAAGACATCTTAAGAGACTTGGGATGCCTAGAGACTTTCTTTTCTCCTAGTACAAAGGCAAGGAAGAACCATCTTTGGAATGCGTTTAAGCAAATGAAGAAAACTCCAAAAAAAACCATCACTCAGATTGTTACAAAGGTCAAGCAGGTCACTGATGAATTGGCATCCATTGGAGATCTGATTGAATAAGAGGCCATCATGAGGCAAATTCTCAATGGGATTAGAGGTGAGAAGCAATGTCAATCTTTCATCACAGCCTATGATCCCATCATGGATGTTCAAACTCCAGACCTCAACATCTTTCTTGGACTATATTCAATCAAGAGGCCAACAATAGCATAAAGGAAGGTAAATCATATCATGGTAATTCAACTAGTGCTCTATATGTAGATAAGAAGGGCAAGAAGCTGAAAGGCAAGAAGAAGGAAGAAGATGAAGAGGAGACTTCCCAAGCCAACTTTATAGGCAAGAGCAAGTGGAAATGGAAGAAGAAAGGTCCAAAGCATGACAAGACTAAGGGCCAGAATGTTCAACCTTGTGCCATCTGTGATAAGACCAACCACACCACTCAAAATTGTTTGTTCAATGGGAAATGGCAAGACAAATATTTTGAGCAAGATACTCTATGTTCCCACTATTACAAAAAACCTAATGTGTAGGCTAGATAGTTGAGAAAGGCTCGCTACTTAGGTTCACCCAGCATGGAGCTTTTTTGGAAGATCCATGTCAAGGCTTCAAGAAGATAGTCGGCATGGTAGGCTCTTTACTTTTGAAGTAGGAGTAACCAAAAACATAACTCTATTCAACTTTGGGTCTCAAACCCTAAGTGAGCTTGAAGTGTGGCATAAGAGGCTAGCTCATGTGAATGAAAGAACCTTAAAGGATATATGCAGGTATCAAAGTGTTCTAGGATAGCCAAACATATCAAAGCAACACATGATCAACAGATGTGATGCATCTCAGATTAGGAAGGCACAAAGACAACATTTCAACCACAAAGGCTACATCCACAACAACTTATTGGACTTAGTACATACACCTGTATGGGGACCAAGCCAAAAATCCCCATTAGCAAGATCAAGGTATTATGTCTCATTTATTGATGACCATAGTAGATGCATTAGGGTTTTGTTTAAAAATATGGATTAAAGACGAAGAATTGTGTTTAATCCCTCTCTTAGTGAATTCCCCTATGAATTCATGAAAGAATTTCTCCATATTTCCAAATTGGTTGGGGTCTAATGGTTGGAACCAAGTCAGAGCCGTTCCTGTGAGGGTGAGTCCAAAAGACTCATACTGCACAAAGAAGTCATCCACTTGTTCAGCTCTTAGGACTTGTTTAAATTCGGCAATGTGGTCGTAGGGTTCTCCCAATCCATCATAATGATTCCTCACACATTTGGCCACTTGAATAGATCTTAATCTTCTTATGGGTTCTGGCTGTCTAGGCATCACTGGGAAGGCAGGGATTGCTGGTCTAATTGGGGGTATTCTGGGCTACACTCCTATTGGTGGGCGTGGCCTTACTGGTGGTGTTGAAGCTCAAGGTCAAGGACAAAGCATGGAAGCACATCAAAGAAGTGGACATAGAAGAAGAGAGAGCAAGTAGGGAGCTCCAAGAAGTGTATGTCAAATTTTCAGAAGAATCCCCTACAAAAATAGTGATTTTCATCACTAGAAACCATTGTAAATACCATTATCTATTTTTAGTAACTCCATTTTGTTCAAGCCGAGGAGTCCTCGAGCTTGAGGAGTATTAGAAGTACCATCGTACCAATTTTCATAATTTTTAGACTCCGTTTGAGCCCTCAAATAAGCCCTGGAACCTAATTTTTAACTAGGCCGGACACTAGGTCTGGACAGGGCCAAAACTAGTCAAAAAACTATAAAAAGAGCTAGAGAGCTCATTTTTGGGGCTAGCTTGTTAGAGAATAGAACTTTTGTAAGAGAACTCTTTTGCAATCTAAGCTTTCCATTGTTCCTCTCTTTGATCTTACTTTGTGCGCGTGTGTGTGTATGTGTGTGCATGTTTGTGGGCTTTCACTCACGCACTTGTGCCTTCACTTGCTCGTGGTCTTCATACCGGTCCTCACGTCTCCGCGGATTGACAATTAAAGGAGGTGGTGCTTACGCTTGAGCTACACCAAATTTTGGCGCCGTTGCCGGGGAGAGAGCTTCGAGGACGAGCGTTGTGATGGTAAGATCGTAGATTTGCGACGTTGGAAGGTAAAAAAACTGTCATTTCAGTTCATTTTCTGTTTTTTCCTCTTCATCTTCATCATCATCATCATCTCCACCTTCTTCCATCTTCTTCTTCATAGAAAATTCTTGTTTTTTAGTGCATTTTCACCATTTTCATACCATTTTTCATGCATTATTGTGTGGGAAGGAGTTAGGAGGTGCAAGGGAGAGCAAGCGCTGCATTTTTTTCATAATTTTCTGCTCATACGGAGCTCGCCATAGCCGGCGCTCAGAAATTTGAATTTCCCGCCAAAAAACGCGATTCTGTGATGAAAATCGCGATTCTGTGAAAATTCAAAATTTTTTGAAAAATCACGATTTTCAGTTTTCCTGCCTAAAAGTTGGTTGAAAAAAATCGCGATTCTGTGTTTTTCTCAAAAAAACACGATTCTCTGCTCAAAATCGCGATTCAAAAAAAAAAAAAAAAAAACACGATTCTCTGTTCAAAATCGCGATTCTCACCAATCACGATTTTCAGCAAAAACACGATTTTGTGAAAAAGGCGATTCTGTGAAAACACGATTTTTTTGCTCAAAATCGCGATTTTCAAAAACACGATTTTGTGCTCAACATCGCGATTTTCATGTGAAAAATACGATTTTCAAAAAACACGATTCTCTGCTCAAAATCGCGATTCAAAAAAAAAAAAAAAAAAAAACACGATTCTCTGCTCAAAATCGCGATTCTCACCAATCACGATTTTCAGCAAAAACACGATTTTGTGAAAAAGGCGATTCTGTGAAAACACGATTTTTTTGCTCAAAATCGTGATTTTCAAAAACACGATTTTGTGCTCAACATCGCGATATTCATGTGAAAAATACGATTTTCAAAAAACACGATTCTCTGCTCAAAATCGCGATTCTCACCAATCACGATTTTCAGCAAAAAACACGATTTGGTGAAAAACACGACTTTCTGCTCAAAATCGCGATTCTCAATTCACGATTTTCTGCTCAAAATCGCGATTTTCATGTCAAAAACACGATTCTGAGAAAACACGATTTTCAGTAAAAAACACGATTTTGTGAATCACGATTCTCTGAGTCAAAATCGCGATTTTCAGAAACACGATTTTGTGATCAACATCGCGATTCTCTGAAACACGATTTTGTGATCAACATCGCGATTTTCAGAAACACGATTTTGTGATCAACATCGCGATTCTCTGAAACACGATTTTGTGATCAAAATCGCGATTCTCTGAAACACGATTTTGTGATCAACATCGCGATTCTCTGAAACACGATTTTGTGATCAACATCGCGATTTTCAGAAACACGATTTTGTGATCAACATCGCGATTTTCAAAAACACGATTTTGTGCTCAAAATCGCGATTTTCAAAAACACGATTTTGTGCTCAAAATCGCGATTTTCAAAAACACGATTTTGTGCTCAACATCGCGATTTTTTTGACTTCACAGCATCGCGATTTTCAGAAAGTTCACAAAATCGCGATTTTCTCCAAAGGTCCTGTTTGCCTGTTTTGACCCCCAGGAGCCTGATTTGACATAACTTTCTCATCCAAAGTCCATTTTTTGAGCTCTATAGCTTGTTGGAAAGCTCGTTTCAAGAATAATGCGTTGATTTTGAGATAGGATAATTTGAAGTTGACCCTCAGGTGGGACTAGGGAACCAAGGGGGCTCTAAAGAATTGTGAACCATACCAAAGGGAAAATTTGGACTCTTGACTAAAGCTTATGAACCTGAGATCTGGTAGACACTTAGGCAAGGATAAACAAAGCATTAGATCTTCTGAGGCTAGTGTCAACCATACATCCAAGTCTTGGGCACAACAACTAAGTGGTCATCTTTTACTCAGATCAGACACAAGTGATTCAGAAATGTCTTTTGGTATGGGAAAACCTGCAGGTGGCTCAGGGACTGCCCATCTACAAACACCGGAAGGTCCCTATAAGACACAGTTGGAATATATTCGGACCAACCAATTAGGTGCTCGCATCTATGAGGATGGTCTGAGGCGATCAGTGGTCCAACTCAAAAATCCAGATCAATCCTTTGGACTTGAACACCCGGTGGTCAAGTTCGAAGAGGGTTCATACATTGATAAGGAAGGAACCATGTATGTGGTTACCAACCAACCAGATAGGACCGATGAGTTGGGAAATATCATTCATGAGAATGAGATAGGAGACCTAGAACAAGGAAACGTAGGACAAGGACCCCAGACTCCTAGAGGTAAGTCAGTTTTGACCCGAGTGATCACTCCGGACTGGATCCCTCAAGACAACAAAAGCATAGAACTATTTGTGAATAGAGAAACAGAGGAAGCCTTTTGGAGGTTCAAGCCAGATCAACCTAGCCAATTGGGCATAGTTATCATCTATGAATTCAAAGATCCTGAGATACCAGGCAAAGTTGTCTACCTGGATAACACATCAGAGAAAATTTTCTTGGTAACGGAACATGATAGACATGCATATACATGGAAGAATGACATGATTTTCCCCCCACCAAGATCCAATGTTTCCCATGGCCTCCAAGGGGTAGGATCATCCCAGGCTCATGAAGCCCAGAGAGAAAGAACTAGAGAGAGACCTGAGGTAAGTTTTGCACACACCGTGGGCAGGAATAGGTCAGGATTTGAAAATGAAAGACCTGAAAGAGAGAGACATCAAGCACATAGGCAACAAAGAGATGAACAGGATTTTCCATTGCCTAGACCCCGGGAGTACCCAAGAACCCTTAAACCCAGTCACGTGATCAAGGCAATGAAGAACTATTTCGATGGGACAGGGGATCCTTATGATCATGTGGCCGAGTACAAACAAGTGCTGAGAGCCGAACAAATTGAGGACTGGTTCACCCAGTACGAGGCATTTGGTTTGACCCTTAAAGGCACTGCCTTAGCTTGGTTTCAACCATTGAGTAGAAGCAGCTATCGCGATATAGGTCAACTGCTAGACGAATTCATTGTAGAATTTTCCAAGAGTGGTATCAGGCATAACACATCGTCCCTGATCCATAGTTTCAAGCAGACACCCCAAGAAACAGTGCGACTAGCAGGTAGAAGGTTCAGACAGTACCTAGAAAGATGCCCTGCTCCAGAGCTACCCACACCAGCCAAACAAGTGGCTTTGTTTTTAGATGGCTTATTGAGCACAAAGTTAAGATCCTATGTATACTTGAAAGATCCTAGATCCATAGAAGAGTGTGTGCGGACGTGCATAGACATAGAAGATAACTTGGGTGAGGAGTTAGGATTGGCCAAACTCTACAAAGATTCGGATAGTTCTACTAGTCATACTTCAAAGATCTCCATAGAAATAGAAGAGATAGCTGAGCAAGTTGCCAAGAAGCTGGGGGTCCAAAATAAACAAACACAGGGAGTCACTTCATTGAATCGGTGCTATACTTGCGGAGGTGACCACATGGCTAACGTATGCCCAATGCAAAACCAAAACATTAGAGAAAGGAATGCTCCATATTGCACTATTGAGAGAAAATACACAAACCACACGGCTCAAGATTGTCCCTACAATAGGCAGGCTGTTAGACAAAATTATCAGCAACCTTACCCACAAGGTAGGTATCAGAATCAATACCAACAGCCATATTACAGACCACAACAGCAATATCAGGTACCATATAGGCCACAACCTGTCTTGGTAAACCAACCACCAGCTCCAGCCAATGTGATTCCAGTCAAGTATGCTGTGGGAGAGGAAAATCCAAATAGAGCTTTGGTGCCACTAACCCCATTGATACCAGATAATGACTCTCATGCTCATAGTTCAGACTACTCCCATGAAGGTAGTCCACATGCTTATTACACAGAGTCACCTGAACATAGCGAGATTTACTCGTATCAATATGAGGCACCGCCTATGGAGCAAAATTGGGAGCCAGAATACTCCAATGTCATGTACACAAATCCTAACCCTAGGCCCCAGTTGAGACAAATGAGACCACAAGCCCCTAGAGGATCTTGTTTCAGATGTCATGGTGACCATTTCATTCGTGACTGTCCCCACCCACCATCTCCGAGTCAAGGACAGGCTATCACAATACAGGCTTTTTGTCCTGATTGTGGCAAAGACCATCTCCCCAGAGATTGTCCAAGAAACCCCTCTAGTGCACCCAAGATTACACCCATTAATGTGGTAGGCTTAGTGGCAGATCCAAGTTCAAGTAGTAGCAATGTGGCTCCTATACAAGCTGTCACTAGAGCACAAGCCTTAAAACAGGATAAACCAGTAGAACAATCAGAGTCGAGTGAATCGGGAGAGCCTAGCAAGAGGAAAACAAGAACATGGAAGGATACCAGAGAGAAGGCCAATCGCAAGTGGAATAAAAAGTTATCGGAACTAGAAGAAAGCTTAAAAGAAGCGAAAACAAAAATAGAAGACATTGCATCTCAAAGCCCCTCGCATGCCGAAACTCCATCCACTCCACCTCATCCCACCCCACCACCCATTGTAAATAGACCGCAACCAGGGTCTGTTCTTGCAGATCCAACCCCAGAAGGCTTGGACATGATGTTCAAGGCCTACCAGGCTCGACTTCAAGAAGGGCCTACAGCGGCAAACCTAGACAAGAGTTACCCTAGAGCAGATTTAGAGATTGAACGGATGAAAATGTGCATGAAAATGGTAGAACAAGCTCAAGCCATACTTGAGACTAGTCAAAAGTTCAATCAGACAAACTCTATCAAATCGGATTTGCATTTCCAGGGCTTACTAGAACGATTAGAGCAGTTGGTAAACAAACCACAAGTTTCTCTACCTCCACAGGCTCAACCAGTTATTGAAAGAGGAAGCTCACCACCAAGGGGAGCTTATGTTCCTAATTCCACGGATGCTGGAATACCTCCTTCTATTCAACAGTACTCTCAAGAGTTCTTGCGGGAAATACAAGAGGAGAAATGGGCCAAGGAGAAGGGTAATTCCCCTCCTATTCCTGAGATTGATGATCTTCATGATCAATTTCCCCAAGACATTCCATCTATTTACGAAGATGAAGCAGAACAAGAAGACGAAAGATTAGATTTTGAATCTAATACCTTAGAAGAACTGCCTCAATTTCCAGGCCCATGGGAATCTGAATCACTCCAGATTAGAGCTCCCACAATACTAGTAAGAAATGAAGACTCAGTGGTTCCAAGGAACACGGATGTCGTGAAGAACACTAAGGTTCAGTGTCATCTCACTGTAGAAGAGTTGCTCAAAGCAAAACCTGAGTTATGGAATCATGTGAAGGATCAGGTCCCAGAACTTGAGTCCAATATGCCAAAAGTAGGCTCCAAGCAAAGGGTACCAGAGATACCTCTAGACAAAATAGGGGACATGTGTGAGGGTGAAGAAGGTAATACTTATCTTCCAATCACCTACCAAGGTTACACAACCAAAGCAATCATAGATTCAGGTGCTGGTGTTGCTATTGCGACCACCTCCTTGTGGAAGCAATGGGGCAAGCCCACATTAAGACCAACTAGAATGAAGCTTCAAATGGCTGATGGTCATTTTGAAAGACCTCTAGGATTGCTAGAAGGGATCACTCTAACCACTTGTGGTGTAGAGTTTGAGCACACATTTGCTATATGTGACTTTGAGAAAAATAATGTCTTTGAGATGATCCTAGGAAGACCCTTCCTACGACAATTGCAAATAGTACAGGATTGGGGAACTAACTCCTTGTACTTACAGCACTTAGGGGTCACCACTAAGGTCAATTTGAAGGATTACACCTTCAGAGATGTACCACCCCTACAGTGGAATTCTATCCACAAAGCAAAAGAAGATTCCATCTCTGTGCATTCTGAAAGTTCACCTGATCCATCATGGCTGCATGAAGATACTCATTTGTGGATGTGCAAGGTTGCAAAGGAAGAGGAAAAACGTTTAAAGGCAAGAGAAGAAGGAACTTCGTTAGGAGATAGACCAGTTAGAGACCCAGCCTACACACCGATGATCTTTCCAGATGAGGAGTTTGAGCCTCATGGCTGGCCAGAAATCTTAGCCACCATGGACATTGCTGTCAATGAGGAACAGTGGACACCTCATTGTGATGAGGAGGGTTATGATATCTCAGTGTTCATGTGTCAACCCTTGCTAGAAGAATGTGACCCTAGTGATGTCATAGAAGAGGAAGAGAATGACGATGATCTGGAGTCTATTGTGATGGATAGTTGCTTTAACTCAGAGCAGCACTATTTAGAAGATATAGGAGTGTTCACCCAGAAAGAAGAAGAACCTCTCACAAGTATTAAAACAGTAAACTCAAAGGATGGAAGTGAGAGTAGTCAAAAGAAAAAGAAAAGAAAAGCAGTGAAACAAGAAAAGGAGGAATCATTGTTTGAAGTACCAGAAAACTTCAAGAAATATGAAGTTGACGACCGCAAAATTTTGGTACGAATGCCTAAGAGAGAGGCCATCATAGGAGAATCATATGATAATAAAGAAAAGACCAAGAAGATTGTAGTGACCATTGAAGAGAACGAAGAGAGATGCACATATATAGGAGATGACCTAAGTGCAAGAGAAGAAATGGAGCTCATAGCTCTATTAAGGGAATATAGGGATGTGTTTGCATGGCACTATAGAGACTTGAAAGGGGTAGATCCAAGAATTTGCTCTCATACTATCCCCATGACTGCTGATGCTAAGCCCACCAAACAGAAGCCCTACACATATAATGATACCTATGCCGCCAAAATCAAAGAAGAAATCGATAGGTTGATTGAGGCTGGATTCATCTATGAGATTGAGCATACCGAATGGGTGTCCCCCATTGTTGTGGTACCCAAGAAGAACGGGAAGTTGCGAGTGTGTATTAACCTTAAAAAAGTTAATGCCGCTACGATTAGAGATAGTTATCCACTTCCAATCACAGAACACCTTTTGGAGCGTGTTGCAGGCAAGGAAGTTTATAGCTTCCTTGATGGATTTTCAGGTTACAATCAAGTGGCCATTGCCCCAGAAGATCAACACAAAACAGCTTTTGCTACAGAGTGGGGAATCTTTGCATTTCGGGTGATGCCATTTGGGCTCACCAATGCACCTGCAACATTCCAAAGGCTCATGTGTCATGTCTTCAAAGAGTTCTTGCGAAAGAGCTTAGAAGTGTATGTGGATGATTTATGTGCTCATTCCCAAGAAAGAAGGGTTCACATCCCTGAACTCAGACAAATCTTCAACAAATGTAGAGAATATCGAGTGTGTCTGAACCCAGAAAAGTGTGTGTTCATGGTGCGTCAAGGTAAAATCCTCGGTCATATTGTTTCTAAGAATGGAATCTCAACGGATGAAGATAAGGTACGAGCCATAGCGGAGCTGCCAAGGCCAAGGAATGTTAAAGAGGTACAAGCCTTTATGGGCCATTGTGGATATTACCGTAGGTTTATCCACATGTACGCGATCATAGCTAGACCCCATTATGCCTTGTTGTCTAATTTTGAGTGGAACGACGAATGCGAGAATTCTTTCAATGAACTGAAGAAACGTTTGTGCACAGCACCAATACTGACCACTCCTGATTGGAATAAACCATTCCATGTCCATGTGGATGCATCCAATCATGCCATAGGATGTGTGCTGGCACAACCCACAGGTGAAGGGAATTTAGATTTGCCCATAGCATATGCTAGTAGACAACTAAACCCAGCCGAAAGAAATTATACCACAACCGAGCGAGAAGGGTTAGGCATGGTATATGCTGTAAAGAAGTTTAGACACTATTTATTGGCCAACAAGTTCAAGTTCTTCACTGATCATCAAGCTTTGTTATATTTGGTCAATAAACCTTGCAATACTGGACGCTTAGTAAGATGGTTCCTCTTACTAATGGAGTACGACTTTGAAGTTGTTGTCAGGAAAGGTAGAACCCACCTTCGGGCAGATCACCTTTCTCGCATTACTTCAGGAGAGTCACCACAAGGAGTGTCTGATGAACTACCTGATGCTTATCTGTTCAATTTGGAAGTTGTTCCTAAATGGGCAAATAAGTTGGTACCAGTCCTAACCTTCGGCCCTGCAAATAAGACTGTGAAAACATCACAAGAAGAAATTGTAAAATCACAAAAATATCACATATTGGCAGGAAGCATGTACAAACAAGATACTGAGGGTGTATTAGCTTGTTGTGTCGAGGATGATGAACATAGTAGTTGGTTGCAGCAAGCTCATGAGGGATTGCTAGGAAATCACTATTCTAAACAACGAACATTGCAGAATTTGAAACGTTTAGGAGTGTATTGGCCTAGCATGGACAAAGAAATACATGAGTGGATCAAGAATTGTCCAATGTGTAGAGAGAAACCACCAGTGGAGCATGCGACCCTTTATCAAGTATCATTAATTCCAGATTGGAGTACTCCATTGGTAGAGTTTATGAGATCGGGAAGATTACCCAAAGAGGCCAGTCTAGCAAGAAGACGAAATATGGAGCAAGAGGCTCAAGGCTATGCCTTAGTAGGAGAAAACCTATACCGAAGAGGTAAAGATGGTTACTTAAGACTGTGCGTTCATGAATCAGACTATTTAAGGGTCTTAGAGACTGCACACAGTGGTGTTGCAGGTGGACATTTTGGCCCTGACCGAGTGATTAAAACCATTCTATTCTCAGGACTTTGGTGGCCCACTCTTCATATGGATGCACATACCTATGTGAAGAAATGTGACACATGCCAACGTGCACAATATCCAGTGAGAAAAGACGAGATGCCCTTGAGGCCAATGATGGGAGGACGTGCATTTTCGAAGTGGGGCATAGACTTCATAGGTCCTATTAACCCCCCAGCTAGAAACTCCCATGCAGAATACATCATTGTAGCCACAGATTACCTTACAAAGTGGGTAGAAGTCAAAGCCACAACAAAGAATGATGCTCAGACTACGGCTAAGTTCTTATTCGAGAATGTGTTCACGAGATATGGACTACCAATAGAGTTGGTGAGCGATAGAGGCACACACTTCTTGAATGAAGTCATTGAAAATCTTCTCCAAGAATTCTTGGTGATACATAAGAAATCCGCCCCCTATCATCCACAAGCCAACGGACAAGCTGAGAGTACCAATAAGATCCTCTGTAACGTATTGACAAAATTGGTAAATAATAAACGCTCTGATTGGGACAAACAACTTCATCATGCTGTTTGGGCTTATCGAGTTGCCTACAAAACGGTACTCAACGCCACCCCATTTCAGATGGTCTTCGGACAGAACGCTGTGCTACCATTAGATTTCTTAATCCCTGCCTTAAAAGTAGCACAAGAGTATGAGTGGAATGGGCATGAATTGTCCTCTAGGATCTTTGATCTCGAACGCTTGGGTGAAACGAGGCTACGAGCGGCAGCAGGCATCTACGCTGCAAAGAAGAGGCAAAAGGCATACTTTGATGCACACATCAAGGATAAGGGATTGAAAGAGGGAGATCTAGTGTTGGTATACACACTAAAACAACATGCCCGTAAGTTGGAAAAAAGAGGTTATGGACCCATGATCATTAATAGAATTTCCACTAGTGGTGCAGTTCAGTTGGCCACTCTAGAAGGAGATATCTTGCCAAACTATATTAGTGGCTGTAGAGTCAAGCTATATCAAGAACCTCTTACTGAGGATATGCTAATGAGACTCAACACTGCGAAGAAGCGAAAAGAAGAAGAGTTAAGAGTGAGAGAAGAAGCACAGGAAGAGGCCAGAGAGCGTATTAGGCAAAATAAGTTAAGGCGATTAGGCCTAGATGTCAACTCAAAAGCCCCAAAATATCACATGGATATGTGTCAAAAGTCAGGCATTGCGACTTCTCAGGTCATTGACCGAAGACCCTTTGTGACCATAGAGATAGGACAAGGGAAAGGTGCAAGGACGGTGAAAGCATTGATTGACTCAGGTGCAGCAAGTAGTGCAGTTAAACTTTCCTACTGCCAAGACTTGGGGTTGAACATCAATCCCATAGAAGCTTATCTCATAGGATTGGGAGGTGTGGAAACCCCTTGTTTGGGCGAGGTGGAACTTCCCATCTACCTTCAAGATGTTCCAATGAAAGTCAAAGCGCTAGTATGTCAAGATGAGAACCTTACAGAACCACTTGTCTTGGGTCAAGATTGGATCTATGACCATGCAGTTAACTTAAACCTAAGAAGTCAAATTCTTCAAGTTTGGGTACATGAACAATGCATTACATTAGAATTAGAGAACTGCATGCTCCTAGATCATGGCACCACACATTATCTTAGTTCTTCCAAGACTAATCATATGAAAGAAGATGTTGTATGTGTCAAAAGCTCTATGATGCAGAAGGAGTCAGTTGTGGAAGACCAGGTTCGAAGGCGGGTGGATCTTTCTTCTTCTCCAAAGACTCAAGTAGCCACAGTAGTGAGCCCACCACACAAGCAAACACCACCGTTCACGACAACTGCTACATCAAATAGAAAGACACCATTCGGTAAAAAAGCGGTTCCGGGCATGAAGCAGATCTGGGTACGCAAAGGAGAGCAACCACCAGCCTTACCCCCACAAATCCCATCCATGCACACTAACCAAGCCAGAAGACGAAGGAAGCAGCTCAGACAAGCTCCGTCACAAGATATCCAACAAGTTTGGGTGCCTAAGAAGTTAGCTGCAGCTCAACAAGGGCAATTACAGATGTGGGTACCTAAGAAGATCCTACACCCACAACAACCTTTGTTCTCCCACATGCAAAAGGTTTCAACAAAGAGGCCAAAAAGAGAAAAGGGTAAGAACCACGTACAGAGACCAAAGGAAGATCAAATCAGCTCTTCAACATTAGTAGGAAGACATGCAAAAAGGATATGGGTTTGGAAGGCAAAAGTGCAAGTAGCCTCCACCGAACCAAAGCATCAACCACACTGGATACCACAGTTCAGAAAGCATCCAAAGAGAAAGACGCCTGACGTGACCTCTACAGTGCCAAATGATGTTCTAAAATGGACTCCAATAAGGAGGATTACATCAGTTCGAGACTCAATGGATACCTCCACTAAGGCCGGCATCAGCCTCCACAAATAACATCGAAAGCCTCGAACGAGCGACAACCATGTGCTCCTTGCACAACCCTGTCTTTTGCACCATTCAGGTCATGCATTTCCAAAGTATGCATTAATATAGGGCCACATTACACGGCCGTGCATAGACACACTTGAGAATCCCATGCACAAGAGCACAGTGACATATGTCGAACATTTCTATTGATACTAACTTTTGTGTTCTTGTTTTGTGATATCCTGTTCCTCAAAAAAAAAAAAAAAAAAAAAAAGAGAGAGAGAAGTGGGAGAGAGCTTGTTCCCAGTGTGTCTCGGCCAGCAGTGAGATTATTGCTGCCTTATCTGGTAGAGGACAAGCATTTGGCATGAACATGGCATCTACAGCTATGATTTTCTCTTACCATGGTAGGAATGAAGAGCTTGAAGGTCCGCAACTTGCGTGATGCTTAACTACTTCATGTACCAGAGCATCCAAGGAGATATCTGCAAAAGGTAGTTCTGGAGGAGAAGACTCCTGCATATGGTGAGCTAAAGAGTATATGTGAAACACAGCTTGGTGTAGTTACCCGATGTTGCTTGCCAAGGAATATAAAGCAATTCAATTCTCAGTATTTCCTGAACCAGTATGGAACAGTAGCACTGGTGAATGGTCTATGTCAATCAGCATGGTAATCTCTTAGAAACCGGCACGTGTCCAATATTCCTCTGAGTGTCAATATAGGGAAGTGAACGTGCATGAGCCCAAGCTCAGAGATGCACATTGTTAGTGACAAATGTTGCTTTGAAAAGAGGAGAGGGGATCCACCACTCAAAAGATCTCATCAGTGGACAATCAACATGGACATTCATCAACAAGGTTCCATCCCAAAGGCCGAGTGTACAACACGAAGAGGCAAACATCCATCAACCTTCGCCATGGTAAGTATCTTTACTCTGGAAACACCATAACCATGATAGTTTAGGAAACCTCTTCGTCAGCATACCCTTGAGCACTTAGCTCAAGACCCGCAATTTTTGCACCATACTTCTTCCAATGCATTTTCCAAATAAGCATGCGTAGGGCTACATTACAAGGCTGTGCACAAGGCACATACTTTTTTCAACCCATGCACGAACACACTTACCCATCACTCAATATGGGTTATGAGTACTTGGCTTGACTACTATGAAGATCAACTTTGGAAGATCTAGAAAACATCAACGGAGACTCACAACGACACAGTCATGCTGGAATACAAGGCAGAAGCACATACCAAGAGACTACAACCTGCAAAGACTCACAAGTGATAGATGAAGAACGTCGGACGACTTGTGTTCATACAGAAGGGACACTCCCTCTCAAGGCACTACTTGGAACAATCACTACAACAAGGGTCTGTCAGGGACGACAGACTCGAGAGGGGGGGGAGTGTTGAAGCTCAAGGTCAAGGACAAAGCATGGAAGCACATCAAAGAAGTGGACATAGAAGAAGAGAGAGCAAGTAGGGAGCTCCAAGAAGTGTATGTCAAATTTTCAGAAGAATCCCCTACAAAAATAGTGATTTTCATCACTAGAAACCATTGTAAATACCATTATCTATTTTTAGTAACTCCATTTTGTTCAAGCCGAGGAGTCCTCGAGCTTGAGGAGTATTAGAAGTACCATCGTACCAATTTTCATAATTTTTAGACTCCGTTTGAGCCCTCAAATAAGCCTTGGAACCTAATTTTTAACTAGGCCGGACACTAGGTCTGGACAGGGCCAAAACTAGTCAAAAAACTATAAAAAGAGCTAGAGAGCTCATTTTTGGGGCTAGCTTGTTAGAGAATAGAACTTTTGTAAGAGAACTCTTTTGCAATCTAAGCTTTCCATTGTTCCTCTCTTTGATCTTACTTTGTGCGCGTGTGTGTGTATGTGTGTGCATGTTTGTGGGCTTTCACTCACGCACTTGTGCCTTCACTTGCTCGTGGTCTTCATACCGGTCCTCACGTCTCCGCGGATTGACAATTAAAGGAGGTGGTGCTTACGCTTGAGCTACAGGTGGTCTATATTGATTGCCTACTCCAGGGTGGGTCTGATTGTGTGTTTGCACTCCGGGTGTTGCGAATTGCACATGAGTTCAGTTTGGAACACTCTGTTGGCTTGTTTGTCCCGACATTGTATGCTCTACCTCTTGTGTTCCGAAGGGGTTCTGAGAGGTGGTTGCTTGCTCTCATTGAGGGAATACAGGAAAACCCATATACTTTAGTCAAGATCTGTCTATGGCATCCACCAACCAATACCTTCTTTGGTTCTTGTCTAGGTATGTTACTCTAGACTCGTCTTCCGGATCCGTTAGCTCGTAAAATGTCATCGTTCTTTCTTCTCTTCCTTGAATGAGTGAGTCAGTTTGAAGTAACAAGTCTGATCCATGGATCAAATAGACTTCCAGTACGTAGTCATCTTGAGGTATCAAGTCCCCTCTTAAGACTCGCGTTACTATTGACTTGCCTCTAGGGGTAGTCACTAACACACATAAACATGCATACACATATATATACACATACACATGTATATACACACATAGACACACAAATACACACATAGATACACACACATGCACACATAGACACATACACACACATACACACATACACACATACACACATACCCACATATTTACACACACACACATACACATGCATACACACACAGATATACGCATAAACACATATATACAGACATAGACACACACATACACACATAGACACACACACATACATACATAGACACACACGCACATAGACACATACACTCACATACACACACATACACACACACATATATATACACACAGATTTACACACACACATACACATGCATACACACAAACATATATACACACATAGACACACACATACACATATGCACACACATACACACACATATACACACACACATAGACACATACACACTTACACACACACATACACACATCCACACACATTTATAAACACACATACACATGCATAAAAACACATATATACAAATACACATGTATATACACACATAGACACACACATACACACATAGACATGTACACACATAGACACAGACACACATACACACACATAGACACATGCACACACATAGACACATGCACACACATAGACACATGCACACACATATATGCATACACACACACATAGAGACACATACACACATGCGTACATGTTGGTGCATTTAAGCCCAAGCCTACATACTTGATCACCTCCAATAAGCTTGATTTATTGGCATAACACTTGGAAGGCTCCATATGATCAACCTCTTGTAATTCTTCTTCACATTTACTTTTGTAAAAGTGAAATATACCCACAAGGAGCTATGAAGCACAAAATCTCATATAATTTTGGTAGTTGCGTCAAGAGAGAATCAGTCCTATACTTTAGCATTCACTTTTAGGTAGAGGTTTGAATTTGAATTCAAATCATTTGGCTCCAACAATAACTACAAAAAGAGGATATGAAAGACTCGCGTCTATCTCGAGATTCAGAGATCATTTTTTATGTAATTTCATTGAGAAGAGAAGCTCACCTCATAGTTCACTCACTTCTCACTCATTGAGCAATGGTTGATTGTCAATGACATTGTACTTTTACATGATTTAATACATACATGATCATTCTCATTTCACTATCATAACTCCATCAGAATAGTGATCTTGTCAGAGCATGTTCTCCCTCTATAGTTGATCATTTCCTATGCTTTAAATCATGCTAGATCCAGCATACTATCTACATTTATCCTACAAAATTTCATTGTAATGCTTCTTGCAATCATCGGAAATTAGTTCATCTTTACTCACTAGTCTACACAGTGTCACAACCCATAAATGTCGGGTTGCATGTATGATTTGCTAAACATATTTCTCTGCATATAGTCCGTCATTTTTTATGATATCACTCATGATTGGTAGCTTGTTAAGTTAATTAGAGTTATCCAAAAGGAATTCAGTCAAATGCTACTATACACAGAGAATAGTTCAAAACATTGAATAGGTGTATCAGCCAAAATAGCAAGTTTTCGACCTTGGATTATATTCCTACCTATCTATTTTGACCCTACCATTAGTGGATCATCTTCCAAGCAACATATGTGATTATTTATGCTTATTAGCTAGCTAAAGAGGCCCACGACATTCTCTATCCATCACTTGTAGCAGGTGTGAAGCATGTTTTAGCTACACCAATTCATCTCTTGTGACTATCCACCATGTCGCCCAACAATGGTATTAGAGCAAGCGTAATCAAGATGGGAGATGTATTTCCATCCTGCATTGACAAATTGGATAGAAACAACTACTTAGCATTGAAGACACAAGGAACATAGCACTATATAGTTATAGAGATCAAACCTTATTTGAGTTGGAAATATGGCACAAAAGGCTAGGGCACATAGGAGAAAGAACTCTAAAGTAAATTTGCAGGGATCAAAGTATGCTTGGCATTCCCAATGTGACCAAGCAGCACATGATATACAAATATGGAGCTTTCCAATTTGGAAAAGTCACAGGCAACCATTCAATAGGAAAGGATACATCCATGAAGACTATTTGGAGCTTGTACACACTAATGTGTGGGGTCCTAGCAAATATCCATCCATCTCAGGTTCAAGGTACTATGTCTCATTTATTGATGATTATAGTAGGTGGAAAATCCTCTATTTCATGAAGCATAAGGATGAGGCCTTTACATGTTTCAAGAAGTATTTGGCACTAGTTGAAAACCAAACAGGAAGGAGCTTGAAGAGAATCGGGTCTGATGGATGTGGTGAGTACTTTTCACATGAGTTTGATCTATTTCTACAGGATAGAGGCATAAAGAGGGAAGTAACAACCAAGTATACTCCTCAATTGAATGCAGTGATAGAGAAGGAACATGTTAATTGTTGAAGCAGGTAGGTCTATGTTAAATGAGAAAAAAATACCTAATTATTTATGGGCAAAGGTTGTTTCCATAGCCACCTACTTGGTCAATAGGCTTCCATCCAAATCATTGGATGGTATGATACCATATGAAGCATGGAATGGGAGGACACCCTCATTGGATCATTGCAAAATATTTGGGTGCATTGCCTATGCACACATCCTATCACAAATCAGAGGGAAGCTTGACCCTAAGGCTAAGAAATGTATATTTATTGGGTATGATCAGAATCAAAAGGGATATAGACTATACAATCCCACTAAGAAGGCATTCATAGTTAGTAGGGATGTAGTATTTGATGAGAATCAATCATGGTTTGAAGATGATTGTAGGAAATTCAAGTTACCATATGATTTGGAAAATGATTTTCCAACCCTTACTCAAGAAGATCAACACTTAGTAGAAGACATCAACTTAGAGGATGAGGAGCAGATTGATTTCAAAGCTTGGAAGTCAAGAGGCAAGTTCAAACTCAAGCAATTAGAAGATCTATACGAGTCTTCCAATCAAGCCTCAAGGAGATCACAAAGAGAAAGTAAGAAGCCCATAAGGTATGGATATTATACATATTTAGTCACAAAACACGTTGTGTACACCACTAAAGACTCTATGGGAGAAGAGCCTTCTTCATTTGAAGAGGCTAAAAAGAAGAAAGAGTGGAGAGAAGCCATGCAGGAAGAAGTGGAACCATTGCAAGAAAACCATACTTGGGATCTAGTTCCCAAGAAGCCAGATATGAAGGTAATTGGTTCAACGTGGATATACAAAATTAAAAAGACTTCTGATGGTTCTATAAATAGGTACAAGGCAAGGTTAGTGGCAAAAGGATTTGCCCAAACACATGGAGTAGACTATGAAGAAACATTTTCACATGTGACAAAGATGCCAACAATTAGGGTATTGGTAAGTCTTGCTGCTTCTAAAAATTGGAATTTATATCAGTTAGATGTCAAGAATGCATTCTTAAATGGTTGGATATCAGAAGAAGTGTATATGGCACAACCACCAAGTTTTGAAGATGAATAAAAAGTAGGTTATGTATGCAAGCTTAGAAAGGCACTCTATGGCCTCAAGTAAGCTCCTAGATCTTGGAACTATAGACTTTTTACCTATTTTTAGGACCAAGGCTTTGTGGCAAGCAAGGCACCTTCTTTATTTGTTAAGAAGAACAAATCAGAAGTCATTTACTTATGTGTCTATGTAGATGATATCATTATTACAGGGAATGATGCCTTTTCACCTATTTGCAGGACCAAGGCTTTGTGGCAAGCAAGGCACTCTTCTTTATTTGTTACGAAGAACAAATTAGAAGTCATTTAATTATGTGTCTATGTAGATGATATCATTATTACAGGGAATGATTCTGATGGTATCAAGCAGGTCAAGGCTCAATTAATGAAGGAATTCAAAATCAATGATCCAGGGTTATTAACCTACTTCCTTGGATTAGAACTTGTGTATATAGATTTAGGTATATTCATCACACAAAGGAAGTACATACATGATATGTTGGTAAAGTTAAGATGGAGAACACTAAAGTTGCAGGTATCCCTATGGAGTTCAACCATAAGCTACGTTCACATGAAGGTGAACTACTTGAAGATGGTACAAGTTATCAACAACTTGTGGCTAGCCTTAATTATGCTAATTTAACAAGAGAAGACATTGCCTATGCAATAAGTACATTGAGTCAATTTATGCATGTACCAAGGAAGTCTCATATGGAAGCTGCAAAGAGGGTGCTTAAGTATTTCAAGGATGATAGGAGAAGCACTTCAGGGTACCTATCTTTTGCAGGTTCAAAACTCATATCTTGGTCATCCAAGAAGCAACCAATCGTGGCCTTATCTTCTACAGAAGTAGAATATAGAGGTTTGGAAAATGCAACTTGGGAAGCTATGTGGCTTAAGCAATTGTATGTAGATTTGGAGATACATTCCTATACTCCAATTATCTTTGTAGATAACACTAGTTCACTTCATTTGGATGCTAATCCTGTATATCATGCAAGGACTAAGCACATTGAAGTGCACTATCATTATGTAAGGGAAAAACTGCTTAGCAAGGATATCCAATCATCCTATGTATCAACTCATTTACAATGTGCATATATACTTACCAAAGCATTGGATGGAACAAAGATGAATAGGTCCAAATTGATGATTGGTCTACAAGAAATCAAGAACCCATGAATACCAAGCATGTTAGGCTTGAGGGGGAGTTGTTGGTGCAATTAAGCCCAAGCCCACATACTTGATCACCTCACATAAGCTTGATTTATTGGCACAACAGTTGGAAGGCTCATATGATCAACCTCTTGTAATTCTACTTCACATTTACTTTTGTAAAAGTGAAACACACCCACGAGGAGTTAGGAAGCATAAAATCTTGTATAATTTTGGTAGTTGAGTCAAAAGAGAATCAATCCTATACTTTAGCATTCACTTTAAGTTAGATATTTGAATTTGAATTCAAATCATTTGGCTCCAACAATAACTATAAAAAGAGGATATGAAAGACCCGCATCTATCTCGAGATTCAAAGATCATGGTTGATGTAATTTTATTGAGAAGAGGAGATCACCTCATAGCTCACTCACTTCTCACTCATTGAGCAATGGTTGATTGCCAATGAAATTGTACTTTTACATGATTTTATACATAGAGGATCATTACTTCTTATTCTCATTTCATTGTCATAACTCCATCAAAATAGTGATCTTGTCAGAGCTTGTTCTCACTCTATAGTTCATGATTTCCTATGATTTAAAGCATGATAGATCCAGCATATGTCTACTTTAATCCTACAAAGTTTCATTGGTAGTGCTTCTCGCAATCATCAGATATAAGTTCATCTTTACTCACTGGTCTGCACATTGTCACAACCCGTAAATGTCGGGTTGCATTTATGATTTACTAAACATATTTCTCTCCATATAGTCCATCATTTTTATGATATCACTCATGATTGGTAGCTTGTTAAGTTAGTTAGAGTTCTCCAAAAGGAATTTAGTCAATTGCTGCTATACTCAGAGAATGGTTCAAAACACTGAATAGGTGTATCAACCAAAATAGCAAGTTTTCGACCTTGGATTATATTCCTACCTATCTATTTTGATCCTACCATTAGTGGATCATCGTCCAAGCAACATATGTGATTATTTATGCTTATTAGCTAGCTAAAGAGCCCCACAACACTCTTCAACGATCACTTGTAGCAGGTGTGAAGCAGATTTTAGCTACACCAATTCATCTCTTGTGATTATCCACCATCTCCCCCCAACAATACACATACATGCATACATAATGCATATGCATATGCATACATACATACTTACATGCATACACACACATATATACACACATACACACACATGCATACATAATGCACATGTATACATAATGCACATGTATACATAATGCACATGCATACATAATGCACATGCATTTGCATACATAATGCACAAACACATACACACACATATACACATAGATTTACACACACACACATGCATACACACACATATATACACACATAAACACACACATACACACATAGACACACACACATACACATATAGACACACACACACATACACACACACATATACACAGACACATACACACATACACACATAGACATCTTAAGGGAGTGTCATACATAGGGTTGGCCGTCTATAATTCATAGAATCCTTAATTTATAACAAATATAGAAAGAGAAATCACCTTAATACTGAACAAATGTCATCGCAATTTTTTAGGGATGTGTAGAGAATGACCCCGAGAGTATAAAAGTTGACTATCTCTGACAGTGATGAATCAAATGAATTAAAACCTTGTACACATAAACTAGATAGGCATACCTTTCCAATGAGTGCTTAAACATTGGATTTGGAGTTCTGTAGAGAGAGCAGCAATCTTTACAAGTTGACTGAGTGTGAGGAAGTAGGAGTAGAGAACAAAAATGTCACCAAGCAATGTTAGGAGGTTTTTTCCCCAGCTTGTATGTATGCCTATTGCCCTAACGAGCGACTTATATTTGTACATTCTAGTGGTATTACATTCAACATTGTGTAATATGGTCCAAGCTTCTCCTTCTTCCTTATGCTAATCGCATGCTTCCGTAGACATCTAACTCCAACAAATCATATCAAAGTAGGTCACTACTTCATCTAGGGCATCGTCGACACCCCTCCGGTCACAGTCTCAGAATCACACAAAATTTGGTGTGCATACTTAGGGTGATTACGAGATCAAAACCACTTTGCTTTGTGGTGCCAAAATCGCAATCTGAGCTCATTTTGGCCCCCAAATGCACTATTACACTGCTTGTGCTGGCTATTTCATCTTTTTGTGCCAAATATATATACAGGTTTTGGTTCGCCAGTATAAACATCTCAAATTTTCCTACAAGTTTAGCAGAACTCATTAGGGTAGTTGTATTCAACTTTTTGAGATATAGTCAATTTTCTACATTAAGGTATTTTAGTCACTAGCCATGGCTGAAAGCAGTGATGTATTTTGTATGTTGGTTGTTGAGGATAAGTTGGATGGTATGAATTACCCATTTTGGTCTTATATGATGCGTCATGTATTGGTTGCAAAAGGACTATGGAATATTGTGCACGGTGTTGAAAAACGTCCTATTACACTTGCAAATACAAGAACTAAAGCTGATGTTGATCGCATCAAAGATGGTGATATTCTACAGATTCTTATTTGTGTTGTGGTTCTTGTAGGACCTACTATAGAGCAAATTCATTGGGATGGTAGAGATGCTCAGGCACATACATTGATACCCTTGTGTGTCAAACGGGCCACTATTCCTCACATTCACTCTTGCAAATTAGCCAAGGATGCTTGGGATACACTTACCACATTGTACTAGGCTAGGAATGAGGCTCGTGTTGCTTACCTCCAAAAACAGTTGGAGAGTGAACACATGAATGAAGGTGATTCTATGGATAGTTTTTTGACAAAGATCAAGGATTTGAAGGATCAGTTGATTTCTACAGATGAAGTCCTTCTTGACAGCTCATTTGTGCAAACTGTTCTAAATGGTCTTCCTGAATCATATCAAAGTTTTGCTTCTACTCTTTGTTTGATGAAAGGAACTCCAAATGCCTTAACATTTGAAGAGTTCATTTATGTTTTGTTGTTCAATGATCTTTGTGCCTGAAGTGTGCCATTTTCACAGTAGAAAACAAATATGAAGTCAAATTTCAAAAACAATACCTATGTCACACAGACGAGACAATCGTGATTTTGTAAAAACTGAGAATTTCCAATTCCAGCTTTGTTCTTCTGCACTTTCTTACTCAATACACTAAAAATCATCAGTCTTCATTCACCTCACTCAGAAATACACAAAGAAAGTTCACAAATTCCATGGATTACACAATGATAAGACTCAACAAATCAAGAGAAAGATCATGAAAGGAGAAAACACGATTTTCTGTAGGAAAGCTCTCACATTACTTGGATAGCATCAAAATAATACAACCAACCTCTTCAAAATAGAAGAATTATCTTTTATACTTTTTCAAGTGTCCCTTTTCACACTTGAATTTTGGTCCTTTTCACCTTCTATTCTAAAAATATGCTATCTAAGAGCTTCCAAAAATTCTAGGAAAAATACATATGATCCTATTTTACATGAGGAAGACTCTTCCTCATTTTTACATCATTTGTATAAATATTTCTACAAATTTTTGACATTTTACAAATAGTTTTCCTTCAAAAAAATGCTTCCTCTAACATTCTTCCCCTCCTATACTTTTTGGCTCCTGACAAAAAATATACTTACAGACAAGTAATGAGAGCTTCCTTCATTTCTTTTTTCTTTGATAAACCTGAGATAACAGATCATGACTCTTTCTTTCTATAATATTCAAATTGTTCACCATTTCAAACAAAGCTTTCCTCCATTGTACTGCTGCCTCTGGTCTGTCTATCACATCCTTCTTCAAGTATTCTGTATAAGTAGCTTCATATGCAGTGAATCTTGATTTAGTGACTACTGATAAATTCCCAAAAATTTTAGACTCTCTTTCAAAAAAACCCATAGTCAAAAGCATCTTCAAAGATTTGAAGATAATGGCTTCCCAAAAATACTATTTCGTTGTAATATGCCATTAAACAAATTCTATCTGGTGTTTCACTTAAATCAAAGAGTAAAGCATCTGTAGGTGAGTTGAATCCAATGTAGTTGAGAGTCCTTAATTATGTATCTATGAATGTTTCTATGCATGCCACTACAAGTCGCATCACTCTTACTAATAAAATACAGGCTGGATCATTTACATCTTTGTATGTGGATATGACAGATTCTGCTCTATCAATCATATACTTCTTGGTTGGCCATGTTCCTACTTTCGGTCCTGCTATTTTTGGGAAATTCAGCCATTTTGCTGGAAGTTGACCTGCATTTCTTCTTTCCCAAAATACTGACCATTCTCTTCTTCTGGCTACTGGACAATAGGCTGGATTTATTTTTAACTGCAAAGGTGCCTCTTTCCAGATCTTCCTGCATTCCTTGTTAGCATCCAACCATCTGTTCCTCCATTTGGGGTTAGCTTTTTCAAACAACTCTTTAGTGGCATTAATATCTTCTTCATATTCCAAATATCTGTTTGATGGTAGTCCTACCCTTGCAATCTGATAATTTTTAATACTTTCCATAATCATACAGAATGGTATTCCTAAACCATCAGCTGCCCAATGATGTTGATCTAGATTTACTCCTTTATTGAGAGCAAAGTTTACAATCTGCTCTTCATACTCATTATGCATTTTCCTTATGAACTCCATTCTTGATTGCCTGTCTGTTAAAAGCCTTTGAACAAATTCATCTGAATATTCTTCAACAACTTTGTCTTCTTGTTCACCAAAATTTTGAAATCTGTTTTCTTCTCCTCCTTTATGTTCCTCTGCTTGTGTAATCACTACCTGTTCTTCAACCTGTTTTTGTGAGCATTCCAAGTTTTTTTGTAACTTTTCCACCATCACCATTAACCCTTGATTCTGAGATATCAATTGCTCTCTTTCTGATTTCCATTCACTTCTTTCTTTTGTTATTTCCAAATGTAAATTGTTATATCCTCTCATTGCACTGGCAGTATGCACACTAGCTTGTTTCTCCATTTCCTTGGCTTCTTTCAATTCTGCTTGTAACCTTAGAATTTCCTTATTCAACTCTTCCCTCTCATTTTGGGTTCTTTATACATTCTGACTTTCTTCTTTCATTTGACCTTCCTCTATCAACAATATGTTTATGTCTTCATTAGCTTTGACCATTATCTGATATGAACTCTGAAGAGTTCTAAATCTTCCTTCTACTTTATTCAATTCCATTTCCATTTTATTAATATGCTCCAACTCCTTGGTACATTTGCTTTCAAGAAATTGAATTTTGTTCTGGCTTTGAACCTCTTGTTTTTCTAATGAAATTATTCTTTTGGACAAAATTTCATTCTATTCATGGATGACCCTGATCTGATCTTCCAAATGCTCCTTTTCTTTCTTTTGCTCTTTGATGATTGTGCTACCTTTCACAAATTCTGACTCAACCACCATCCCTGATATAATCATATTTCTGCTGGAGGGTCTGAATTGTTCTATGTTACTCATGATGATCTTACATGCAGATTTGATATCCTTCGGTATCCTTTCAAGGCCAGTTTCCAACTCAATTTGCTTTACTTCTATCTGCTTTTCCTCTTTATATTCATTTTTTTCTCCATCCTCTTCCTCATATTCTGTAACCTAATTCTCTTCCTCTTCATAGTCTTTTTCTTCTTCCAATACTTCTGCCTCTTTTCCATCAAATTCCTTTTGTGTCACTTGAATAACTTGTATTTCCTCTTTGTTTTCCTGTATTAAGATTGAATCTTTTTCCACTAAATTCCTTTTTTGATCATTCACTTGCTGCTCTTTTTGTTCCTCCTCCTGTTCATCTATGTCCATAGGATCTGTCTCTTCTTCTCTTCCCTGATCCCCTATATGTGTGAAATCTTCATTATGTCCTAGATCAAAAAGTACCTCCTCTATACTCTGATTTATTTGTGTTTCTATTTTTCCTTCTGTATATTCCTTAGAATCTGTTCTTGCTGATCTTTCTGATATTGCAGCCTTTTCTTCCTTTTTGCTTTCATCCTTTTGTTTCTGTAGCTGGCTATATAATTGTGCTTTGCTTTCCACTCCTTTTTTTTCCTCATATGGTTGATAATGAGGTTGTTGTGAGGGTTTTGTCCATATAGCTTGAAATCCTGTGTCCATCAGTCCACTCCTGAGTTCTTTCCTTGCTTCAACCCCTTCTTCCATCATTACTTCTTTACCTTTTAATTTCCTTTTTTCCTCCCTAGGACTTGTTGGAGTTAGACGTCTGTGGAAGCACGCGAACAACACAAGGAAGAAGAAGAAGCTTGGAGCACAACACACAAGACTAAATGTATTACTAGAGAATGTACAAAAATAAACTGTAGCCCATTAGGGAAATAGGCATATATACAAGCCGGGGGAAAAAAAACCTCCTAAAGAGGGAAAAAAGTACCCCGGCGTTCCTAGAGTGTTCACACACATCACTACCTAAATATATCAACAAATCCCCCCTAGGAGTGATGCAGTGAACAAGGAGCTGGCACTCATGTATAAGGAAGTGCCAAGCTATGTGGAAATCACTCCACGAAGGGAAGTAAGCCCAAAGCTTTGCGGAAAGCTTCAAACTTCTCCCCAGGTAGAGCCTTCGTGAAAAGGTCTGCAATGTTCTCCTGTGTGGGCACATATGCCAAGCTGATCTCCCCAACAGAGAACCTCTCCCTGACATAATGATAATGCACCTCAATGTGCTTAGTGCAAGCATGGAACACAGGGTTCCTCGCAACTGCCAATGCGCTCTGATTGTCAGTGAAGATGGTGGTGGCAGAGGATTGACCAACACCCAAATCAGCCATAAGGCATCTGAGCCACACACACTCAACAGTAGCTGTGAAAGTTGCCCTATACTCAGCCTCACAACTGGAAGTGGCCACAGTAGGCTGCTTCTTTCTCAACCAAGATATACATGAGCTACCAAGCATGAAGCAAAAGCCACTAGTGGACACACAAGTGTCATAGCAACCAACCCAGTTCGAGTCAAAAAAAGCATGCAAATCTGGCGGTAGTGATCCCCCCTTGGGATAAAACAACCCAAGTAGCCGAGTACCACTCGAGTAGCAAAAGATGCACTTAGCCGCCTGCCAATGCTTGACACCTAGGCAATGCATAAACCTGCTCATCTGTGAGACAACAAACTGAATATCTGGCCGAGTAATGCATAAGTAAATTAGGCATCCAATAGCTTGCTGATAGAGGATAGCATCAAATGCATCTCCAACATCATGAAGACTCAATCGTAAACCTATCTCCATAGGAGTGGCAATAGGCTTACAGTCTTCAAGGCCAAAACGCTGCAATAATGTGTCAATATATTTTGTTTGACACAAAGCCAATCCACCATCAACTTGCATAAACTGAATGCCCAAATAGTGATGCAAATGCCCCAAATCAGACATCTCAAATGAGGCATGCAAATCAGCCTTAAAATCAGCAATATGCTTCTCAATGGGACCAGTGAGCAGCATGTCATCAACATAGACAACAATGATCAAAAGCACATCGTTAGCATGCTTAACATATAAGGTGCTCTCAATTGGACTGTTCACAAAACCATGTGCAATCAGATAGGCATGTATCTTCTCATACCAAGCACGTGGTGCTTGATGCCTTCTTTAACCTGCACACCTGGTTTTCATGCCCTTTTTGCACAAAACCACGGGGCTGAAAAACATACACTTCTTCATGCAAGTCACCATTCAGAAATGCAGTTTTAATGTCCAACTGATGTACATTCCAACCATGATGGGCTGCAAGTGCACAGATGCTCCAACATTAGGGGAAAAAATGAACCCTGCATGGGCCTTGTAAGGATCCCTAATTTTTAGGGATTAAGATTAGCAAAAAGAGGGTTAAAGGCTAGAAAAAATACCACTAGTGGTTTTCATAATAAAATACTTTTTCTCAAGTTTGTGCTCAGTCTAAATGGGCTCGTGGGCATTTTTTGCCCTTGGATATGATCACATCGACGGCTACAATTGTCTTCACTTGCTTGTCACAAGGCGACAAAAAACTTTCTAGAAAATGGGTAGTCGTATGCACTCTAGACCATAGGATGAGATGCTCACGGATGGCTATGATTGTGACTAAGTGTCTGTCAAAAGAAGACAAAATAGCAAGCATTCAATGAGCTAAGGGAGGCTTTGGACTGGCAGAAGAAGACAAAAAATCTCACACAGTTCCGTGGCACGATTCACTATGCTTCGTCCAATCGCTCAGTCATCCGATGGCTTAGAAAAATTCTTGGGATTGTTTTAAAAGTAATGCTTCACACCCATTAGATCAAGCAATGATCCAACGGATGCGATGCAAACTGGCCCAAACTTCAACGGAATTAATCTAGACCCTTCTTTTTTGGGTCCATCCAACGATAGAGACATAAAGGCACCTTTTTTCTTGAGTTTCAAGATAAACCATTAGATCCTTTCTACATCCAACGGATAGAATTGCATGCCGACTTTTTTCTTGATATTTAACAGGAGCCATTGGATCTTTGAGTTCATCCAATGGTTATGGTTGAAACTCTAGGCCTATCAAACCACTTTTATAGAAGAACTCATGGTTTTTAGTCATTGATACCACCTTTGACCACAAAGAAACAAGGGAAGCCTATGCCTAGTCTAGGTGATGAAGGGAGTAGACTGTGGTCACCACCCTCTTCTCATTGGTCCATCACTAATCACCTCTTTATCTAAAAGGCCCATGCAGGGTTCATTTTTTCCCCTAATGAACAGTAGTCATACGACATGTGGGTGCAAAGGTCTCATCAAAATCAATGCCTCTTTCCTGTGCATAACCCTTTGCAACAAGCCTAGCCTTATACTTGTCAACTGTACCATAAGGTCTACGCTTCAGCTTGTATACCCACTTAGTACCAATGGCTTTCTTGCCAAGAGGCAAGTCACATAAAGACCAAGTACCATTCTTCATTATAGCATCATATTCAGATTGCATAACAACCATCCAATTTTCTGAATTTTGTGCTTCATCAAAAGAAACAGGCTCATTCTCATCACAGAGACTAGATGCAGCCATAGCATAGCAATCTGACGCAAAGGAGGCACTATGAGAGCCTGAACGAGTACGATATGACAGAGGTGCATCTAATTTGCTGTCACACAAAGTCTGCACCAGCCATTTTGGCATAGTTTTTGCCTCCTCAATATCAGCTCTCTCATCAACAAGTGCATCATGTAAATTTGCATCAGAAATGGGATGATCTGCATCATTACATGAAACCTGCAAAGGCTGAGAAGTTGCCTCATTAAGACCAGCAGTAGACTGTCCACCTGTAAAAAGAGGCATCAAAGTATCATACATGTCTTTGGAGCTAATAAATGTCTCTTTAGTACATGAAAGCAATGGCTGAATAGCATCTTCCACAAAAAAAACATCACGGCTAACCAGAATGCGTTTAGTCTGTGGATGATACAGACAATAGCCTTTACTTTCAAAACTGTACCCAACAAAAATACATTTTACTACCTTATCATCCAATTTTCTACGATGTTGTTTAGGCACTAGTGCATATGCCAAACAACCAAAAACCCGCAGATGAGCAATAGATGGCTTGCGATCATGCCAAGCCTCATATGGAGTGATAGACTACAGTGCTTTAGTGGGACACATGTTAAGTATATATGTTGCACACATGACAGCCTCAAGCCAGAAACTATGTGGTAAAGCCTGACTCTTGACCATACACCTCGCCATCTCCATGAGTGACCTGTTCTTCCGTTCAGCAACTCCATTCTGTTGAGGTGTATATGACACTATACACTGGTGTTTTATCCCACGTTCAGCCAGAAATGCATTAAAATCAGAAGACATATATTCCCCCCCTCGATCTGAATGGAGGGTGTCTATTTTACATCCTGACAGATTTTCAGCCAAAACCAAAAACTGTTTGAAGCACAAAAACACTTCGGACTTTGCCTTCAATGGATATACCCATGCATGCTTGGAAAAATCATCAATGAAAGTCACAAAGTAAAGATAGTTTCCAAAAGAAGGTGTCTACATAGGACCACAAACATCACTATGCACAAGCTACAATTTCTACTTAGCCTGAACTGAACCATCTTTTGGAAAGGAGGAACGCTGCATTTTGCCCAAAATACAGCCTTCACATACATGTTTTCCAGGTGCCTCAAGCTTGGGCAAAGAAGACACCATATCAGATTTCTACAGGCGTAGCAAACTAGCAAAATTCATATGATCAAAGCGTGCATGCCAAAGCTTTGCATCTGACATAGCCTGAGAATCATGAACTGCACATGCCGAATCATTCACAGATCTTTCATAGTCTATGAGCTTATACAACCCACGACTTAAAATTCCAGAAGAAATAATAACATCGCCATTTGACAGATCATGAACTGTACATCTGACATCAACAAATTTCACAACCAAGCCAATCTTGGGTAATGCAGAAACTGATAACAGATTCTTCTTGATCCCTGGCACAAATAAAGCATCTTACAAGGTGAAAGAACTACCATCAGCAGTAGTCAAAATGATCTTACCAAGCTTGATCTGCAACACGCATAATGGACCTATTGTGCCTCGACTGATCTTCCTGTAACAGAACAGAGACTAACTCCTCAAATGACAAGGCATTTGGATTGCCTTTCATCATCAATCGAAGAGTAGAAGCAAAACTCTGATATGAATCAGGAAGACCATTCAGAACGGTCTGCACAAGTGAGCTATCTGGTATAGCCTCATTAGCAGAAATCCACTGTTCCTTCAAGTCTTTGATCTTTGTTAGAAAATTGTCCATAGAATCACCTTCATTCATGTGCTCACTCTCCAACTGTTTTCGGAGGGAAGCAACACGAGCCTCATTCCTAGCCTGGTACAATGTGGTAAGTGTATCCCAAGCATCCTTTGATGTTCTGCAAGAGCGAATGTGAGGAATAATAGCATGTTTGACAAACAAAGCTATCAATGCATGTGCTTGAGCATCTCTGCCATCCCAACAAATTTGCTCTACAGTAGGTGCAACAGAAACAACAACACGAACAGGAATTTGTAGAATATCATCTTCGACACCATCTCCATCAGCTTCAGCACCTGTATTTGCAGTACCTGTAGTCGCAGGTGTAACATGACATCTTTCAACACCCTACACAATGTTCCACAGTCCTTTTGCAACCAATACATGTCGCATCATGTAAGCCCATAATGGTTAGTCGGTACCACCCAACTTATCCTCAACAGCCAACATATGGAATACATCACTGCTTTCAGCCATGGCCAGTGACTAAAATACCTTGATGTAGAAAATTGACTGTATCTCAAAAAGTTGAACGGAACTGCCCAGACGAGTTCTACTAAACTTGTAGCAGACTTTGAGACGCTTATATTGGCGAATTGAAACAGGTATATGCCTTTGGCACAAAAAGACAAAATAGCCTACACAAGCACTGCGATAGTGCGTTCGGAGGCCGAAACGAGCTCAGATCGCGATTTCGGCACCACATCGCGAAGCTGTTAGAGGCTTGTACTGTTTTTATTGGTGTGTTGGGTACTGAGAGGTTTAAACTCTTGAGAAGGAAATTCTCAATATCACTTTCTGAATCTGAAGAAAATTGTGAAGAACTAGCTACCCCTTGTTTATCCATTTTGTGCTCTTCTATTCCAATTGATTTCTTTTGAGTCTTTGCTCTGATAATTCTTATGATAATTTTCCTGATTCTTCCTTCTGTCCATATTCAACTGCTTTTCCCTTCGTCTTTTGGTTAACTTCTTTTTCTAGGTCGGTTTCTTCTGGACTTTTTTTTTTACTACCACTGTAGTTTTGGTCTCTAGAGGACCTTGTAATTCCTTAAAATAAGCCAATAATTCCACTTCTTTCTTGACAAACACTTCTTTAGTTTCTGCAACCATCATTTGATCATGTAATTCTTCATAATGCTCCACCTCCTCCTGTATCCAATCAGTTGCTTTACATGAATAATTTTCCAACATTTTCTGATATTGAGCTTCAGAGACTGTCCTCTTATCATTATCTTGAGTTAAATATGAATAAATTTGTTCCTTCCTTGTTTGAGGTGGATGGGGTTCCTTTGAGGCCTAGACTTCTTCCTGAGCTGCTTCACATTCCTCTTTTGTCACTTCTTCCTGTTCCAAGACCACATTCCTTGGATCTAGTCTTCTCTTCTTTACTGGAATTACTTCATCTGATACCCCTTTCCTTTTCCTTCCTGATCCCCTCATGCTTGTCTGGACTTTCACTTCTCTTATAGACATCATCTTTGAAGGACTTTTAACTCCTGCCATCAAACTCCTGAAATATTGAGCTTCTAGAGCCAACTTCAATTGATCCTCCATACCTAAAATATGGTATATAAATGTTAAAAACTGTGCTCCATTCATAAACTTTTTTTGCTCCCAATGCTTTGCTGCTTCCTTCAATTGGTCATGAATGTAGGGAGTTACATCCATTACTCCAAATGGTTTAGTCTTGTCCTTATTATTGAACATAACCAATGTCACTAGCTTATGTGGCATTGTATATCTTGGCATCTTTGGAAAACACAGATACTGAAGAAACATTATGGTGGCAAATTCTTCATTTTCTTTTCCTTTGAAGTCCACAAACTTTGAATATCCAGCATATGAGGATGCATTCTTCTTGACAAAACTGCCATCCAATTTGGTTCCCATGGGATAGAATTGAAGAGCTGCCCTGATGTGTTCTGTTTTTATGGTGATCTGTACCTCTTTGTTCTCTTTGTCCTTAACTGAACATCTGAAATATGCATCATTGCCTTTGCCAACTTCCAACAGACTAGACATGACTTACTCTCTCAAAATCTATAAAGAAGAGAGGTTCATCCAATAGTCTATGTAACCCCACTGCCTTCCATCTTCTATAATTAGCTGCCACTTTTTGAAATTTGTAGAATTCGTGACATAGCATGGTATATTTATGACCTCCAATTCCCACTGTAAAGATATGTTGACCAATGATATTGATGGTTTCCCTTAGTTCTTTGGCTATCTTCTCAGCTTCTGGGATATCTTGTTCTTCATCAGATTCTAGTTCTACATCTTCCATTACTGCTTCACTGTCCAAAAACTAGTGTCCTCTTGACAATGTTACAGAGTCTGCTTTGAAGTCATGAATAGGTAATTCTTTTGCATTCACCATTCTGAAAGACATATAACACATCACACCAAAAAATCTCACCACATAAGTCACAGAAGATATAAAAGAGAACCTCTTTGTCTTGAGATAAAATGATATTCAAGAAAAAATAAAAGATAAACAATGACTTTATTATTTGTATCACAGGTACAACAAAATTGAAGTGATCATCACGTTTTAGCAAGATATCTAGTGCCCTCCCTTTTTAAATAAGAAAATAATGAATGAAATTTAAAAGAATTTAGACAGATATAAGAAAAAATATCCAAAAGAAGAAATAATTACACAGTGACTGCTTAGTCCTGCTGAATTATAACCTATATCTTGCTGGTGCTTTATAACTTATAAAAGAAAATTTTTTAATGATTTTCTCAAATTTATAATAATTTCCTCTTTCATCTCTTCTCCTCCTATTCTTTTTCCTAGAAAAAAGAATGAGGTAAAGAACATGGAAATAATTTCAAGAGTGTCCTAAATCCATCTTGATGAAATTCTGAGTCCTTTAGTAGGAATCCAATCATTTGTAGCATTTCATGCTTCTGCACTATTTTTATATCTTCATCCTTATTTTTTCTCCATTGAAGCATGTCTGATTTTTTCACCCAAAAATACTTGATTCCTATTGACTTTGTTTTTGGAGTAAAACAATCTTCTTTTGATAAACTGTGCTTGGAAGTCTTTGGTCTCCACATCCATTTATTTTTTATGAATTTTTTTGATGAGTAGGGCTTGGATGTCCTTGGTTTCCACATCATTTCTTTCTTGATGCCTAGATGTTTTTTATTATTCCATACTTTCCACCTTTCTACTATCTTTTCCTTTGGTTCCTTCAATTTCCTCCTGTTTTTGTCTGAAGTAGATTTGGTCATGGAGAAGTTTTGTTTGTGATTCCTTTGTAGCTTCTAATGGAAAAGTAAACCCTTCCAAATCTGAGTCATAGATATCCTGTAGATTTTCCTGTTCTTCATAACTCAATAAAAACATTAAAAACCTTTTGTCATTTATTGTCAATTTAAGCTTCATATTTTCAAAATAAAAAATTACTTTACCTTGTCTTAACCATGGTTGTCCTAAAATCAATTTCTCAGTCATCATATGATCAGGCCATTCTTCACAATCTATTTTCATATATTCTTCATTGAACTTAACTTCAATAGATGGTGAAGACAAGCTTTGTATTATCTAGCCCTCTAGTGTTTTGATAAATGTTTTACTCTTAGTCCTTTTAAAGTTGAACTTATCCAACAAAACTGAACTTATCAAATTAACCTGTGCACCTGAATCTATCAAAACCTTGAATTGCTCATTATGAAGATTCATTGTTATAACAGGCAAATGCTCTCTCACCCTTGACGGTGTTTCACATAAGAAGACTTCTCTAAGCTCCTTAGCCTTTCTTATTCTTTCCTTTGCCTCCTGTTGGGCTTCATACCTGATTTTTTCCTCTTCTTTTTTCCTATTTTGAGCTTGATGTATTCTTCTCCATTCAGGAACAGTTAATGGAAGATCATACCTTTTTACCCTACATCCAATTATGAAATTTGGCATGATTTCTCCATCTATATTAGCTAATTGGATAGCTCCACTGTTACTGATTTGGTTGATAATATAAGGTCCATGCCCCTTCTTCTGAAATTTTTTCTGATGTTCCTTCACTGTATATGCCAAAACTAAATTCCCTACTTGCAAGTCTTTTTCTTTAATATGAACATCATGATAAGCTTTTTGCCTTCTTTTATCTGCATATATGCTCATAATTGCTCGAAGTCTGGAAGCTCCAAGTTTTTCCAATTCCACCACTCTCTCAGATAACTCATGTCGAGTCCACTTGTATTGATTTCCCACCTTTAATGTTGGAATGAGAAATTCCAAAGATAAAATTGCATTTTGTCCATATACCAAATTAAATGGTGTAGTTCCAATAGCAGTTTTGTATGCCACTCTATAAGCCCATAGGACATGATTAAGTTGCAAATCCCAATCATTCCTATTTGTATTTACCAATTTTGACAAAACAGTGCAAAGTACCTTATTAGTACTTTCTGCTAATCCATTAGCTTGTGGATGATAAGGAACTGACTTTCTATGTCTAATCATGAAATACTCAGTTATGTTTTCTATTACTTGGTTTAAAAAATGAGTCCCTGTTGACGTTGTAGCATCACAATTCATACTTGTCAAACCAGGAAGCATCTCATGAGACCCAAATGTTTGCGTAGAAGCACTCAGCAGACGTAATGGCGCTTCGTCAACGTATGATTAACAACGTTATCAACAAGAAGATACAACATAAGCATCACGAATGATGCACCTAATCGTAATCACAAGCATAATAACGACATAATCATACATCAACGTGTCACAAGCGTTAGACAAGAAGAGAACAAGCATGCATGCACATCATGACTAAGAGAGAGCAAGAATCTATCTACAAACTAGCATAATCTCATTACTTCTCAAAGAGCTCTCCCCAAAAGAAGAGGTGGAGACCTCTTTATATACAAAATGGCAAAAAAGCATGCTATGTGGGATTTCTCAACTGAAAGGAGAATGAATCCCACTTATTCTCTAGTGTGGCACTCACACACACCTATACAAGAGTGCTTTATTAACTGAATGAAATGTAGAAAAAGGTACAAACGATGATGAAAATGAAGTGGATCCAAGAAATACATGTTGTATCCTTCAACACTCCCCCCCTCCTTGACTTTGTCGTCCTCGACAAAGCTTTTGCAAGTATGGAGCTTTTGTGGAAGAATGTGTAGGAGTCCCTTTTGATTTACATGATCCTTGCACCATTGGAGTGCTTTGCGTTATTGCTTTTCTTCATCTTGCTTTTTGTTTGGAGTCGAGTGCTTTAACTTGGTTCTTTTGCCTCATATAGGTGAATATGCTAGATTTATTTTATTTTATTTTTTTTTTTTTTTTGGTAATGGATGGATGATGTATGAGAATGATATGACAAAAATGTAGATGATATATACCAATAGATGAAATTAATTCATCTCTTCTTAGTCCATATGCATGAGTGGGGACTAAGGGTGCATGGGCGGAAAACAAAAAAGTGTCTATGCACGGCCTTGTAATGTGACCCTATCTTATGCATACTCTAAAAAATGCATACAAATAAAAAAATGGTGCAAAAATGGATGGGTCTTGAGCAAAGTGCTCAAGGGTGAAGTGATGATGAGGCCTTCTCCAGATGTTCAATTCCAAGAGCTGCTTCTTTTCCATCACCCATTTGAAATGGATGATACCTTTGTCCACCATCCTGAAAAAAGAAAAATAAAAAGCAAATTTTTGAAATCTATGTACATGTGCCCTCTTTGTGCATGGGTTAAACTAAGTGTGCCAAATGCTTGGCCTTTGGATGAGGCCCTATTCGTGTGCATACTTGGTGTGCATCTTAAACATATGCTGTGCATTAGGCAAGGTTGGGTCCGACACCCATGGATGCTGCACAAAGAGGTCTTAGGCCGCCAGTATGTCTTCGCTTTGTTGGTCTTAGCCTTGAGTTTTCTCCTTGGATCTTTTCTGAGTGTTGACTTTATTGCTTTGGATCCCTTTGTCAAAAGTGGTCGTTCTTGATGATAAGGCAATGTGAAACTAGACCGTGGATTATGAAGTCTAGTGTGAGAGGGTTGATTTTGTATAAGAGCTTTCTTTGGTACCCATATCATAGTGGGATTTGGTTGGGCTCTAAGTAAGTTCTTGGCCACCCAAATTTGCTTTACATTACAAGGGAAATGTGACTTCTTCTTGATGTATGGGTCTTTTGGGCCTTCTATGTGAGTCTTTAGAAAAAAATCATCTTTACATGGGGAGTTCAACAAAGGTTGAGTTTCTTTACATATATCATGCTCATGTAGTGGATCATAAGGTTGTGTGGTTTGAGATCGATCTAGAGATTCAATGATGCATTTATTTGTATTACACATAGAATCTCTAGATATCACTTTATCTTCCATAGAACTCCTACAAAATTCGTGAGAAGATTCCAAACTTAGAGGAAGGGAGGGCCCTTCCATATCCTCCAAGCACTTGGAGTCCTCCACATCATCATTCGTCAAGGTTTCCTGTGACTTACTCAAAGAAAGGTTAGATGAAAAAGCATGAGTGAAAAGACTATTTTGTGGATTAAAAGCACAATCTTTGAATAGATGATTATGTCCACAATCCATACAATGAGGATAATCATCAGGATTTTCAAAAGACTCACAAGTGGGGATGGACATAATAGCTGGACAAGATGCTTCAAACCCTTGATGTTCAGAAAACCTTTGAGTGCCTATGACCAAGTCTTCATCTATTCCTTCCATAACAAAAAATGTTTCCAAAGATTCCATAGCATTCACCACAATAGGCAACATAACTTGACCCATGCAATCATAAGTTTCACCATTCATGAGGATAGAGGAATGAGTGGTTAGTTGAATGTTATCCAAAATAATTGTCACTAAATCAATATGAATTAAATTCCACTCACAATGAGGGTTAATAAAAGCACTCATATTTCTACGTTCATGGCCAATTAATACATCCACAAAAGTGTTACTACATTCCTTGTTTGCAACAATGGACCCCACCCCTTTAGACATTCCTCCAATTTCCTCTACCCCTTGCAAATTGTCTCTATTTGTTTCACCTTGATCATGTGTGATTAATGCATACATTTCATCTTTTTCTTCTTTCTTTTGTGCAACCTTTTCCCCCTTCCTTCTTTCTTTTGCCTTCTTCTTTCCCATGTTCTCTTGAAACAAATTTTGGTTTTTGAGTGTTTTTAATATTTGTTTGGTATTTTAGGAGTTTTTAGAATTTGTTTTGGGTTTTTGTGTGTTTTTTTAATGTTTTCTAAGATGTGTAAATAAGTTTAAATGGGGTTCTTCTAGCAAGAATCAAAACGAAATTCACAAAAATTTTTCATATGATACATTCAAGCTTAGAGCGACATGTGATGCTCATGAAAAGGAAAAACATTATAGCATACTTTCCATCATCCTAAACCTTAAAGCATGACCCAAAAAAGACATATCACAAGCAATTTGGAATATTTATGTTTCACCCATGTCTCAACTTGCATGCCTTGGAATTTTTAAAGAAAAAATCCTAACAAGGTGAAACCAATATGTGCAAGATGAAAATGATATCATTAAATTTTGGACCTATACAAATTATGATGGGTTGTGCGACATTCTTCCAAGTTTTTTCATGCAATAAATCTTTTACCTCATTAAATCTATTATCACATCAATTTACTTGAAGTAAAAATATTAGAAGGACAAACATGAAGCAACCCGTGTATATCTAGGCATGGCCAACTTCCATTTATAGAGTATATATTGAAGTCGATGTTGATGAGAGTTAAAATGTCTTTCCCACTATACTCTTTAGAGAAAATCCCCAAAAAGCAAGCATAAAGCGTTCGCCTCATCCAATCACTTAACAAAAATACAAGATATGTTTCATATTGGCGTGAGATATATCTGTGTAGATTCGTTAAGTTTTTAGAAGGCATGATTTCACTTACTCATTCATTATGCTTTTACTCACTCCTTAGATTTTACTCACTCGTTTAAGTTAGACAAAACGTTGTCATGCATTGTCCCCAATTGGGAATTCAGATCTACGCAGAGCTTGAAGAAGCCATAAATCTCTCTCTCTCTCTCTCTCTCTCTCTCTCTCTCTCTCTCTCTCTCTCTCTCGGCCTATACTCTAGTTCACCATGTCTACAATGCTGCATTGTCTTTGGAGATTCACTATGGTTTTTTTTTTTTTTTTCTGTCATCCTAGTTATGACCTGATGACGGACGCGAAATGAGACCTGGTGCATGTACCCTTGCAGCCGAGTTTTGCCTACCAACCCGCCTTGTCTGTTCCCCAAAAAGCTGCGCAACTCTGATAAAGAGACTAATGCTGCCATAGAGATCAGTGGGCAAATACCTAAACATAGCATTGTTTCGTCGGATTTTATGCCGATACACATGTTGCGAGGGAACTTACAGATGTCAAACCTACCCATAGGTTCTGATGTACAGATGTCCATTGTCCAGCAAGCAGTTGAGTTGGGGCACTGAAGATCAGTCAGGCATCCACTGAGCGCATTCTCAGATGCCAGCCCCAGAATTTATCAAGAGGATTAGTTCTCAGAATTGAAGGCCACGGTCCACCTATAACTTCATGAATTTTGCATTTACCCTATGCCAGCCTTTTTTGAGTTGCTATCACAGATCAGGTCCGGAGACATGAGATCTCTTCTATGTATCCAAGAATATCCTTCAGTACTTCCTCTGATCCTCATGAGAAGTTATGTCCTCGAGCCTCAGAGTCAGATCGATGATTGATGCACATCAGCAATAGGCTCCGTATGATGTCGGAAGCATCCTCCCAACAGCCTTTGCCACTCTAATTGATCTTGGAATAAGGTTGAATTCAGCACCTCATCCACCCCTCCTGTCTTTGGCAAAAAGTCCATCCATCGTCCTCGACGTATAGCTTGCCTTTGAGAGTATATCCAAGTCTGGAGTATTCGTCCTGTTCATTGACACTTTTAGTGCACATATGTACATTCTTACTGGGAGTACTGATCAGCATTTTCTGGGTTCATCCTTCCACTCAACAACAGTTTTCTACTTATCTGTAAATACATCCCCAGATTCCACAATAAATGCAGCTCCATATGCTTTTGTGTGCGCATTACTCCCTTCTGATCATGTGAAGCCGTGAACAGGTGTAGGTTGAATTCAATAATGGGGAATAACATCTCTACTTCCCCAAAAACTCATTTTCTATTGATATCATGTGTATATTCTGTAGATTCCCTGGAAGAATCCAAACTCCTCCAAATTTGTCTCCGAGGCAACTGGCCGTGCAGAATCCCTCTTTCCATCTGTCATTGTCCTGCTATTCACCATTTTCCATCCCTAAACACACCCAAGCACTTAAGCCTCGGAGTATGTATTGGTGCAAAGGCTCCTATTTCCCTGATTGGACATAGAAGCACTCTTGGTCATTGGAAAGAAAATGGAACTTATGACTCAACTTCAGCAGATGATCCTCGCCAGGTCATGCGAGCTCTTCTGTGCTTCTCACAAACTTCATAAAGTTCTCCATTTCTGCTAATCTGTATGGCCTAATCTTTCTTGCTGTTGTCGCAAAACAGTGCTTAGAAGCTCATCGGATAATGGTTGTTGAGTCCACCCATGGCTCTTTTTCTTCACTTTTGTCAGGTAATCATCCCTTGATTGCTCCATTTGAAAAGCATGCTCTTGTTGCAAACCCTGATTGCTATCAGAAGGCCTGCCAACGCATCCTGAACCTAGTGTAGGAGTGGAAGAAGCATGTCCATAATCCGATGGGATATTGCCAAGGCCAAACCTTACTAAATCAGCAGATCCGTAGTCCACATTTCCACTGCTCTGTCCTGAACATCCATTAGAAGAGTTTGCCATTAAACTGGAACTAGAGAGCAATGTTCCCCAAATGCCTCTATTGATAAGCCTTGCGGTCCCTTGCAATCTTGATCTGGTAACTTTCCCATAGAGACCCGAGATCCTCATTTGGACATGTCATGGCCGTAACCCAAACCTTTGCATCTCTAGATAGACCCCTTCTAGCTATGCACAACCCCTTTTAATAACCATGAAATGCTGCTCCATTTCCTCTTCTTAATTGCAACAGCAAGCACCAAAAGGCATGCTTCTCCACGAAAGGACCTATACTTCTTGATCTCTATCTTTTAAATGACTCAACAGCAATTTGCAACAGGATCCTAAACTTAGGCACAAGTGTCGACTGAAGGAAGTTTAGCTTATCTGGAATATGACTCTTCCCTTAGCACGGCTTAGCTACCTTCTCCTTTTGCATCCTCCATAGTCTCTTCATCCCTATCACTTCTCTGCTACATCTTCATCTTCATCAGTGCTCAAGCCAAGTTCGATCGTTCTATGAACTTACCGCCATGAGCATTAGGATCCTGAAGGATTGAATCTCAGAACCAAAGATGAACTGCCCTTCTTCCTCAGCTCTTCCCAACATGAACTTCCTCGCCCTTTTCAGTTGCTCCTGTCCTACCTGTAAAAATGACATACACAAAGTCGTTGTACCAATGTGAATCTGTTCGTACAAGCCCATGTCCAGCAGTAGCAGAATATTGAGTGAAATAGAATGGCACTGAAATTCCCATGTACACAGAGAATCCCAGGATGAACTTCGTTCTGGAGTTATTCATGTGTATAAATTGCAAGAAGGAGAGGCCGCAGCCTACCACTTTGCTGAATAAGAGACAGAAAGTGGCTGCAGAAATGGGCCCTGGAACTGACGCCAGAACAGCACCGAATTTGCCGAATAGAGAGAAAAATATCATGAAGCCAGCAGCTATCTCTGTAACTCGTCGGCTCCCTACTCTTGTGATACCAAGTAGTCCGACATTCTCCATGGATATCGTGGAGCCAAAAAGTGTTCCGAGTAGCTCATCAATTAGAATACTTATGCCCTGCCATCCAATGCCCCTACTCAGTATAAAAGGAGGCGGTGGAGTAGCATTAGAAAACCTCATGTCTCCCAGGTAGCCACCAGTAGACTCAATCGACGCCATTAACTGTTCGCCTCCCTACATGCTGCCCTTATCTCCAACAATCACTGTAGGGTTAGTAAAACCATGCGAGGGCTCTCCATACTTCCAAAACAGAAGTTAGGGGGCAACACGAGCAGGTCCAATCTTTCCCACACGGACCAGAGAGGACTTCCGCCTGGAGCATCTTTGCTTCTGTCCCAGAGGAGTCATTGGCCGCAGCTTGTGCGACGCATTTTGCATAGAGCTGCTGATCCTACCCTTGCTGGGTTAACTAGACATGATATAGATGATATAGAGTTCTCAGTTGAGCTATGAGAGCTGTTGAAAGCCCGCCACGACAGAGGAGGAGGACCAAGAAACAATATCGTAAACTAAGCGATATCGCTAGCCAAGCTTTTGAAACTCATAGATTTTTGAGCTCAATGGCTTCAAGATCTCCAAACCCGAGAAGAGGATGACCAGAAGTTGCGATTGCGAGCCTACAGATGAAGGTGATGAACCACAGATTCCATTATTCCATTGAAACTTGCAGAAGAACCCAAAGAAGCTTATTTATACATGATTAAGGAAATAATTAACATACTGAATGGAAAGAATTGACATAATAACTTAAAAATTTTGAAAAATTACTATTCTACTCGTGACTCGAAGAATCACCACACATGGTAGATTAATCACCCAAAAAAGGGTATTTGAATCACACCAAAAATGGCTCATCTCAACAAGTTATTGTAAATCTTGCAAGCCGCAAATGCTCACAAGAGCGTAATGAAATGAAGAACTCAAAAATCCTCATAAAAAGCTTGCATACACGTCTCTTCAAGCCATAAACCATCACGTAAGTGACAAGAGAACGCTCCCCGGCAACGGCGCCAAAAAATTGTTGACGTTGTAGCATCACAATTCATACTTGTCAAACCAGGAAGCATCTCATGAGACCCAAATGTTTGCGTAGAAGCACTCAGCAGACGTAATGGCGCTTCGTCAACGTATGATTAACAACGTTATCAACAAGAAGATACAACATAAGCATCGTGAATGATGCACCTAATCGTAATCACAAGCATAATAACGACATAATCATACATCAACGTGTCACAAGCGTTAGACAAGAAGAGAACAAGCATGCATGCACATCATGACTAAGAGAGAGCAAGAATCTATCTACAAACTAGCATAATCTCATTACTTCTCAAAGAGCTCTCCCCAAAAGAAGAGGTGGAGACCTCTTTATATACAAAATGGCAAAAAAGCATGCTATGTGGGATTTCTCAACTGAAAGGAGAATGAATCCCACTTATTCTCTAGTGTGGCACTCACACACACCTATACAAGAGTGCTTTATTAACTGAATGAAATGTAGAAAAAGGTACAAACGATGATGAAAATGAAGTGGATCCAAGAAATACATGTTGTATCCTTCAACAGTCCCCCTATCACTTACCAATTCAATTGGTAATCCAAATCTGGTGATAATATTTTCATAAAGAAATCGTGCAGTGGTTTGAGCATCATTCCTTTTTGTAGCCCTGGCCTCTGCCCATTTGGTCAGGTAATCTATGGCTACAAGTATATATTCAGCATGGGACTGTTTTGCTGGAGGATGTATAGGTCCAATGAAATCCAACCGCCATTTACTAAATGCTCTTGCTGAAATAAGTGGTACTAATGGCATATCATCTCTTTTACTTGGTTGAGTTATTCTTTGACAAATGTCACATCTTTTCACATATGTTCTTGCATCAGGAAATAGAGTTGGCCACCAAAAACCAGAATATAAAATGATTTTAGCAGTCCTTTCACTTGAAAAATGTCCTCTTGCCACTCCAGAATGTGCCATCTCTAGCATTTCCATATGCTTATCTTCAGGAACACATATTCTTAGATATCCATCCATCCCTTTCTTGTACAATTGGTCTCCTATCAATTGATATTCTTCAAAAATTGCCTGTAAATTTCTAAAGTTTGCACTAACTTTTACTGGTTATGATGATTTAATACTTCTTAACTCCTCAACTATGTTTGCACTCCAATCTAGATTTTTCTAAAACTATTACAAAGTTGTATCTTCTGGATTTTGCAAAGATTGGCATTTAAAGCAATTGGAAACATATTTTTTCACATCTTGAATCTTGGTAGGCCAATGTACACCCATTCTATTGAGATTGTTTAAAGTGACTATCCTGGACGCATGAGTACAAGGATTCCAACAATGAGCTTTTCCTAGATATTCTTGTTGCTCATCTTCTGGAATGCAGTATTCTAGTATACCCATATAATTGAGATGATACAAATGGCCAACTAGTAACACAAAGTTCCTACTTTGTAGTACCAGATGTGTGTTGTTTTCAGGTGTTTTGCAAGGTCCCATGGTTAGCAAAGGCACCAAAGTCATGGCCCATTCAGGAATACTTTCTATTTTGAATAGATATGCATCTGGTAATTCATCATCTAAAGGCGAACTTGGCTCTCTGGTTTGTATTATGGACAAATGGTCTGCTCTTAAATGAGTTTTTCCTTCTACCTCAAATTCAAATTCCATCAGTAGGAGGAACCATCTCACTATCCTCCCTGTGTGGCATGGTTTGTTTACCAAGTAGAGTAAGGCTTGGTGATCCACAAAGAATTTAAACTTGTTGGCTAAAAGATAATTTCTATACTTTTTTATAGCAAATATCATTCCCAATCCTTCCCTTTTAGTGGTTGTATAGTTTTTTTCAGCTAAATTCAATTGCCTACTGGCATAAGCAACTGGAAAGTCTAATTTGCTCCCTTCTATTGGTTGTGCTAACACACATCCCAAAGCATAATTTGAAGCATCCACATGAACATGAAAAATTTTATTCCATTGTGGAGTTTTTAGAATTGGTGTTGTTACCAAACAAGTTTTTAAAGTCTCAAAGGCTTGGTCACATTCTGTGGTCCATTCAAATTTTGTAATCAATGCATACAAAGGTTTTGCAATGTCTACAAACTTGTGTATAAATTTTCTATAATACCCACACTGTCCCATGAAATTTTGAAGTTCTTTTACATTTATCGGTTTTGGAAGATCCACTATGGCCTTAATTTTTCTCTCATCAGTTGAAATTCCATTTCTACAAACTATGTGACCCAACATTCTCCCTTTATGAAAAATATCATATCCTTCTTCATTTTGGAATTTTACTCCCACATATTCATCATTGGCCAAATCCATTGTGGTCAAAATCTGATTCCAACCATAAGGATCAAACTCTTCATCTTTAAATTTCTGTGGTATGTAACTTTCATCTTGTGACTTCCTTTCATCTAGAAAATCTTCTTTCTTTAACATTCTTTTTTTATATAGGTGATTCCTGATCACATTACATTTTCAAATTGATGATTTTGTGTCATTCTGATCTTCTCCCAGATTCTTTGCTTAATTCCTGATTTTGATGTACTTTGAACCATTCCTGAGGGGACATGTCACAATATTGCCCATTTCTTAAATTTACTCTAGTTACCCTTCATTTGCTTTGAAGGTATAGGCAATCTTTTCCCCAATCTTGCACAATTTGCATTTGTCTCATAAATGGTCTTTCTAGGATGATTTCATATGAGGTAGATTGTGGGAATTCGACTATGGCAAAAGTGTGCTCTATCTCTATTCCACATATTTCCACAATCACCTTTTCCCATATTCCTAGGGGTTTTTCTATGTGTCCGTCTGCAAGTTGTAATCTCATTTTAGTGGGTATTAGCTCATTCTACCCCCATTTCTCCCAAGTTTTTTTAGTCATGATTGCCACCCCGGATCCACTATCTAATATGGCCTTAGCATGATTATCACCAAATTGTATTTTCAAAGTTGAGTTCCCTTCTTCTCCTTCACAGTATCCTCCTATTTTGTCAATAGGTATGTACCACAATTCTTCCAATTCCTGTTGCTGTGGATCTAGACTCTTTGACTTTGTTTCCCCAGTTTTCAGATTATGTTGTAAATGAGGATTTTGTTTTACCAATTCTTCCATTGTGGTTTGAATAGAATTGTACAATGTTTGTCTAGATTGATTTGGAAGGTTATTTGTGAATTATCTTCCTGATCAAGATGTTTCCTGGTTTTTGTTGCATTTGACCCTTCAATTGTTGTTTGATGATTGTCTATTTCCCCAATCTTAAGTTGTGCTTCCTGTATGATTTGTTTACATCTTTGCATTCTTTCATCCTCTAAATCTGGAATAGGATATGCCGTCACATGATCTGTAGGGTTTGGTCCATCTTGAATTCTTCCTTTGTATGCTCTTATCAGAGTCTCCAGACTTTGTGAATTTTTTGCCTCTTCCTGAGTCTGTGTATTTTGTAGTTGGCTATTGTTTGGATGTTCCATAGTTTCTTCTTCCAAATTTTTACCCATTCTCATCTTTCTTTCCCATATTCCTTTTTGTCTGTTTTTCTTTTCTTTTGGAAATGGATTTTTCTTATGATCCTGTGTGTGTTTCTCCTTTTTTATTTCTTGTTGTTTAGCTTGTGCTCTTGTTATAGCATTTACAGTTGCTTGATCGTGATCACTCAATTCTTCTTGCTCCATTATGTTAACTGTTTTTAATGGTCTGTTACTAGATGTGTTCTGTTGTTTTTGAGGGTTTCTTGGGCAATCCCTTATTAAGTGTTCCGTGCCACAATCCTTACAATAGGCTCCTTCTATTCTTAGTGTTAGAGGTTGTGGACAGTCTCTAATGAAATGTTCTCCCCCGCATCTATAACAAGTTATCTTTTGGCCTCCTTTGAATTGGGGTTTCTGATTGGACATGTAATTATTACTTATGTACATGAATGTGGTTGTGTCCATTTCAATTCTCCCATTTCCCAAGTCCAAGGCTTGCAGTTCTGGTTCTCTCTATTCATATCCTTCCCAATCTTCCTGATATCCTTCACTCAAATGGTAATCCTCTCTATAAGATGATCTAAGTCTCATGCTTTCTTCTTCAACTAGTGTGTATTTTACTGGTACTACATTTGTTGGTTATGGTGGTTGTTGTCCAAGTACAGGTCTTGGTTGCTCAACAAATCCGGATTCTCTTTGTAAGTTGTGTTAGTTCATAAATTCCCTTTCTTTGATGGGTTGTTTATTGTAGAAACACTCCTCTCTAGTATGGTTTGTCCATTTTCTTTCTAAAGTACAATATTTGAGTGTTTTCCTATCTTGCAAATGTTGTGGTTTATGATAAGGAAATTGTTGAGCCAAATGACTCTCCCCACAATTATAGCATTTCTTATTGGTTGATATTCTGGTGTTTATCAAATTTGTCTTGGTGTTAACTTCTAGGGCTTTAGCAATGGCTTGTGCTAATTCTTCTGCTAGTGGAATTTTATCTTCATTTGTTCTTGGTTGATCAAATGCTAATAAATATTGTCCTCTGTTATCCTCTGAGTCTATTGCCTCTTTCACACAAGCTCCTAGATCAGGACATCTCCTATAATATACCAAGGTTCTTAATTGTGCACTTCTCAGTCCTTCTATGAACAAAGACACTTGTCTTGCCATTGAAGGTACCTCTTCTCTTGGACATCTATCAATGTATTGCTTGAATCTCCTAGCAGTCTCTCTGACATTTTCATCTTTTTGTTGTTTAAAACTATGTATCAGGGTACTGTACTATGTTTAATTCCAGTTTTGGACAATTCCCCTTTAAAGGTTTCAAGGAAGGATTCAATATCTGGATACACTTTCTCAATGGAATGAACCAAGATAATGCAGGTCCAGTTAGGGTTAGACCAAATGCTTCAAAATGTACTTTGTAATCCTCTTCTTCTTCTGCCCTAATTAATTGTCTAAATTCTGCAGCATGAGCATGAGGATCAGAATACCCTTCATATTGATTCTTCATGCATTTTGCTACTTGATAGGGCCTAAGCATTCTTCCATGGTTTTGCCACTGATGTCTTCTTCTGATGGGAAAATCATTCATTCCTTCAGCTTCTCTTTCAAAAGGATTTGGAGTAGTGTGTAATCTCCTTCCTTGTTGTTGTTCAATAGAAGTGTAATTTTCATTTTGTCTTGGCAAGTCTGGTTGCCCTAGGTTTTGTTCCCAAGGCCTCTTGTCTGCACACTGCCCTAAGTCATTAGAGTTCTCTAGATCTTGTGAAAATATTTATGGAGAGTGTTAATCTCCAAAAGAATAACCTACTCTTGTGATTAGAGCACCTCTATACCAAGAGTAAGTCAAAACTCCCACTAATTTAGAGGATCAATTACTATATATCAAAAGATTGACAAATCTGTGAAGAAGATGAAACACAGAAAAGTCTGCTGCACTATTTCTTCACTTTGACCTATCAAACATGTAAAGTTTTTGATGAAATTTTGTACGAAGTATCTCTTAGAGATTGCGCACCTCCTCCAAGTTGAATTACTTCAAAAGCTTTAGTATAACTTGAGAAATTAACTTCACAAGTTACCTATGTCAGAAACTGTCATTCAAAACAGTCGATTTTACACCTGCAACTTTTAAGACTTGGTTCTCCTTGAATAGAACCCGTTTTCCAAAATGCTTCTAGCCATGAGTAGCTTATCTTTCAACTTAAAGATTAAGCCCTTACTCATGCAAAACTTTAAACTGTACTGGGAGAAATGATCAAAACAATTACTTCGAAATCTGCGCCTGTTTTAGGAACCTGTGAACACACTTCACATATGAATGTTCCTACTCTTAATTCTCTAAGCCTGATTGCAATTGGAAGCTAAAACTTTGCACAGAGGTCAAGCAACTCTAGACTTAGACTTGTACTAAAGCATTTCACAATTGATCTACTGTAGAAGGAGAACACGCAGAAACATCGGGCGCAAAATTTTCATTTACTCAGAAAGATTTACAGTTGAGTGATGAGAGCTAACTCAACTAACTTTTCCTCTCTGTCATGACTTCTAACTTCCTCAATCTTGGCTTCTAACTATTGTCACATATACTCTCATACATGCCCCGACTTTTCTCAAAGTATTTATAGATAATTTGTACAAGATTCTTACTAACAAAGCTCTAAGTCATCTATGACTATACTAATGTACATATGTGTACACTTCTCTTATCCTCTGAATGTAATGTTCTTCCAAACTTCATGAATTGATTCTTCCTTCACTCTTTAACCTTCCAAGCCTTCAATTGGTGATTGGTCTGCACCAACAGCTCCCCCTCAATCATCAATTGAGGTCTTCTCTGTCTTCTTTATACCTGCCATGTCTTTGAACCTTTGTAACTTTGGTCCATCCAAGCCTTTTGTAAGCATATCAGCTATCTGATCTTTTGTTGAAGTATGGATTACTTCAATCTCTTTATCCATCATCTTCTCTCTTAGAAAGTGATACTGAATCTCAATGTGTTTGGTCCTGGCATGAAAAACAGGATTAGCAGCTAAATACAATGAACTCATGTTATCTCCAAATATAATTGGTACCCCATGCACAATGTCAAAACTCTTCATCAATGTCTTGACCCAAATTACTTCCTTTGCAGCTTCAACCATGCCTTTATACTCTGCTTCTGTAGAAGACAAAGCAACTGTATGTTGCTTCTTAGAACACCATGAGATTAACTTATCTCCCACATAACACATGTATCCATAGGTTGATCTTCTATCATCTGGATTACCTGCCCAATCTGCATCACTATAAATTTTGATATTTGTATCTGAGGTAAACCCATAATACAAACCTTCATTGAGTGTACCCTTAATGTATCTCAACACTCTTTGTCCTGCAATCCAATGTTCTTTCCTTGGGCAATGCATGAATTGAGACAAAACCCCTACTGCATATGATAAATCAGGTCTAGTTAAAGTAGCATAGATAAGGCTACCAACCAAACTCTGATATTGTCTCATGTCCTTGAATTCTTCACCTCCATACTTACTCAATTTGTGATTCACCTCCATTGGTGTAGGTGCTACCCTGCAATCATCCATTTTAAACTTGATTAACAAGTTCTTCAAATACCTTTCTTGGGTCACAAACACTCCATGTTGAGTGTATGTAATCTCCATGCCCAAGAAGTATGACAAGTCTCCCAAGTCACTTATCTTGAACTCCTTTTCCATTTGTCTCTTGAGTCTTTGTATTCCTTCTTCATCTGTACCTGTAAGAATTATATCATCAACATATATGCACATGTATATGAAACCATTATCACTTGCTTTGACAAGCAAGCTACTATCTGCTTTAGACACCTGAAATCCAAGTTCTTTTAGGAACTTCACAAGTCTATAGTTCCATGCCCTTGGGGCTTGCTTCAAGCCATACAAAGCTCTCTTGAGCTTGCACACATGATCTGGATACCTCTTATCTTTGAATCCTTGAGGTTGCTCCATGAATACATCATCTGAAATATAACCATTCAAAAAAGCATTTTTCACATCAAGTTGACATAGCTTCCAACCTTTACATGCAGCAATAGCAATAAGTGTCCTTATAGTTGTCATCTTTGCCACAGGACTATAAGTCTCATCATAATCAATACCATATGTTTGTGCAAAGCCTTTGACAACAAGTCTAGCTTTGTATCTAGACACACTTCCATCTGCAAACCTTTTTGTCTTGTAGACCCACTTGCATCCAATGATTTTCTGACTATTTGGTTTAGGAACCAAATCCCATGTTTGATTCTCCAATAGTGCATCATATTCTTCCTGCATAGCACTCTCCCATTTTTCCTTACCTTTTGCCTCTTCATATGTAGAAGGGTCTTCATCTGTATTCACCATATAAGCATAATCTTTTGTGGCTAGAAATGAAGTATCATAACTATACCTTGTAGGTTGCCACCTATTTCTTGATGACCTTCTGAGTTCTCCACTCCTTGAGGTTTCTGGCTATTCACATTCAGGATCAAATCTTGGTGTCTCTTCCACTTCAACCTGCACTTCATTATTCTCTTGCTCATCAAATATCTGAACTTTTGATTTACCTTTCCTTTGACTCACTTCTTCTTCATCACCTGTATTGATGTTGATTGTACCTGCATACCAAGTGCTTTGTTCATCAAATGTAACGTCTTTAGAAACCATAAATTGCTTTGTAGATGGACTCCACAATCTATAACCCATCTGCTTGTCATCATAACCAATGAAAACATACTTTTCAGCTTTAGGCTCCAACTTGTGCCTTAATTGTGATGGCACATATGCATATGCCACACACCCAAAAACTCTGCAATGATCCAAGGTAGGTCTCTTACCCCACCAAGCCTCATATGGTGTCATACCCTGCAAGGCTTTACATGGTAACCTATTGACCAAATAAGTGGCTGTATTTACAACCTCAGCCCACAAATAATTAGGGCAATTTTTCTCCTTCATCATGGATCTTGCAAACTCAACAAGTGTTCTATTTCTCCTTTCTGCAACACCATTTTGTTGAGGAGAGTACATGCAAGTAACTTCCCTTTTTATACCTGCATTCCATAAGTAATCACTGAACTCATTAGAGAAATACTCTCCCCCTCCATCTGACCTTAGTCTTTTCAACTTATGACCTGTAATTCTTTCTGAATATGCATGATAGTGTTTAAATGTATTAAACACTTCTGACTTATCTTTGATCACATAGATAGTGATCCACCTAGTAGCATCATCAACATAAATCACATAATACCTTGATCCATTTATACTGAAATCTTTTGATGGTCCCCACACATCTGTGTGTACCAACTCAAGCTTCTCTGAGTACATAAAACCATGCTTGGAATAGGAATGTTTATGAGCCTTACTTAATTGACATGCCTCACATTTGTATGTCATATGTTGACCTGCAACATTAGGCAATCCAAGCACTGAACCATTGTTAACCATATCTTTAATACCTCTTTCATTGAAATGTCCAAGCCTCTTGTGCCAAAGATCTAACTCAGAGATCTTATGTCCTCCATATGTGAACATAGCATGACCAATATTGCCTTGAATCTTCAATGTAAATAATCTTCCTTCCTTTTTTCCTGAAACAATCTATTTATACCCTTGGCTAGGGTCTTCCACATATACTCCATCATTAGTGAACCTTACTTCATATCCCTTTTCAACAATTTGTCCTACACTTATCAAATTCTTAGGGATTGTAGGAACATACAAGACCTTACTCAACAAGGTGCTTCCATCCTTGGCCTTCACTGATCCAATTGACTTCACATTGTGCTTTGTGTTGTCACCTGTCTGAACAACATGATTAAAAACATTATTCTCCAAGTTAGTCATCAAGGATATATTACCACTCAGGTGATTGCTACATCCTGAGTCAATGTAGAAAACTCTTTGATCTTCACTCTGCCTTTCACAAGTTGCATTCATTATCAATGTTGAATCTTCCTTTTGATCTGAAGCATAATTGTAGTAGGTGTTGTTGTATTGTTGACTTTGGAATCCTCTACCTGCATTTCTTCCAAAGTAATTCCTTCCACCTCTACCTCTGTAATTACCTCTTTGATTTCTGCCACCTCTTCCTCTTGAATTATAATTTTGATTGTATCCACCATTATTCTGATTATTATGCCAACAATCATTAGCTAAGTGATTTGTCTTACCACAAATCCAGCAAGCTTTGCCTCCATCTTTATTGTTCCTGCCTCTTCCTCTACCTTTGCCACCTCCTCTTCCTCTTAGGAAGTTGGCTTGAGTAGTTGTTCCTTCATCTTCACCTGCTTGTTGTTTTCCTTTGCTATTCTTCTTCTTGTCCTTTGAGTACATTGCATGACCTGTACTCTTGTCACCATCTCCTTTAACATCCTGCTCAAATGTTAGCATATGACCTAACAATTGATTTAAATCAGGAGTGAAATGGTCAAGTGATAATTCTGTAGACAAAATAAATGGCTTCCATTTGTCATCACCTCTCAACCCTGTAAGGATTTGCCTTACCAATTTATCTTCCTCAATGTCTTCATCAACAGCTCCTAAAGCATCTGCAATATCTTTCATCCTTGTCACATAGTCTGAGATGGATTGAGAAGCCTTCTTCTTGAAGGTAGTAAACTCTGCCCATAAGGATGCCTTCCTTGACTTTGTAGTGTTCTGGAAATGCTCCTCCAAAGCATTCCATATGTCAGTTGCACTTTCAAGACCTCTAATATGAGGTAACAAGTAATCATTGACTCCCATATAGATAATGCTCCTAGCTTGAGCATCTTTCTTCATCCAATTTTTCAGGTCTGCTAATTCTTCCCTAGTTGGAACACTAGGATCTCTGAACTCTGGCTTCTCTTCTTCTCCTGTGATGTAACCAATTAAATCTTTGCTCATAAGATGAGCTTCCATCCTCATTGACCATGCAGGATAGTTTTCCCTATCCAATTTCTCTATCTGTAGAGCATCTCCCATCTTGTATCCACCTGTGTATTGAAATCTTCAAGCTTTACAAACAATGTATGTACCTTTACTTCGAATTAGACTCCTTTTGCTTTCCTTGATGTCGAGTAGTCTTCTCCTCAGGCTTTTGACTCCAAGCTTTTACTTCTTAGTTCTTCAAATGTTGAACTTCTTGAATCTGCAGCAGTCGGGACCTTCCTTTCCTTGATTTTGATGTCTCCTGCTCTGATACCACTGATGGAGAGTGTTAATCTCCAAAAGAATAACCTACTCTTGTGATTAGAGCACCTCTATACCAAGAGTAAGTCAAAACTCCCACTAATTTAGAGGATCAATTACTATATATCAAAAGATTGACAAATCTGTGAAGAAGATGAAACACAGAAAAGTCTGCTGCACTATTTCTTCACTTTGACCTATCAAACATGTAAAGTTTTTGATGAAATTTTGTACGAAGTATCTCCTAGAGATTGCGCACCTCCTCCAAGTTGAATTACTTCAAAAGCTTTAGTATAACTTGAGAAATTAACTTCACAAGTTACCTATGTCAGAAACTGTCATTCAAAACAGTCGATTTTACACCTGCAACTTTTAAGACTTGGTTCTCCTTGAATAGAACCCGTTTTCCAAAATGCTTCTAGCCATGAGTAGCTTATCTTTCAACTTAAAGATTAAGCCCTTACTCATGCAAAACTTTAAACTGTACTGGGAGAAATGATCAAAACAATTACTTCGAAATCTGCGCCTGTTTTAGGAACCTGTGAACACACTTCACATATGAATGTTCCTACTCTTAATTCTCTAAGCCTGATTGCAATTGGAAGCTAAAACTTTGCACAGAGGTCAAGCAACTCTAGACTTAGACTTGTACAAAAGCATTTCACAATTGATCTACTGTAGAAGGAGAACACGCAGAAACATCGGGCGCAAAATTTTCATTTACTCAGAAAGATTTACAGTTGAGTGATGAGAGCTAACTCAACTAACTTTTCCTCTCTCTCATGACTTCTAACTTCCTCAATCTTGGCTTCTAACTATTGTCACATATACTCTCATACATGCCCCGACTTTTCTCAAAGTATTTATAGATAATTTGTACAAGATTCTTACTAACAAAGCTCTAAGTCATCTATGACTATACTAATGTACATATGTGTACACTTCTCTTATCCTCTGAATGTAATGTTCTTCCAAACTTCATGAATTGATTCTTCCTTCACTCTTTAACCTTCCAAGCCTTCAATTGGTGATTGGTCTGCACCAACAAATATGTACACACATCCCTCTCTATCCTCATATCTACCATTCTTAAATTGTGCCAGTGGCATTATATTTAAGGGAATTTCTAAGTTTCTCATCCTAATGAGGAACTTATGCATACCATCTTGATACACATAGGCTCCAAACCTATTAGTGAACATGTACTTGAGGATATTTCTAAAGTCAGTAGCTTCCTCTGTTTCATTTGTCTCATTTAAGTTCTCCATGTTATTTGTCTGACCCAAATCCCTTTCTTGTAATTCACCTGACTCTGACTCTATCTCTTTCCTTTTTAACTCTTGTTTATCAGGTATAAGCAATTTATTACCAGATCTCAAAATCATTCAATTATTCACAATTCTGTGAGAAAAATAAAAAAGAGAAAATTGTGTTTGTCACGATTCTGTGAAGAGAATCGTGTTTGTCACGATTCTGTGAAGAGAATCGTGTTTGTCACGATTCTCTGAAGGGAATCATGTTTGTCACGATTGTGTGAAGGGAATCGTGTTTGTCACGATTCTGTGAAGAGAATCGTGTTTGTCACGATTTTGTGAAGGGAATCGTGTTTGTCACGATTCTGTGAAGAGAATCGTGTTTGTCACGATTCTGTGAAGGGAATCGTGTTTGTCACAATTCTATGAAGGGAATCGTGTTTGTCACGATTCTGTGAAGGGAATCGTGTTTGTCACGATCTTGTGTTCCCTAACAATCGTGATTGCTCACAATCATTAAAAACACGATTTTCTAATGAAAATCATATTCTGGCAATCGCGATTTTGTGTTTGGTCACAGAATCGTGATTCTGTGCAACTTCTTGTAAATTTTTTGATTTTTTTATTTTTTGATTTCTTATCCCACAGTTAGAAGCGCCTTCACAAAATAATAACATGCAATGAAGAACTTTCAACAAAGTGATAATTTTTCCTACAAAAAGTTCAAAAGTAATGAAAATCGCGATTCTGAGTTTTTAAATGATTTTGAGTATTTTCAATCTCTATCCATTATTTCTAGCTTGAAAATATGTAGAAATTTAATGTTAAGAAAAATTACCTTGTAGCTTGATCAAAAACTGTCCAAAAGCTTTGTGATTGCAAGAAGTCGCGATCTTGACAGCTCTTCCCACTCACTCTCTCACTTCAGACAATCACGATTGTGAGTGATTTTCACAATTTTGAGTTCCCACCTTTATGGTTCTTGTTCTTTTACAATTTTTGTTGTTTTATTTAAAAAATCTTATCCCTTCCAACTAAATTTTCCCGCTTTCCTCTACTGATGAAAATCGCGATTTTGTGTCCAATTCTCAAATCTGATCACTTGATGCTCAATTGTTACTAAAATTTTGAAATTTTGATTTCCTGATACCAATTTTTGGGTAGCCTACTTGTGAAATTCATATCTCTCAATGTATGTATCCATGTTTAGAGTTTAAATATTCATTGGAAAGTGTATCTTGAGTAATCCCTCTATCTAAAACAATTTTAACAAGTTCTTTATTTTCTATGATTTACTCAGTTTTTAGTGAAGTCCAAATTTCAGCCTAACTGAGTGAACAGGCAGCCTATTTTGAGGCAACGTGTTGCCAAACCAAAACTACTCCAAATTGAGTGTTCGATAGCTCATTTGAAAGCTATAAGTGTTTAGGTTGAGTGACCAAAGTTTGAAGTTCATTGCATGTTTTAATTGATACTGGTTGTCATTTGAAGGTGTAGCTATTGGTAAAAGTCTTGATCTTGAGAAGGTCTTCTACACTTTCTGCTGCGAATAGGAGAGGAATTCTCCCCTAGATACATAGGACAATTGGATGTCCTTGCTAAGTAATTTCTCCCTTAAATGGTGAGAGTTCACTTCAATGTGCTTAGTCCTTGCATGATATACAGGATTAGCAGCCAAATGAAGTGAACTAGTGTTGTCTCCAAAATTCATTGGAGTATAAGAATGTAGTCCCAAATCTGTGTAGAGTAGTTTAAGCCACATAGCCTCTTGTGTTGCATTTTCTAATCCTCTATATTTTGCCTCTATAAATTCCAATGCCATAGTTGGTTGCTTCTTTGATGACCATAATATTAGCTTTGAACCTGCAAAGGATAAGTAGGCAGAGGTGCTCCTTGTATCATCCTTGGAGCTAGCCCAATCTGCATCACAATACATATTGATATCCAAATCAAAAGTAAATGGATAAAACAACCCTTCATTTATGGTACCCTTTAGATATTTTAGGATTCTCTTGGCAGCTTCCATATGAGGTTTCCTTGGTGTGTCCATACACTGACTTAATTTAATTACTCCATAACATATGTCCACTCTTGTTAGGGTTGCATAATTGAGACTTCCAACAAGATTTTAGTAACCTGTAATATCTTCAAGAAGTTGTCCCTCATGAGAAGTGAGTTTCTAATTAAGTTCCATGGGTATACCTACAACTTTGGTGTTTTCCATCTTGAATTTTGCCAACATATCATGAATATACTTCCTATGAGTAATAAACACATCAAACTTTGTATACACAAGTTCTAATCCAAGAGAATATCTTAACAAACCAAGTTCACTGATCTTAAACTCTTCCATCATCCGAGACTTGGTTTGCTTGATGCCATTGGCATCATTCCTTGTAATGATAATGTAGTCCACATAGACACCTAGGTAAAAAATTTTGGAGTTAGTCTAATTTATGAATAAAGAAGAATCTGCTTTGCTAGCAATAAATCCTTGATCCTGGAAATATGTGACAAGCCTATGGTTCCAAGCTCTGGGAGCTTGCTTTAGAGCATAGAGTGCTTTCCTTAGCTTTCATACATAATCTGGTTTGTCCTTATCTTCATACCCTGGTGGTTGAGCCATGTAGAATTCTTTTGAGATTCATCCATTTAGAAATGCATTCTTAACATTTAACTCTTATAGGTTCCAATTCTTTGAAGCAACAACACTTACCAAAACCCTAATTGTTGGCATCTTAGCCACAGGTGAGTCTCCTCATAATCCACTCCATGGGTTTGAGCAAACCCTTTTGCCACTAGTCTTGCCTTGTCCTATTTATAGAACCATCTAAATTCTTCTTGATTTTATATATCCACCTGGATCCTATTACCTTCATGCTTGGTTTCTTGGGAATCAAATCCCAAGCGTTATTTTCATGTAGTGCTTCAATTTCTTCCTGCATGGCTTCTCTCCATTGTTTCTTCTCATTGGATTCTTCAAATGAAGAAGGTTCTTCTATCATAGAGTCTTTAGCCATGTACACATAATGCTTGGTGACTAATGATGTGTCATAGCCATACCTTATGGGGTTTTTACTCTCCCTTTGAGATCTTTTGAGTGCTTGATTGGAAGACTCTGGAATATCTTCCAATTGCTTGAACTTGGTCTTGCCTTTTGACTTCCAAGCCTTGAAGTCAATTTGCTCCTCATCCTTTGAGTTTACATCTTCTAGTATTTGTTGATCTTCTTGAGTCAGAGTTGGAAAATCACTTTCCAAGTCATAAGGTAGCTTAATTTTCTTGCAATCATCTTCAAACCATGAATTATTTTGATCAAACACCACATCCCTAGTAATTGTAAATCCTTTGTTAGAGGTATTGTACAACCTATATCCCTTCTAGTTTTGGTTATAGCCAATGAATATACACTTTTTAGCTTTTGGATCAAGCTTCCCTCTAAGCTGTGAGGGTATATGTGCATAAGCAATGCACTCAAAGATTTTACAATGGTCCAATGAGGGTCTCCTACCATTCCATGCCTCATAGGGTGTCATTCAATCCAAGGATTTGGATGAGAGTCTATTAATCAAGTATGTGGCTGTGGAAACAGCCTCTCACTATAGGTAATTTGGTAATTTCTTTTCATTCAACATTGATCTTGCAGCCTCTTCTATTAGTGTATCCTTCTCTCTACCACTCCATTCAATTCAAGAGTGTTTTTTGTTGTGACCTCTCTCTTTTATACCTCTGTCCTATAAGAATGAGTCAAATTCATGTGAGAAATACTCATCACCTCCATCAGATCTAATCCTCTTCAAGCTTCTACCTATTTGGTTCTCAACCAACGCCAAATACTTTTTGAAACAAGTAAATACTTCATTTTTGTGCTTCATGAAGTAAAGAATTGTCCATCTACTATAATCATCTATGAATGAAACATAGTACCTTGATCTTGAGATTGATGCTCTCTACTAGGACCCCACACATCAGTGTGCACAAGCTCCAAGTAGTCTTCATACATGTACCCCTTTTGTTGAATGGTTGTCTGTGAGATTTTCCAAATTGGCATGCTCCACATTTGTAAATAATGTGTTTCTTGGACATATTTTGAAGGCCCAACACACTCTGATCCTTGCATATTTTCTTTAATGTTCTTTCATCTATATGACCTAGCCTTTTATGCCATATCTCTAGCTCAAATAAGGTTTGATCGTTGTAATTGAAGAGTGCAATGTTTTTGGTATCTTCAACTTCAAATGTAAAGATTCTACCAGATTTCTCACCTTTTGCAATCCTCTTGAAGCCTTGTTGAGGATCTTTCACATATGCTCTATGCCTTGTGAATCTGACCTATAAGCCTTTCTCAACAATTTGCCCAACATTGATTAGGTTTTTTAATATAGTTGGCACATATAAAACCTTACTCAAAGGTTCATGTTGCCATCAGAAGCCTTTACATTTCCAATTTTCTTAACAGAGTGTCTAGTTTCATCACCTGTCTACACTTCATGCTTCCCTTTAGGTTCTTCAAGATCAAATAGCAAGGCTACATTTCCAGCCACATGATCCGAACAACTAGAATCAATATAGAAAAGATGCTCATCATCTTTACCTTGCTTGGATGTCATGTTCATGATCAATGGAGAATCCTCTTGGTCTTCTGTGTAGTTATAATCTCTTCTACTCCTAAAGCCCCTTGATAATTGTTGTTGTAGCCTTGGTTGTAGTTGTGGTGATAGTTGCTTCCTCCACTGTTGAACCTGCCTCTGGATTGTCCATAGCTTTTTATTGCATGAATTTGATTCCCATAAGGTATATTCGACTCTCCAAAATCTAGAAGATTGATCCTATGCTAGTTGGTTGGGCCAAACTTCAACACTGGGAACCTTAGATTTCTACTACCTAGTTCTCTTAATAGTATCAGAGCTACATCAAGATGGATGATGCATCTCCCTCAATGATTGAAAATATTGATAGTATGCTGCTTGCAAAATCAGAATGGAAGCTTACTTGCAAGATTGAAATCCTTATGGAATTGTAGCAAGTGATGATGTTATGCCTACTCCAAGATCAAAAGGAGGACCTACACAAGAGAAGACAAAGAAACTCACACTTTGATGTGTAAGGGATGCTCAAGAAAGTTCATATATATTAAACCGTATCTTTGATTTCTTGTTACCACATATTAGAGGATGAAAAACATCCCAAGAGACTTGGGATGCACTTGAGACTTTTTTTTCTACTAATACCAAAGCTAGAAAGAATCATCTATGGAATGAGTTCAACCAAATGAAGAAGACACCAAAGCAAACTATCACAAAGTTTTTCACCAAGGTCAAGGAGGTTGTAGAGCAAAATTGAAGAAGAGGCCATCATAAGGTAGATTCTAAATGGAATCAGAAGTCACAAACAATGGCACTCCTTCACAACTACATATGATCTCATCATGGATGTACAAACTCCTGATTTCAATATATTCCTTGGACAATTCATCAACCAAGAGGTGAATAACAATTGGAAGAAAGGTAAATCATATCAAGGTAATTCAAAAAGTTCTCTTTGTGTAGATAAGAAAGAAAAGAAACACAAAGACAAGAAGAAGGAAGATGATGATGAGGATATTTCCCAATCCAACTATGCAGGCAAGCGCAAGTGGAAAGGGAAGAAGAAAGGAGAAATGCATGAAAAATCAAAAGGACAAGATGTTCAACCTTGTGCCATTTGTAACAAGATCAACCATACCACTTAGAATTGTTGGTTCAATGGAAGGACTCAAAAAGGAAGTGATAGAGGTGGATTTGGCAACAGTACAAGCAGACGTGGACACAACCTAAACAACAACAATAGAAGTCACAATGGAAAAGAATTCAACAACTATTCACACGATCAATCACATGAAGATTCATTACTTCTAATGAATCTGAGTCACAAAGAAGGTAAAGAAGATGAACATTTGTTCGACATAGATTCAGGTTGTTCAAACCATGTTGCATGCAATGTTGCTCTTCTATCTAACTTGGAGAATCCAAAGCATAAGCATGAAGTAAAAATAGGGGATGACACCAACCACAATGTGGTGAAGATTGGTAATTTCAAAGCTTCCAATGGCAACACAAAAATTTTGAGTAAGGTTCTCTATGTACCCACTATAACTGAAAAACCTAATAAGTGTAGGCCAAATAGTTGAAAAAGGCTTACAAGCTAGGTTCACTCAACATGGAGCTTTTGTGGAAGACCCATGTCAAGGCTTCAAGAAGATAGCCAGAGGTGAGAAGCATGGTAGACTCTTTACTTTTGAAGTAGGAGAAACCAAGAGCATATCTCTATTCAACTTTGGGTCTCAAACCTTAAGTGAGCTTGAAGTGTGGCATAAGAGACTTGCTCATGTAAATGAAACAACCTTCATCAAGATATGGAGGGATCAAAGTGTTCTAGGGCTTCCAAACATATCAAAGCAACACATGATCAACACATGTGATGCTTATCGAATTCGGAAGGCACCAAGACAACCTTTCAACCATAAAGGCTACATCCACAACAATCTCAAATTGGTTTATACATACAAGAATAGGTAAATGGATGTCACAAAGGCAATATGCCTTGATTATGCTGCAAAATTATGGTATGGGTGATTGTAAGCCAATTTCTATGCCATTAGATCAAAATTTGAAGTTGGATATTACATCAGGTGAAGCATTGGAAAATGCTACTATGTACAGGAAAATTATCGAAAGTTTAATATATCTCACTATTAGAAGGCCAGATCTAAGCTATATTGTTGGACTTGAATGTCAATTTATGTAGGTTCTGATGAAGCTACATTTAGATGCTTTGAGGCACACTCTACATTATGTGAGTGCTACTTTGGATTACGCATTGTTTCATGAAGATGGTGTAGATTTGCAAGTTCATGGATACACTAATATGAATTGGGATGGTAGTATTCCAGATAGAAGATCTACTAGTGGCTTTCTATTCTCACTTGGAAGTGCAAATATTACATGGGAGAGCAAGAAGAAACCCATTGTTGCTTTCTCGTGTACAGAGGCTGAGTATAGAGGTGTTGCAATGGCAGTATGTGAAGCATCTTGGTTAGAGATGCTACTTGTAGATTTAGGTGTGGAAGTGCAAAAGCCTATCACCATCTATTGTGATAATCTTAGTAGCATATAGTTAGCACAAAACCCTACTTTTCATGCTAGAACAAAGCACATCAAAGTGCATTATCATTTCATTAGGGAAAATGTATTAGTAGGTGATACTGATCTTGTTTATGTGAGGATAGATGAGCAGGTTGCTAATATTTTCACTAAAGCACTTGTAGGTGAGAAGTTGAAGAAGCTTCGGAAGATTCTTGGATTAAAGGACATGATGTTGAGCTTGAGGGGGAGTGTTGAGATATCAAGCTCAATGTGTGATGACCCAGGATGACACATATCGCTTTTTCATTTCTCTCACATGTATAGTGGTCATGCCTTAAGATTTTCCTTATGTACTATTCTTTATATATTGCACTAGTTGTATTATTTTTTTTAGGTCATTCTTGTATATTTCATTTATGTAATAGAAGAAGAACAAGAAGATCATTCTTCCTTGCTTTAATCTTTGTTTGTGCTCCTCTTTGAGTGTGAGAGTGTGTGAGTGAGATCTATTCCTTATCTCCTTCCTCGTGACATGTAGGGCTAGGCTCAAGTGAAGTGAAGAAGCTGTGTTGGGAGCTAGTGTTGGAACATCAAGCTTACACTATGCTTGAGGTGGATTTGATCTACATCAAAGGCTATCGCGTCGAAACAATATCTTTGGAGAGTTCTTTTTCTTATGCTCATTTATTGTACTTTTTGAGAGATTTTTGATGGATCATTTACCGTTGTAAAAGCCTTGAGATTTACACATGTAAAGGTAGAAAGATAGAGCCCGAATCCCACGAATTTGTGGTGGTTGAAGTTGCATTCAATCAAGCAATCAAATCACCTAAAAGTAGATCAAACTAGATCTTCACTTTTCCTAGATTGTAGTAAAGTGAATTGATTCCCTCCAACAACCATTCCCACCTTCATTTGAATTCAAATTCAACTTGTAAAAGTCGTGGAACACTCCTAGAGGCTATATAAGGACTTGAAATCACTTGTACATTACATGGAAGCAATATACATACACCTGTGACCATTATTGTCTTGCTCCTTCAATTCTGTGCATCATCTTCTTCGCCAACAGTAATCTTGCAGAGGCTGCTGCTCTCTCTCCAGAGCTTTAAATTGAGTGCAAGATGACTCATTGGAAAGGAATTAGTTTCTAGTTTATTCCTATAAATTTTTAAAGTATTTGGTTCAGTATATTGGGAGAAATTGCAGCTTTTTTGTGTCAGGGTCAATCTCTATGCATTCCTGAAAAATAGGAAGTACCACCGGTGAATGTCGCATTCATTCCTATAGCATATTTTGCTTATTCATTATACTTTTGTGCATTCCATACACTCAATCCTATGTGTATCACTCCCATAAAAGGATTTTTTCTAATTGTAATCACGCTGGTTGCTATGGGCATTTGAAGTTCATTGTCTCTTCCATAGATAGTAGGTTTTTTGAGCTAGTCGACCCGCGAACCTATCTGTTTTGTATCGACTCATTCTCCTTGATGCTCCAAAGTACATAGTGCATTTCTTTGCACTTATTGCATTCCTATAAGCTCTATTTGAGTCTCCATAAGCTCAAGGGCTGGTCTTGTGCCGGTTGGCTTGACCAAACTTCGTCGTTTCGAAACGCACTTTTCTACCTTCTACAAGCTTCTCCAAGTTCTTTCAGCTAGTATGTTTGGTTGCACCACTATCAAAGTATCAAACATCTGAGTCTAGTTCAAACATAAATTGTTCATAAGAGGATAGGTCATAACTACAAATAGTAGTAAATGCCCATTCTTCATTCTGCATAACATTACTAGATTCTATTTTTGTGTAAAGGCCTCTTCAACAACCATTCCAACTTTTTTCTTCTTTGCCTCTTTTGCAACGAGTTTTGGAGAGCTCTTTATGACATGATCATTTCCTTTATAATATTTGCAAAACAATTTTTGCTTTTTTGTTTTCTTATTATCTTTGTCATCTTTCTTTGATTGTACAAAATTAGAAGATTTTTGCTTGCTAGTAGACAAGCTCCATTTACATTTGCCCTTCTAACTAGCCAGGAAAGCTTGATCTGCAACATGCATAATGGAACTATTCTGCATAGATTGATCTTCTTGCAAAAGAACAAAGGCTAACTCCTCAAATGTTAAGGCATTTGAATTGTCTTTCATCATCAATAAAAGAGTAGAAGCAAAACTTTGATATGAATCTGGGACACCATTCAGAATAGTTTGCAGAAGTTAATTGTTAGGCAAGTTTTCATCAATAGGAATCAACTGCTCCAAATCTTTGATCTTTGTCAAAAAAGTATCCATGGAATCTCCTTTATTCATGTGCTCACTTTCCAATTGTTTTTGGAGGTAAGAATCACGAGCCTCATTCCTTTCCTAGTATAAGTGGTAAGTGTATCACAAGCATCCTTCGTTGTTTTGTAGGAGAAAATGTGAGCAAGAATGGCATGTTTGGTAGAAAAGGCTATCAATGTATGTGTTTGAGCATCTTTGCCATCCCAACAAAGTTTCTCTACAGTAGGTACAACAAGAACCATAGCATGAACACAAACCTAAAGAATATCACCATCTTCAATGTCATCTGTATCACCTTCAATAACTATATTTGTGAGTGCAATAGGACATTCTTCAACACCATGCACAATATTTCACAATCCTTCTGCAACCAATACATGAAAAATCATATAATCCCATAATGGGTAATTGGTACCATCCAACTTATCCTCAACAACCAACATACAGAATACATCACTGCTTTCAACCATGTCCACTGACTAAAATACCTTGATGCAAAAAAATGATTGTATCTCAAAAAGTTGAATGGAACTACCATGTCAAGTTTTTCTAAACCTATAGCAGACTTTGCGGCGCTTATATTGGCGAACTGAAACCTCTATACATCTTTTGCACAAAAACATGAAATTGCATGAATATACACTATGATAGTGTGTTTAGAGACTGAAGCGAGTTGACATTGTGATTTCGACACCAGAAAGAGAAGATGTTTTGAACTCCTAATCACCTTGAGTATGCTCACCAATCTTCGTTCGATTCTAAGACTATGATCGAAGAGGTGTCAACAATGCCCTAGATGAAGCGGCGACCTGCTCTGATACCAATTGTTCGAGTTTGAGGTCCGCACAAGCACACAAACACAAGGAAGAAGAACAAACTTGGAGAAAAACATACAATATTGAATATATTACCAAGAAAATGTACAAAGATAAGTGACATGTTAGGGTTATAGGCATATATACAACTTGGGGAAAAAAACCTCCTAAAGAGGGAAAAAAATGCCCTCACGGTCCTAGTGTGTTCACACACATCACTACCTAACTATATAAACAATCTTGGTGATTGATTGATTGATCACCAACCCAAGGAATAAATATTTATGAATTTTACATAGATAAATAATCCTCATGGGATATCAAAATGTTCATGAGCCTTTACATCAATAAAAATTACATAATTCTAAGGTTCACTTCAAGAGTGAATTCATCCTAGAGCAAAACCTTTTCAAACATGATTAGAGCTTGATGCCCTAATAGCTCACCCTCAAGCTAAAACATCCGTGAGTCTTCATTGTCTAATAAGTTGTATACCTACTATTGATTTAAACCTACAAAGCTTGATTCCATCAAGTGCCTTTGTCATCATATCTGCTACCTACATTTCAATTGGAACAAAAGAAATGTCAATCTCTTTTGCCATGATCTTATCCCTAATGAAATGGTAATGAAATTCTATGTGTTTGGTTCTTGCATGGAAGACAAGGTTTGCTACTAGGCACATAGAGCTTATATTATCTACAAATATGTGAGGTTTGGAACTCACAAGTCCCAAATCTATATACAATTCCCTTAATCATATTGCCTCTTGAGTTTCTATGGTCAAACCTCTATACTTTGCTTTAGTTGAGGATAATAAAATGGTTGGTTGCTTCTTGGAACTCCACAACACAAGCTTTGAACTTGCAAATGCTAAGAATCCTGAAGTACTTCTCCTATCATCCTTGGATCCTACCCAATTTTCATGTGAGTATAGCTTGAGATCCAAATATGATGAATAAGAATAGAATATACCTTCATTGACTGTGCCTTTGAGGTGCTTTAGTACTCTTTTAGATGCATCCATATGTGGTCTTGCTGGAGAGTGCATGAATTGGCTTTGCACTCCTACATTGTATGAGATATCTACCCTTGTATGAGTAGCATAGATCAAACCACCTACCAAGATTTGATACTCTTTAATGTCTTCAATCTGCTCACCTTCATAAACACTAAGTTTGTGATTCATTTCCAAATGTGTACATGCAAGTTTAGCATTCTCCATCTTGAAACTTCGGAGTAGATCTTGAGGTATCTCATTTGAGTCAAGTAGATTCCTTGATCTATGTACATGACCGTCATACCTAAGAAAAATGTGAGCTCACCTAAATCACTAATCTTGAACTCTTCTTGAATATGTCCTTTGATCTTTTGTATACCATTCAAGTAATCTCCTATCACAATTTTGTCGTACATGTAAACACACATAGATAACTTCATTGTAGACCTTTTTGATGAATAAAGAAGGGTTTGCATTGGTTAACTGAAACCTTGATCTTGTAGGTATGTTACCAATTGAAATTCCAAGCTCTAGGATCTTCTTTCACTCCATACAATGCCTTTTTGGTCTACATACATAATAATTATAATTAGGGTTTTTAAACCCTAGATATTGTGACATGTATACTCTTCATTGATCCACCCATTGAGAAAAGCATTCGTCACATCAACTTGAAGTAGCTTCCAAGTTCTTGTATCTGCTACACTAAGCAATGTCCTGATGGTGGTCAGCTTGGCAATTGGAAAAAAGGACTCCTCATAGTCACCCATCGCAGTTGAATCATTGCCAATTAATACTGCCTTGGTTGCCCTTTTATCTAGTTTATCTCTGATTTGTGAAGATACATGTACAAAATCTAAACACCCAAATACCTTGCAATGACCTAGAATTGGTTTACTACCATTCCAAGCTTCATAAGGGTTCATACCTTAAAGATATTTGGATGGAAATCTATTCATAATACACAACAGTTGAGATTGCTTCTACCCATAGATGATATGGTAGCTCCTCTTCAAGCATGGCTCTTGCTGATCCAACTAGGGTCTTGTTTCTTCTCACTGCAATTCCATTAAATTGAGGAGAGTGTATGGTAGTAACTTCCCTTTTGATGTTATCTTGCAAATAGTCATCAAACTATTTGGAGAAGTATTTTCCTCCTCCATCAGATCTGAGTTTCTTTAATGATCTACCTATATGATTTTCCACATGTGGTAGGTACTTCTTGAAGTAAGCATTCAAATACTTCACTCTTATTCTTGATAAACTAAAGAATGGTCCATCCACTATGATCATTAACAAAGGAAACATAGTACCTTGAGCCTGTCAATGAAGGTTCTTGACTTGGTGCCCACAGTATTTCTATATGTATAAACCCAATGTCCAAGAAATAGTGTAGAACACCAAGATTTTTCATGTCAAATTCTTGTGTAAGGAGTTGTTTTATCCCTTTATGCTTTCTTCATTATCACCACCTATAATCAAGTCATGAACATAAATCCACAATTGTGATGCCATCATCACCCTTCCTTGCATATAATGAATGATCTACATCAAACATAGAAAGAACAATGGCGGTTAAGTAGTCAGCAATCCTTGCATGCCAAGAACAAGGGGCTTGTTTAAGTCCATACAAAGCCTTTTGCAACCTACAAACATATTCAAGGTGCTTTGAATCTTCATATCCTTGTGGTTGGTCCATGTAAGATTCTTCCTCTAACTCACCATGTAGGAAAGCATTATTCACATCCATTTGATGCAAAAGTCCATCCATTTGTTATAGCTAATGTAAAAAGTGTTTTGATAGTAGAGATTTTAGCTACAAGGCTAAACGTTTCCTCATAATCAATGCCATATGTTGTGCATATCCTTTTGTTACCAATCATGCTTTATGTTGAAGACATGATTGCTCCTACATCATCTACATTTGTATCCACATGAGTGCATATCCATTTTGTATCCAAGAGGCACTCCATTTCTAGTTTGTTTCCATTTTATATTGTATCTCTTTTGTATTTGGGTGCCTTGCCATTTGATTTTACCACTGTATTCATTATCCTTTAAGGCGAATTATCCCACATGTGATGTTATTTGGAGAGCCCCTCCCAAATCTATATAAAGAGGGCCTCTCCCCCAATTTGTACTTGGTTATAAGCTTGAGGAGCCTACTCCATGCTCTTGGAAAGCTCATTTCTAATCCATGTGAGTTTACTCATTTCTTGGTCTACTCACTTTGAGCTTCTCACACTCTTTCTTTTGTAAGTAGACTCTTCTTTTCATTTTGGTTCTGTGTGTGTACTCTCTACATGGTATTAGAGTGTTAGGTGGAGGTCTTGGTGGTTCTTTTGGCGATGACTTTTGTGGTCTTTGTGGTGGTAGTGGTGGTGCTTGAGTTTGGATGCGTTGCTCTCCACCTGTCTAGAGAAGCTTTTTCCATCAATTTACACTCTTTTGGCCTAATTTTTCCCATTTTCCCACCCTTCCACTCCTTTTCATTATTCTCCTACCCTTTACCCCCATTTTCCCACCCTCTTTGTGGCAACATTTGATATTTCATCGCATTTAGTGGCCATGTTTAAGGAGTCAATTCACATTTTCTATTATGTTTCAACATATCTAGGAACTCGTAATTTTTGCAAGCTACCAAACCATTCCACATGACTTGTCATGTGATTTGCACCTAAATCAACATACAAGACATTATCATTTGATTTTAAAACATCAGCAGATATCGTATTCATCATGTGATGTTGGACCATGAATAGCTTCTCAGAATCATCTGCACTTGTGGATGCATAGTTGTTTTGTTGTCCTCTGTTATTTTGATTCTTTGGAAATTTATGTGGCCTCTTTCGCTTCCCCTGCCTCGAAAATGCCTCTTTCTTGCTCCTTGATTCCATTCCTCATGCGCTATTAACTAGTCCGCAGTTTGATTCCTCTCTAATAGTTGTGGAGCATTTTCATTCTCTCCTTCAATGTACTTCCAGTAGCCTTTTCCCATCAAGAAATTTCTCATTCTCAATCTCCAAGCATGGAGGTTGATCTTGTCCAGCTTATCACTCATAAGCTGACTCATTCCATTCACATTTTCCATTTCTGCATCAATTCAAAACACTGCAAAACACTACAAGCAGATCTTCTACTTGAACACTGTCACACTATGACATGATAGTTCGATCTCATAAAAGCCCAATTTTCATGTATAAACACCACATACAATCATTTGAAATCCTTGACCTTGAATATTTGAGTGTTGTCGAACATGATGCAAGTTACACTTTTGCAAACTACCCAAGTTTTTCTATGGCCCCACCTTGTGGGCTCAAAATGGAGGTCAAGATGGCTTCGAAACATAAATATGAGACAAATAAGTGGCCCTAAAGGAATAATTCTCGATCAATTTGATGCCCTCTACCTTCATGCCAATTTTCGTAGCAATTTGAGGTCTTTTGTGAATCACCCTTTCTCCATGCATTCTCGCGTACTCTTCACTATCAACCTTCTCCATGAGCTCTCTACATCCACACTAGCTTTGATACCATGTCATGAGAAGGGAGATAAGGAAAAGATCTCACTCACACACTCTCAGACTCAAAGAGGAGCACACACATAGATTGAGGCAAGGAAGAATGATCTTCTTCTTCTTCTTCTTCTTCTATTACATAAAAAGAATATAGAAGAATGACCTAAAAACAACAATAAAACTAGTGCAATATATAAAGAACAGTACATAAGGAAAATCCTCATGTCCTTGATTGCGTGAGCTAGAAAGAAACAAATGTGCCATCACTCTCGATAGATAAATCTAATAAAGCTCGATGAAGTATCCATGACATATACTGGCATGACCATTATACATGTCAAATAAATGAAAAAGTGATACGTCATCCTCGATCATCACATCTTGAGCTTGATATCTCAACACTACAGGGACTACTATCACATGTGCCAACAATTCCTCTTATCCTATCATGGGAGTTGGTAAGATCATTATTACTACTACTGATGGTAGTTCTTTTACATTGTCGAATGCTTTATTTGTGCCAAGGATCAAGAAAAATCTATTATCAGTTTTAGCATTAGCCAAGATCAGCTTGGTTGTGAAATTGTATGACAAATGTACAGCTCATGATCTATCAAATGGAAATGTCATTATTACTTCTAGCATTTTATGTCATGGGTTGTATAAGCTCATAGACTAGAAAACATTTTGCGAATGATTCAACATGTGAAGTACATGATTCTCAAGCTTTCTCATATGCAAAGTTTTGGCATGCATGCTTTGATCGTTTGAATTTTGCTAGTTTGCGACCCCTGTAGAAATCTGAAATGGTGTCCTCTCTAACCAAACTTGACGTACCCGGTAAACATGTTTGTGAAGGCTTTCTTTTAGGAAAATTGTAGTGTTCCCGGTTCCTAAAACATGGTTTAGTTTGAGCTACTCAAAGATTGGAGCTTGTTCACAATGATGTTTGTGGTCCTATGCAGACACCCTCCTTTGAGAACTACCTTTACTTCGTGAATTCTATTGATGATTTTTCTAGGCAAAAAGCAAATTTTGAAGTGTTTATTGTTGAGATATCAAGCTCAACATGTGATGATCCAGGATGACACGTATCAAATTTTTGTTTCTCTGACATGTATAGTGGTCGCACCGGTATATGTCAGGGATACTTCATTGAGCTTTATTAGATTTATCTACCCAGAGTGATGGCACATTTGTTACTTGCCAGCTCACTCATTCGCAGACAATAGATTTTTCCTTATGTATTGATCTTTATATATTGCACTTGTTGTATTCTTATTATTTAGGTCATTCTTGTACATTCCTTTTTATGTAATAGAAGAAGAACAAGAAGATCATTCTTCCTTGCCTCAATCTGAGTGTGTGCTTCTCTTTGATTGTGAGAGAGTGTGTGTGAGCTCTCTTCCTTATCTCCTTCCTCGTGACATGGTATCTCAGCCAGCGTGGCTCTAGAGAGCTCGTGGAGAAGGCGACGGTGAAGAGTACATGGCAAGGCATGGAGAAAACGTGATTCACAAAGAACCTTTGTTTGCTACGAGAATCGGCGTGAAGGTAGAAGACCTCAAAATATTTTCGCGAGTTATCACTTTAGGGTCACTCGTTTTTGTCAGATCGAAGTTTCGGAGCCATCTCGACCTCCGTTTTAAGCCCCCAAGGTGTGGCCCACTAGAAAACCAGGTCAGTTTCAGAAACTATAACTTGTGTTGTGTTCAGCAACACTCACATATTCCAGATCGAGAATTTCAAGCGATTCCGTGTACTATTGATACACGAAAACTATGTTTCTCTAAGATCAAACTGTCATGTCATAGTGCGATAGTGTTCAAGTAGAAGTGCTGCTTGTAGTGTTTTGCAATGTTGTGAATTGCTCGAGAAATGGCAAACGTAGATGGAACGAGTGAACTTATGAGTGATAAATTGGACAAGAAAAAATTCCATGCTTGGAAATTTAGAATGATGAATTTCTTGATGGGAAAAGGCTATTGGAAGTACATCGAAGGAGAGAACAAAAATGCTCCATAGTTGCAAGAGAGGAATCGAACTGCAGAACAATTAAGAGCATATGAGGAATGGAATCAAGGAGCATGAAAGGTAATATATTGGCTATCTATTAGCATACAAGATAGCATGATTGGACACATATAGGATGCCAAGACTTCAAAAGAGGCTTGGAACAGTTTGGCCACTTTGTATGAGACCAATAGAAAGGCACAAAAATTGCAACTCAAGAACGAGCTGCATACATTAGAGAAAAAGAGCATGTCGGTAAGTGACTACACTCTAAAAATCAAAAGCATATGTGATTCACTTGCATCTATTGGTGTGAATGTAGATGATGATGATAAGGTGGAAGTGTGCCTTTGTGGTTTAGGAGCTACATATAAGCAGTTCAAAACTTCTATATAGACCAGAGAAAATATTCCGAATTTTGCTGATTTGGTATCCATGCTGATTATTGAAGAAAAGAATCTTAGTGAGGATTCAAACTCCCAAGGAAAGCCCAGTTCTAAGCAGGTATTCTACTCTGGTAGAGGAAGAGGCAGAGGTAGAGGTTTCAGAAGTGGAAGAGGAAACAGTAACCAAGAACAAGATCAACAACAGAATCATGCAGGAGGAAGAGGACAGTTTTCAGGCACGAGGAGTAAAAGAGGCCACAGAAATTTTCAAAGAAATGATTCAGGTAATGACAATAAAGGATGCAGGAATTGTGGTAAATGTGGACACTTTGAACGTGATTGCAGGTTGAAGTATCAAAATAACAAAAGGCAGTAGAATAACTATGCATCCACAAGTGCAGATGATTCTGAGAAGTTGTTCATGGTTCAACATCACATGATGAATACGATGTATGTTGGTGTTTCAAAATCGAATGATAGTGTCTGGTATGTTGATTCAGGTGCTTCAAATCACATGACCAGTCATGCGGAATGGTTTAGTACTTTGTAGAAATTGCCAGTTCTTAGATATGTTGAAACAGGTGATGACACATCACATCCTATTGAGTACACATGAAACCTAGCACTATCTATGGAGGATGGAAAGGTAAAACATCTTGCTGATGTGCTGCATGTTCCAAACATAACAAAGAATTTGGTTTCTATTGGACAAATGGTTGAGTAGGGATTACAAGTTAGGTTCATTGTTGAAGGATTATATGTAGAAGAGTACAAGCAAGATGGACGACTGGTTGTGAAAGGAAACAAAGTGGGTAGGATGTTCACCTTAAATGTGAAGATTCCAAAATGAATGCAGCCATGTTTGCAAAAGGTGCAGGAGTTATTGCAAATATAGAGATGTGGCACAAACAGATTGGACATGCAAACTTGCAAAGGTTGAAATTGATGTAGTCAAAGGAGATTGTCCATCGACTACCAAATTTCAAAGTTGCAGAAATGCAAAAGGTATGTGCAACATGTCAATTTGGAAAACAGTCAAGAGCATCATTTCCACATGACAAGCATGTTAGTGAGAACATACTAGAAATAGTACATACAGATGTTTGGGGTCCAGCAAAGACCACATCTATGGGCGGTTGTAGGTATTATGTTACTTCCATTGATGACCATACACGAAAAGTGTGGGTCTATTTCATGAAAGAGAAGAGTGAGGTACTCACTCACTTTTAGAATTTTAAAGCTATGGTGGAAAAGCGGACATGGAAGTATATTCAGACATTAAGATCTGATGGAGGAGGTGAAGACATGTCCATTGAGTTCAGCAATTTTCTAAAAAGTCATGGAATTCGACGTCAGTTTTCATGCAGGTACACATCACAACAGAATGGCATTGTTGAATGCAAAAATAGACATATTACAGAAATAATGAGAACCTTGATGGCTGAAAAGAATATGCCTCATTGTTATTGGGCAGAAGCTGTGCATACGGTTGTATACATCATGAACAAAACTCCAACTGCTGTTGTACATCAAGTTACACCTGAAGAGACGTTTACAGGTAAAAAGCCAAACTTATCACATATGAAAGTTTTTTGTTGTATTGCATATATAAATGTTCTAGATGAGTTGAGGATGAAGCTTGATCCAAAAGCAGAAAAATGTGTCTTCATTGGATACTCCCTTGAGCAAAAGGGGTACAAATCTTATAACCCACTCACACAACAAGTGAAGGTGAGCAGAGATATGGTATTTGATGAAATGTCAAGCTTCTATGTAGATGCCAAAGAAGGACTGAATCTTGAACCAAATGACAAAGAAAATGCTAAAAAATCAAATGCACAATCTCAAGTTTTGAGTGGACTGGATGCATCACCAAGCAATAGTTCCAACTCAAATCCATGGAGTGGAAGATTGCGTGGAAATTTCGGTCCAGCAAATTCATCAAATACATCCAAGAAAGGTAAAGAAAAGCTTTCTCCTCATAGTAAAACATGTGCAAGTTTTGAAGACGTTGATGGAGATTCAAGAGGTTCAAAAAAGAGCCTTGATGAGGAACTTAGATTGCCCTCTGTGAAGACTCTAGGAAGGGCACAGGCACATGATATAAGGAGAAGTGACCAAGGACCAAGAAGATCTGGGAGGATGTGAAATTGAGTGCAACGATTGACGTATGACACTTATATGGCTCGTCATTGTGCCTACATGACTAGGGTAATACAAGATGTTGAACCTTCTTGTTTTGAAGATGCAATTGGAAATGGAGATTGGGAAAAAGCTATGGATGAGGAGATGGCTGCACTTTATGGGAATGATACATGGAAGTTGGTTCCATTGCCGCAAGGAAAGAAACCCATAGGCTGCAAATGGGTTTGCAAGGTAAAGCATAATGCTGATGGTAGCACTTCGACATGAAAGATCTTGGTGTGCTTCACTATTTCTTGGGCATTGAGTTTATACATACAAAAACAGGTATATGGATGTCACAAAGGCAATATGCCTTGAATATGCTGCAAAAGTATGGTATGGCTGATTGTAAGCCAATTTCTATGCCATTAGATCAGAATTCGAAGTTGGATACCACATCAAGTGAAGCATTGGAAAATGCTACTATGTACAGGAAAATTGTCAAAAGTCTTATATATCTCACAATTACAAGGCTTGATTTAAGCTATACTATGGGACTTGAAAGTCAATTTATGCAAGTTCCTAGGAAGGCACATTTGGATGCTCTAAGATGCACTCTACGTTATGTGAGTGCTACTTTGGATTATGCATTGTTTTATGAAGCTGGTGTAGATTTGCAGGTTTATGGATATACCGATGCAGATTGGGCTAGTAGCATTCCAGATAGAAGATCTACTAGTGGTTTTCTATTCTCACTTGGGAGTGCAGCTATTACATGGAGCAGCAAGAAGCAACCCATTGTTGCTTTCTCGAGTACAAAGGATGAGTATAGAGGTGCTGCAATGGCAGCATGTGAGGCATCATGGTTGGAGATGCTACTTGCAGATTTAGGTGTGGAAGTGCAAAAGCCTATCACTATCTAAGTATTACACCGTGGCACCCTATTCATGGAGTCGTTCTACCTTAATGATCTCTGATGAGAAACAACATCCGTTTTTAATGACAATACTACTAGCAGACAAACCTCGTCAGAGAGTTCCATTCTATGCTCAAAACTAGGGAGATCCGTAAACATTGTGTTTCACAGTATGAAGGGGAGAAGCTCAATACTATTTCCTTTTCAGAAAAGAAAGATTATATATGATGTACTCACAGTAGTACATGATGCCTCATGAAGCACTTCAACGATTACTCTTATGCCAACACTTCTCATCGCTTGCAAGTGTTCTACCCTCCGAGCTTTTCATAGACTCCTTCATCGTAGGAAGATCCTTCGCGGACACCCTCCCATGCGCTGGCAAGCTTTCTCAGAACTGATGTGTCTATCTTCTATTTGAGTGGGGGCTGTCTCTCCATAGTTGTAAGACAGACGGATTCCCGTTTCCCTTCAAGAGCTCCTCCTCATTGGAACACGATGACTCAAGAATTCCTGGTAGATTGAACCATACATCTACTCCTCATCCAATCATGCAAAGATGGGAATTCCCCTCCTTAGCATCCTCTATGCAAAGAACTCCCTCAATAGAAGTCGGCTCAGATGTTTCTCCATTTCGCTCTGCTGTCCTCTGTCCCCCAATAACATAGAGCAGAAAACGAAAAACGCTCCCTTCCCCCCAGTCAACAACTGAGCCAGCCCAGCTCAGATGCGAAGCGAGCAGCCCCTTTTTGTTGTCCTACACCTGATCATCTCACAACAAAAGAACAAAAACACTGATGAAGAAGACCCCAATGCTTCTCCTCCAGACTCCTCTGCTGCCCGCGTTCTTTTTGAATCTCAGTGTCGGCACCAGCAAACAACCCCCCCAGTCCTCCTCAGAGCTTGTTGTACCAAAAAAACGAAGCAGAACTTCACTCGTGTCTCTTTGTGATATAGGCCTCCCCCCTCTTCCTACTCGACCATACCAGAATTCCTCTATATTCTGACTTCAGTCGTCTTCTCTGATTGATCTCCATCGTCTGCCAGAATGGCGAGAATTCCTCTGCATCCAACGCTTTCTCAATCATGCCATATAGGCACTTATCTCCACGTTAGATGATTATAAGTAATGCTATTCATATCTCATTTGGATGTCTCATCTATTCATCTAAAGACAATCGCTGTTATGACTTACAGGATCGATAACGTTCCATCACGTGATGAGCCATAGTCAACCTCCAAGCTTTCGAAGCTTCCCCTCCTGACTCTTCTGCTGGCCGCGTCCCCTTACCTGTAGAGACACGGAAAAATGCCCTTTCCTCCTTTTTGAAGGTACTAACCTCCTATGCTTAATACTAAAGCACACACTTCGAGTGTATTCCTCCTCGAGAATGAATCGAAGGAGACCTCCCCTTCTGCCCGATACTCTTCGAGTACCTATGCCCAAAAAACTGAAGAAGCCGCCGCCTTCTAAGCGAGAGAGAGCCCTTTTTGCTGTCGCTCCCCAGAACCACATAACACAATAATAATAGATAACCTCCCCCCTCCGCTGATGAATACATGTTTGCCATGAGAAGGACAACTGGCCCATGCATTTTATCCACCTGTGCAGCTTGTTCATATGCCAATCTCCCAACTTTGATATCTCCCCATTTATGGCTTGCACTCAAAAGAGCAATCCAGTTTGTTGATCGATCAAATACTGGCATCTCCTGGACCAGTTGCACTGCCTTTTCTAGATGTCCTGCACGTCCAAACAGGTCAATTATACAAGTAAAGCATTCTGAATTTGGGATTATCCCATATTTGGTTGTCATATTTACAAAATATTCATAACCTTTGTCAACAAGACCAAGATGACTACAAACATTGAGTATACAAAGAAATGATACTGCATCTGGAGATATGCCCTCACTTTGCATCTTCTCAAAGCAGCTTAGAGCTTGTTCACCTAAACCTCCTTGTGCAAATCCTGTAATCAACGCATTCCAAGAGACAACATCACGAAAAGGGAGTTCGTGAAGCACTTCTTGTGCCTTTGAAAGTTTTCCACACTTGGCATACATATCCCCAAGTGCATTGCCAACCATAATGTCAACTTACAACAATCCTTGTCTTTCAATCTCATCATGGATCTTCTGCCCTTCATCACATGCACCAATAGAAGCACATGCTTTTAACATGCATGCATATGTTGTTGCATTAGGAGTGATACCATCATGCTTCATTCGTTTGAAGCAGTCCAATGCCCGTTCACCTTGTCCATCATGCATATAGCCAACAATTAAGGCATTCCAACAAACAACATCTCGATGCAAAAGGCTATCAAAAACACATTTTGCCTTGGAAAGAGCACCACATTTAGCATACATGTCCACAAGAGCAGTGCCCAGTTCAACATTATTCTGCAATAATCCTTGGTTTTTTACCACATCATGGATTTTTTCCCTTCATTAAGAGCTCCGAGAGCCGCGTAAGCCTTCAATAAATATGCATATGTCACTGCATTAGGACGGATGCCCTCATGCTGCATGCGATGAAAACATTTCAATGCTTGCTCAGCTTGGCCCTCCTTGGCATATCCTGCAATCAGTGCACTCCATGATACAACATCGCGAAAAGGAAGGTTTTGTAGTACATCTTGTGCCTTTGAAAAGTCACCACATTTGGTATACATGCCTCATGACAACCATGTCAACCAAACTGCAGCCAACTTTATCGATAGCCATTAGCATGCCACAAGATTTCAGTGCATAGACAAATGAAACAACCTCTGGGATAACACTTGGGTACTTCTCCATAAAATATCCGAAGCAACAGGGTTATCACCAAATGTGAACTTTGAACGCATCTTGGACATGCTTATATTTTCCATAATCGGAACTCCAAACACCAAGGGCATTCCCCTCTGAGCAAGATGTCGTCATGTAGTTGCAAATACCTCCCTTCAAACATTTGATCACTCTTCAAGTACTTGTAATCAAACATCTTCTTTTGCCAAATAGCAGCACAAAAACCAACCATTTCTTGAGCTAACAACACCCATTCAGTGTGCTCAATTTCATAGATAAATCCAGCTTCAACCAAGCGATGTATCTCTTCCTTGATCTTGGAAGCATACTTGTCATTATAGGTGTATGGCTTCTGCTTAGAGGGTTTGACATTTGAGGTCATGGGGATTGTATGTGAGCATATGTCAAGGCTACTCCTTTCAAGTCCTTGTAACTCCATGCGAAAACATCTCTGTATTCTCTTAGCAAGGCTATCAACTCTTGCTCCTCATTTAGGTCATGTCCTATATACGTGCATCGTTCTTCACCGTCCTCTATAGTCACAATGATTCTCTTAGTTTTCTCTTTGTTATCATATGCCTCTCCTGATTTTGCTTCACGTTTAGACATCCTGATCATGACTCTCCTATCTTCTACTTGATATTTCTTGAAATTTTCAGGGACCTCAAACAATGATTCTTCCTCTATGGGTGCGACTTCTCTCTTTTTTCTTTTCTTGTCTTCACTCTTGGTGGTTATCTAGGTGGTTTATCTCACATCATTCATAATTTCTTCGTGTCTCTAAGGGTGAGCTTATACTTTGTAGAAATATTCCTCATCTGATGCAAAAGGTGGCTCCATAATAATTGACCCTAGATATGAGTCTCTTGCATCCTCGAATGCATCAGTGCTAGGTTCACATTCTTCAATAACCAAATCACACATGATTGGCTCTATTGTGAAGATTGAAATGTCATAGCCATCCTCGTCATAGTGGGGTGTCCATTCTTCTTCATTGATGGCTACATCCATTGTTGCTAGAATTTTTGCTGAACCATGAGGTTCAAACTCTTCATCAGGAAATACTACAGGTGCATAGGTTGGGTGTCGTATTGATCTATGAGTTTCCTTACCTACCTGTCTAGCTTTTTCTCTTTTCTCTTCTTCTTTTGCCACCTTGCACATCCACAAGTGAGTGTCTTCATGCATCCATCAAGATCTGAATCCTATGGAGTGCACTGACTTTGTATCATCTCTGGTTCTGTGGAAAGGTCTTCCCAAAATCATCTTGTAGGGCTGATTTTTGCTAAAGTCACGTATAGAAAAGTATGCTCAAACTCTACAACACAAGTGGTGAGAATTATCCCTTCTAGTAGCCCCAAGGGTCTTTCGATGTGACCATCAGCCATTTGTAATTTCATTCTCATGGGCCTAAGTGCTCGCTTGCCCCATTGCTTCCATAGGGAAGTGGTAGCAATTGCAACTCCTACACCTGAGTCCAAAATTTCCTTGGTGGTGTAACCTTGATGGGTAATGGGAAGATAGGTGTTTCCTTCTTCTCGTTCACTCATGTCCCCTATCTTGTCCAAAGGTATTTCTAGCATTGTTCTATGAGATCCTACCTGGGAACGAGGTTTTGCTACTTCTAGCACTTGATTGGCTACATGTTTCCACAACTCTGGCTTAACCTTGAGTAGCTCCTCTAAAGTGAGATTGCACTTCACTTTAGTGTTCTTCACTACTTCTGTAATCCTAGGTATGATTGAGTTTTCATTTCTTACCATGACTGTGGGTGCCCTCATACAAGTAGATTTGGTGTCCCATGGTGCCGTGAAATGTGGTAATTCTTGCAGAGAATTAGACTCAAAGTCTAACCGTTCACTTGATGGGGCATCCTCCTGTACTCAGATGGAGGGAATGTTTTGTGGGAATTGGTCATGTAAGTCATCCACAAGTTCAATAGGAGGATGATTTTCACTTTCTTTTGCCCATTTCTCTTCATGGATCTCCCTTAGAAATTATGGGGAATATCGATTCAAAGAAGAAAGTGTGTCTAGTTCTGTGGAATTAGGCACATGAGCTTCCTGGGGAGGAGGGCTTATCCTTTCACTTGCCTTGCCCTTCCCTTGAGAGGCGGTGTACATTTTAGATTTTGCAATTAGCCTCTCCAATTTGTCTAATAGTCCATCAAAATGCAGTTTAGTCCTGGCTGAACTAGAGCAGTTAAAGAGGCGACTAGCTTCAAACATGGTTTGAGCCAATTCCACCATCTTAGCACAAAGTTTAGTTCGTTCGAGCTCTAGTTAAGCTCTAGGGTAACACTTTTCATGGTCCGTTACATTTGGCCCTTGTTGTATTCTAGCGTGATAAGCTTTAAGCATCATGTCTATGTCGTCGGGAGTGGGATCTGCTAAGACTGATCCTACTCTAGGTGGTGGTGGGATTGTATGAGGTGAGTTAGAAGGTGGTGGGTTGGAGGGTGATGGGAATGGTGGTGGTGGAGTTGTGTGAGAGTGCATTTGAGATGCGAGTTCAATTATCTTGGCTTTTGTTTCCCTTAAGTTTTCCTCAAGTTTGCTCATCTTCCTTTCCATTTGCCTTTTCATTCTCTCTATCCTTTTGAGCTCTTGACCTCTTCTTAGCTAGGCTCTCAGTCTCACTAACCTCAGAACTCTTTTCGTGGCCTAATTCATGGTTTTGCTTGATTGTCTGAGCCCTCTTGATGACTTGCACTGGGGTAGTGGATGTCACACTTCCCATAGAGTCTATCACTAACCCAATAACATTGATAGGCGTGATTTTAGGCATATTGGTGGGGTTCTTAGGACAATATCATAATAGGTGCTCCTTCCCACAATCTGGATAGAAACCTTGAATTGTCACAGATTGGGTTTGTGTAGGTGTAGGCATAGGGCAATCTCGAATGAGGCAATCTCACTGACATCCGTAGCATGGTCCTCTAGGAAATGGGGGTCTTATCTGCCTAGGTTGAGGTCTAGAGTTGGGGTTTGCATACATGACATTTGCATACTTTGGCTCTCAACTAGGTTCACTCCGGTCTTCATAATAATATGACTCATTATGCTCAGGTGACTACATGTAGCAAGCCTATGGGATATCAATATGAGTAGAGTCAAAACTATGATCACTTGGGTCACTTTCTGAAAGCAATGGTGTTGCTGAGACTAAGGCTCTATTCAGATTTTCTTCTACAGCTGCATACTTCATTGGAATCACATTGGTTGAAGGAGGGGGCTACCACGCTAGAACTGGTTGAGGTTTTTTCTACCCTTGATAGGGTTGCTAGGGCCTATCATACTACTGTTGTGGGTATTGATTTTGATATTTTCCTTGTTGTGGATATGACTGAGGATAATTTTGTCTAACAACTTGTTTATTATATGGGCAATCTTTTGCAGTGCGGTTGGTATATCTCCTTTCTATGGTGCAATATTGGCTATTAGGGTTCACTTGGGGTTGAGCCATGATAGGGCACACATTGGCCATATGGTCTCCTCCACACATGTAGCATCGTTTTCCTAGGGCAAATCTAGGAATATGCTTGCTAGGGACTCCTAATTTCTGAGCTACCTTCTCTGCCAGATCCTCAATTGATGTGGATTGTTTGGAAGTGAGGCTAGTAGCAATATCTGAGTCTTTATAGACCTTTGAAAGATCTAATTCATCCCCTAGATTATCCTCGATGTTTATGCACATGCGTACACACTCTTTTATGGATCGAGGGTCCTTCAAGTACACGTACGATCTCAGTTTGGTACTTAACAATCCATCTAGAAATAAGGCCACTTGTTTGGTTGGAGTGGGTAGCTTTGGAACAGGGCATCTCTCTAGGTATTGCCCAAACCTTCTTCGTGCGAGCCTGACTATCTCTTGAGGTGTTTGCTTGAAGTTGTATATCAGGGAGGATGTGTTATGCCTACTACCACTCTTAGAAAACTCAGTGATGAATGCTTTGAGAAGTTGATCTATATTTCTAAATTGACCTTGGTGAAGGGGTTGAAACCAAGTAAATGCACTGTTCTTGAGAGTCAGGCCAAAAGCATTGAGTGAACAAGTCTTCAACTTGTTCAACTCTTAGAACTTGCCTAAACTTTGCTACATGGTCATAGCGGTCTCCAGTGCCATCGAAGTAATTCTTCATGGACTTAATAAATTGTGTAGGCCTCAAGATCCTAATGTGTTCTCTAGGCCTTGGCAAAGGAAATTCGTCTGCATTTCTTTGATGCCTTAGGTCTCGATATCTATCATTTTCCATTCTATGCAGCTCCGCCCTTATTCTTTCTCTTCCCAACGGGTTAGGGAAGCTCACCTCGAGTCTATCTCTGGTCCTGTCTCTCTGGGTTCCATAAGCTTGAGATGTTCGAGCTCCTTCATGACCAGAAGAGACACTGGATCTTGGTTGGGGAAAAACAAATTCACCCTTCCAAGTGTAGGTATGTCTTCCATGCTTTGAGACCACAAAGATCCTCTTTGACGCATTATCTAGATAGGTCACTCTGCCTGGGCTATCAGGATCTTTAAATTCATAGATGGTAAGTGCTCCCACTTTATTAGACTGCTCAAGTTTATACCTCCAAAAAGCCTCATTCGTCTCTCGATTCATGAGCAAGTTTATGGTCCTATTGTTTTGAGAAACCCACTCTGGAGTGATTATTCTAGACAGAATTGATTTGCATCTAGGGATTTTTGGCTCTTTTCCTAAGTCCCCTTACTCTATGTCACCTATTTCAGTTTCTGGGATTATGTTGCCAAATTCATCCATCCTTTCTAGTTGACTGGTGACCACATACATTGTTCCTTCTTTGTCTATATAGGAACCATTTTTGAACTTGACTATAGGGTGTTCTAGTCCAATGGGATGATCTAGATTTTTAATTTGAACAATAGATCTTCTCAAACCATCCTCATAGATGTCAGCACCTAATCGATTGGTCTTGATATATTCCAGTTGAGTCTTGTAGGGACCCTCTGGTCTTTCTAGCTATACCACTCCGGAGCTACCTACAGGTCTTTCCAAGCTATAAGACATCTCAGAGTCACTTGTTTCTGAGTTTAGAGAGTAGGGGTAATCACTCAACTTCTGGGCCCAAGACCTAGCTGTATGGTTGACACTAGCCTCTGATGATCTAACACTTTGTCGGTCTGTCCCTAGGTGTCTTCTTGATCTCAAGTTCATATGCCCTACTAATTGACCCAATGATCCTTGTATAACCATGTTGTTGATTCTTTGATAGCAATCACTTGTTCTTTTTTATTTCATGGGTACTTGTTTTCTTGTCTTTAGTTAAGCATCCTCAAGAGCACTTAAGTGTGTCGCACTTGATGTTCTTCATCCACTTAGCTTAAGTTCTTTCCCCTTTAGGTTGTCCCTTGAATGCAACTCAACCTATTCTTAGACTTGATAAATTAGAGTGTCTTAGAACTTGAGTGTTCCTATTGCACCCCTAATCAATCAAAACATCTATTCGCACTTAGCCAAATCTAGGAATGGATTAAGGGGGTTGAGAGATCTTCCAACCTCAAGTAGCTTCTCTTTGCTGCACTTGTCCACCCAGGAAGCATGTTCCCAAGCTTGCTTACACTGGCTCTTGGTTCGGTCTCTCCAAAAGCTCTCAATGATCCGGTAAAAGTTCCAAGTTTAGCTCAAGTTTCCACCTTCAATTGAGAGACAATTTGATTCAAACACTTTTGAACACCCTTTTTCCTCGTCTATATTGCCAAAAAAATTCTCTAGAGCTCCCTTGGTGTACCTACCCCACAAAGGGTCAACTTCAAAATACCCTTTTCAATGAGCTCTAGAGCCCAAAAAATGGATTTCATATGAAAAAGTTATGTTGATTCAGGGTTCAGGGGGTTAAAATGGACAATTAGGACTTGCCAGGATTTTAGTTCATTTTTCTAAGGTCTTAGTAATTGTATGGGTAATTGAGTGTGCATTTATGCCCAAAATTGTCTTGTTGTCTAACAACAACTTCGAAGTCATATTCCATTAGTAAGAGAAACCATCTTACTAAGCGTCCTGTATTGCAAGGTTTATTGACCGAATACAATAAGGCTTGGTGATCAGTAAAAAACTTGAACTTGTTAGCCAATAGATAGTGTCTAAACTTCTTCAAATCATATACCATGCCTAAACCTTCTCGCTCAGTTGTGGTATAGTTTCGTTCAGCAACGTTCAATTGCCTACTAGCATATGCTATAGGTAAATCTAAATTTCCTTCACATGTTGGTTGTGACAACACACATCCTATTGCATAATTGGATGCATCCACATGGACATGGAATGGCTTATTCCAATCTAGAGTAGTCAGTATTGGCGCTGTGCACAAATGTCTCTTCAACTCATTGAAGGATTTTTCGCACTCGTTGTTCCACTCAAAATTGGTCAACAAGGCATAAAGAGGTTTGGCTATGATTGCATACATGTGGATAAATCTACGGTAATATCCACAATGACCCATAAAGGCTTGTACCTCTTTAACGTTCCTTGGCCTGGGCAACTCAACGATAGCTCTAACTTTGTCCTCGTCTGTTGATATTCTCTTCTTAGAAACAATGTGAACTAAGATTTTTCCTTGTCATACCATGAATACACACTTTTCTGGGTTCAGATACACTCGATATTCTCTACACTTTTTGAAGATCTTTTTGAGCTCAGGTATGTGGTATCTTCTTTCTTGGGAATGACCACATAAATCATCCACATATATTTCTAAGTTCTTTCGCAAGAACTCCTCGAAAACATGACACATGAGCCTTTGGAATGTTACAGGTGCATTGGTGAGCCCAAATGGCATCACATGGAATGCAAAGATTCCCCACTCTATGGCAAAAGCTATTTTGTGTTGATCTTCTGGGCAATGGCTACTTAGTTGTAACCTAAAAATCCATCAAGGAAGCTATAAACTTCCTTGCTTGCAACACGCTCCAATAAATGTTCAGTGATTGGAAGCGGATAACTATCTCTGATCATAGCAGCATTAACTTTTCTAAGGTTAATACACACTTGCAACTTTCCATTATTCTTGGGCACCATGACAATGGGGGACACCCATTTAGTATGCTCAATCTCATAGATAAATCTAGCTTCAATCAACCTGTCGATTTCTTCTTTTATTTTAGCTGCATAAATGTCATTATATGTGTAGGGCTTTTGTTTGGTGGGTTTGGCATCAGCGGTCATGGGGATAGTGTTGAAGCTCAAGGTCAAGGACAAAGCATGGAAGCACGTCAAAGAAGTGGACACACAAGAAGAAGGAGCAAGTAGGGAGCTCCAAGAATCACATGTCAAATTTTCAAAAGAAATCCCTATAAAAATAGTGATTTTTATCACTAAAAATCATTGTAAATACCATTTTCTATTTTTTCAACTCCATTTTGTTCAAGCCAAGGAGTCCTTGAGCTTGAGGAGTATTAGATGTATCATACTACCAATTTTCATAATTTTTAGATTCTGTTTGAGCCCCCAAATAAGCCTTGGAACCTAATTTTTAACTAGGCCGGACACTAGGTCTGGACAGGGCCAAAACTACTCAAAAAACTATAAAAAGGGCTGGAGAGCTCATTTTAGGGGGTTAGCTTGTTGTAGATTTCAGCTTTGTAAGAGAGTTCATTTGCAATCGAAGATCTTCCATTGTTCCACTCTTTGCTCTTACCTTGTGCGCATGTGTGTGTATGTGTGTGCATGCTTGTGTGCTTTCACTCACACACGTGCACTTCACTTGCTCTTGGTCTTCATACCAGTCCTCACGTCTCCACGGATTGACATTTATGAGGTGGAGCTCCTCACGTTGGTACTCACCATTGTGCTAGAGTGACACCAAATTTGGCGCCGTTGCCGGGGAGAGAGCTTGGAGGACGAGCGTGTGACGGTAAGACGTAGAGTGGCAACATTGGAAGGTAAAAAAATCACCATTTTCAGTTCAGTTTTTGAGTTTTTCTTCTCCTTCATCTTCATCTTCATCATCATCACCATCTCCACCCACCTTCATCTTCTCAGTTATTTCCATTTTTTGAGTACATTCACCTCAGTTTTCGTGGGTGGCTGCAAACAAGAAGCTTAGAGGGGGGTGCAGAACTGAATCGCTGAAGAAAAACCCTTGAAACACTCTCAAAACATCAAGAATCCGAGCGGCCATTTCCGTGAAGTGACATAACCTGCGCCAAGTATCGTGAGTGCAATATCGTGGGTTTGAAGGGAGATTTTGCATCTACAGACACATAGGAGTGACAAGGAGGACACAAGGTACTCATATTTGCAAAGATTTTGGAATTTGGACTCTAAAAAATCCAAGTATCGTGTTTCTCCCGCGGTTGAGGTATCGTGATACCTGAGTATCGTGAACTCCTGTGGTCGAGTATCGCGACACTTGCAAGTCGTCGAATATCATGTATCGTTGAGGTTCTCACGATACTTGATAAATATCGTGTATCGTTGAGGTTCTCACGATACTTGACAAATATCGTGTATCGTGGATTTTTCTCGCGATACCTGTTGAAGATCGTATATCGTGAATTTTCTCCTGTGTCGAATATCGTGTATCGTGGAGGATTTTTCATGATATCTGTCGGATATCGAGTATCGTGAACATCAGGTATCGTGATATTTCCCAAGTATCGTGTATCGCGACATCCCAAGTATCGAGTATCGTCGGAAAATTGTTCGTGTATACTTGTCAAATATCGTGTATCAAGAAATTCAGATCACGATACTCCTCGAGTATCGTGTATCGTGAGTCTCTGATCACGATACTTGTTGGATATCGTGTATTGCGGAGGCAACTTTCCCGATACCTGTCAAATATCGAGTATTGTCGGGAATTTTCTCGCGATACTTGTCGTGTGTCGAGTATTGTGGCAATTTTTGTGGAGTATCGTATATCGTGTATCGCAGATTTCTGATCGCGATACCTGTGAAGTATCGAGTATCGTGACAAGGCAAGTATCGTGTATCGTCTGCTTCCAAGTATCGCAATACTTGATAAGTATCGTGTATTGCCTGTTTTGAAGCATTTCCTGAGAGGTCATGTTTCCCTGTTTTAACCCCCAGAACCCTGAACTGCCAGTTCAAAGGACAATTGTGGACTTGTAGACAAGGCTTATGAACCTAAGAACAAGTAGACACTTAGGAAGAGATAGATAAAGTACCATATCACTTGAAACTAAGGTCAACTACACAACCAAATCAGGGACTCACAACTCAGGGGTTAACACTACGTGCTGAGTTCTTAGACAATCAAAAATGCCACTTAACTGGGAGAGACTCTTGGCTTCTGAATACATGCATAGTTCCGTACCTAGGGAAGGCCTCATTTCTACAATGGAAGGGGAATATAGGACGTCTCTTCAATACATATCCACCAACTTGCAGGGAATACACATCTACCTTGATGGTCTACAGAGGACAGTAGCAAGAATGATAAACACCACAGAATCTGAAATAATTCCAAGACCAGCTGTCAAGTATGAAAGTGGAGTTTATAGGGACAAGATGGGCCAGATATATGTAGTAACTGAAAACCCTGATCAGATTAATGAAAGAGGAGAGTTAGCTCGAGATTAGGCAACTACCTCACAAAACCCATTTGAGACCGAGCAAAGAGCAGAAAATGTGATGTTAGGACAAACGAGCCAAGGTAGTATACCCAGTGGACCACATGAGCAATTCATCATGCCAGGAATTAAACCCCATGGCCACACTAGCCAAGGAATGGGAAATCTGAATAGAACCACATTTAGGATAGAACTACCCAAAGATGTAGGAGTTGGAATACACTTAGTAAAATCCGCTTATCCCATCATAAGTCAAACCCCAGAGCCCGAAAAATTAATGAGACCAATCCAATTGGCCAAATGTATGCGAAATCGTTACGATGGCACAGGAGAGCCGTATGACCACATTGCAGAATTCAAGCAGGTATTGCGAGCGGAGCAAGTGGATGACTTTTTCATGCAATATGAATCCTTTGGGCTAACCCTCATAGGAATAGCCTTGACCTGGTTTCAATCCTTGGATCCAAGTTTCTTTGAACATATTGAACAATTCTTCCAAGAACTTATTTGGGAATTCACTAAGCGAGGGATCAAGCACAATTCGTCATCCTTACTACATAGTTTCAAACAAGCTCCTAATGAGATAGTAAAAAATGCAGCACGAAGATTTAAGCAATACGAAGCCCGATGCCCTGTGACAGAGAGACCTTCTCAGCAAAAAATGATATCTTTATTTTTAGAAGGTCTAACCAATGGAACACTGAGGATCTTAGTATACATAAAACGACTGCAAACCCTAAGTGAGTGTCTTCAGGAGTGCATAGATTTGGAAGACAACTTAGCTGAGGATCTCAAAACCACACAGGATCCTACCAACCAGAGGATACAATGAGCAATGAAACTTCTAGTTCGAGTTATATGGAGGAAGTGGCAGAGTTAGTGGCCAAGAAAATAGGGGTACAGGGACAAAGGAACTACCAAAACTCCTCCTTGAGAGTGCCAATGTTAGGAAGTTGCACACTTTGCGGTGGGGATCATCCATCTCATGTCTGCTCCAGAGAAGCAATTGGGTTATTACAACCTTACCCTTACGATAACAACCAACTCAATTGCCTAACATGTACTCTTATAGTGAGCAGAAGTACATCAACTACAACACCGAAAACTATCCAATGAATAGACAGCCACGACCGTTTGTACCACCCCATTGTAGACCATATGAGTACCCTCCGACAGAACAAGGTAGAGAAGTTCCTAGGTATAACCCATGTCCAGGACCACAAAGAGTCCCTAGACTGTATGAACATGAGGGATATAGCCAACCTCAACCTATGCCAAGACAACAATCACTCCACCCACTAGCTCCAACACAAGGGCAGAACATCACAATACAAGTTGTTTGTCTTGAGTGTCGCAAAGAATAGCTCTTGAGAGATTGTCCCGGACATCCCTCTAGTGCACCAAAGGTTACACCCATTAATGTAGTAATCCTAGCAAGGGATTCAAGTTCCAGTAGTGATAATGTGGCTCCTATACATGCAATTACTAGGGCACAAGCCTTACAACAAAACTAAACCAGCTGAGCAATCAGAGCCAAGTGAAGCAGGAGAGCCTAGTAAGAGAAGAACAAGAACATGGAAGGATACTAGAGAAAAGGCCAATCGTAAGTGGACCAAAAAGTTATCCGAACTAGAAGAAAGCCTGAAAGATTCAAAAACAAAAATAGAAGATATTGCCTCTCAAAGCCCCTCGTAGGTCAAAACTGTTGGTGCATTTTGCCCAAGCCTACATGCTTGATATGCTTGATATTATCCTCATTTGTAAGTCACATGAGTAGTCATGTGAACACCTCTTGTAAAAGAGTACATTTTATCTCTTGTAAATGGAAAAAGAAAAAAGGAAAAGGATGGCTTACCTCATCCATGATGTAAAAGCAAATTCGTGGCTCCAACTACCAAAATCACGAATTTTTGAGCTGAGGGAATCTCTCCTAACTTTGGGGATCACTTTTAGGTGGAGCCATTCGAATTCGAATTCAAAACTCCCTCCAAGAATAGCTATAAAAGGAGCAAGAAGGAAGAGGCGATTAGCAAGCCTTGTACGTGACCACTTGATGTCATTTTGTAGAGATTGAAGAGCTTACTCCATAGCTCTATCATTCTACTCCCATTGTGCAAAGATTCATTGCCAATGTGGTTGTAATCATATGTGAATCTATACATTTATTATCATCTACCTCTCTGTTTTGTTCTCTGCTATACTCACTCAGAGCAGTAACTTCAGAAGGTCATATCTCGAGTTTTACTGAACCTTTTTCAGTGTTTTAAAGTGCGTTGGATAGCTCTTACTGTCTAGTTTCTACCTATAAATTTTCAAGGTCATTGAATTTATACTTTTGGAGATATCTGCATTTTACTGCTTACTGGTCTATCTCTGCAGAGCCCCGAGAATTGTGGGAATGTTCCAGAACTTGATGAAACTTGTTCTCAGTGCTCAGTCCATCATTTGAAGTGTTTTAACTTGGAATAGGAAGCTTGCTAAGTCTATTTGCTATGCCCAAAAGGAATTTTTCTAATTCCTTCCAGGTTGAGAGCACTGTTCATTTTTTCCAGCAGGTGTATGTCCAAAAATAGCAAGTTTTGGGAGCTAGTCATTTCGCAACTTGTCGGTCTTGACTTAAACTTTTGGGATACATGTTCCAAAGTACTTGGCTGATATTTTGGTGGATTTAGGAAGCTCAAAGGGTCTACTAATCAACTTTGAAGTCTCAGTTGGCTGGTGTGAAGCTGGTTGTAGCGGCACCTACTCATCTTTGGATTGCATCCACCATCTCTCTTCACAGTGGTATCAGAGCATAGTCAAGCAACATGGGAGATGGATTTCCATCAACAATTGACAAATTGGATCGAAACAACTACCCGGCATGGTCTCTAAGGATGGAGGCTTACCTTCAAGGGAGGAATCTATATGGATTCATATCCGGAGATGAAGCAATGCCAACCATGAGGAACAAAGGGCAACCATCACATGAAGAAGTGGAAGGACTTTCGAATTGGTGTTCGAAGGATGCACTTGCAAGGTCTTATATTCTAAACTCAATCTCTGATTTTCTTTTACCTCATGTCAAGGGATGCAAGACATCAAGAGAAACCTGGAATGCACTTGCTTCTTTCTTCTCTTCCAACACTCGAGCAAGGAAGAACCAATTGTGGATGGAGTTCACAACAATGAAGAAAAGCCCGAAGCAAAATGTGACTGATTATGTCACAAAGATGAAGGAGATTTCCGACCAACTTGGAAGCATTGGAGAGGTAATTGAAGAGGAGCAAATCATAAGACAAATCATGAATGGAATCAAAGCAGACGACAAGTGGGAGTCATTCACAACAGCCATGGATTTATACATGGATATGCATGTACCCGACCTCAACACACTCATGGGCCAACTCTTCACTCATGAAGCAAAGATTAGCAAAGGTGGTGAGTCCTCAAGAGGTAATCAAACTTCTGCCTTATATTCTGATAAAGCTAAGGTCAAGGACAAGTCAAAGAATAGAAAGAATGAAGATGAAGGAAGCTCTTTCCAAGCAAACTTTGCAGGTAGAGGAAGAGCTAGAGGAAGAGGCAGAAGTGGAAAGCAAGGCAGGGGGAGATTCCAATCATCTCAACCTTGCAACATATGTGGCTTATCTAACCATACTACTGAAGAATGTTTCAGGAATCCAAGGAACTCAAGAGGAAGAGGATTCAATAGAGGTGGCTATGGATCAAATAGAGGTAGGTACAATGGAGGCTACAACAACAACAACTACTACAACAACAATTACAACAACAACAACAACTATCAAAGTGGCCATAGAGGAAGAAGAGATTACAATAACTATGCAGAGGACCAAAGTCAAGAAGATTCATTATTGATTATGAATCTATCAACAAAGAAGGGTAAGGATGATGATCACATATTTTACATTGATTCGGGATGCTCGAACCATGTAGCAGGAAATGTGGCTTTACTTTCTGATTTGGAAGATCCTCATAACAAGCATGAAGTGCAGACAGGAGATGACACAAAGCACTCAGTGGAGAAGGTAGGTAATGTGAAGACATCAGATGGGAATATGAACCTCTTAAGCAAAGTCTTGTATGTCCCTACAATTACCAAAAATTTAATAAGTGTTGGACAGATTGTTGAAAAAGGATTGCAGGTTAGATTCAATCGATTTGGAGCATATGTTGAAGACCCAAGGCAAGGCTTTCGAAGGATTGCCAAAGGAGAAAAGACAGGAAGGCTTTTCACTTTTGAAGTGGAAGATACAAAGAACATAGCTTTGTTTAGCTATGGATCTCAAACTCTAACAGAGTTGGAGATATGGCACAAAAGGCTTGCTCACATTGGTGAGAGGACACTCAAACAGATTTGCAGGGACCAAAGTGTACTTGGTTTGCCTAATATCACAAGGCAACACATGATTTATAAGTGTGAAGCTTGTCAACTCGGCAAGGCTCATAGACAACCTTTCAATAAGAAAGGATATATGTATCAAAATCCTTTGGATCTAGTGCACACGGATGTGTGGGGTCCAAGTAAGGAGCCATCTATATCAGGCTCAAGATATTATGTGTCTTTCATAGATGATTGTAGCAGGTGGACCATTCTGTTTTTCATGAAGCACAAGGATGAAGTGTTTAATTGCTTTAAGAAGTATATTGCTCTTGTTGAAAATCAAACAGGTAGGACTTTGAAAAGACTCAGATCAGATGGTGGAGGAGAATACTTCTCTTCTGAATTTGATGCCTTCTTGCATGAAAGAGGCATTAAAAGGGAAGTCACTACAAGGTATACACCTGAACTCAATGGTGTAGCAGAGAGGAGGAATAGAGCTATCGTCGAAGCTGCAAGGTCCATGCTCAACGAAAAGGGATTGCCGAACTACCTATGGGCAGAGGCTGTGTCGACAGCCACATATCTCATAAATAGACTTCCATCTAAGTCACTAGATGGAACCACTCCATATGAAGTGTGGAATGGAAGAAGACCTAGTCTAGAGCATTGTAAAATCTTTGGATGCTTAGCCTATGCTCACATTCCTTCTCAAGTAAGAGGGAAATTGGATCCCAAGGCAGAGAAGTGTGTATTCATTGGTTATGATCAAAACCAAAAAGGATATAGATTGTACAATCCAACCAATAAAGGATTTTCTGTGAGTAGAGATGTAATTTTTGATGAAAACAAATCATGGTTTGATGATGACAGGAAAGTGAAGCTGCCATATGACTTGGATGAAGATTTTCCATCACTTCAACCAAAGGAGCCAAAGCAGATTGAAGAAAGTGATTCGGAGATTGACCTAGAAGACTTGGAAAGACTAAAGCTATGGAAGAACAAAGGTAAAGCAAAGATGCAGGATGCTACATATGGACCCGAGAGCTCACATCAACCACTTAGAAGGTCTTCGAGGGAGAAGAAGAAACCAGAGAGGTTTGGTTATGATACTTCTTTGGTCACCAAGCACTCAATCTACATTGCAAAGGATTCAACCAATGAAGAACCTACCACATTCGAAGAAGCACAAAGCAAGAAAGCTTGGAGAGATGCAATGGATGAAGAAATGGAAGCCTTGAAGGAGAATGACACTTGGGAGCTTGTACCTAACAAGCCATCTATGAAGATAATCGGATCTCGATGGATATACAAAATCAAGAGGAATCCAGATGGAAGTATAAATAGACACAAAGCAAGGTTAGTTGCTAAAGGGTTTGCTCAAACCCATGGTATTGATTATGAGGAGACTTTCTCTCCTGTTGCAAAAATGCCTACAATTAGGGTTCTCATTAGTCTTGCTGCATCTAGAAATTGGAATCTTTATCAACTTGATGTAAAGAATGCTTTCTTGAATGGATGGATTTCTGAGGAAGTGTATATGGCACAACCTCCTGGATATGAGGATGCACATCATCCTAACTATGTATGCAAACTAAAGAAAGCTTTGTATGGATTGAAGCAAGCTCCAAGAGCTTGGAATTTCAGATTGGTTACTTATTTGCAGGACCAAGGATTCAAAGCTAGCAAGGCGGATACCTCTTTGTTCATAAAGAGGAATGGATCTGAAGTGATCTATTTATGTGTGTATGTTGATGATATTATTATCACAGGCAATGATCTTGAAGGAATCAAACAGGTAAAGAGTCAAATGAAGGAGGAGTTCAAAATAAGTGACCTCGGACCACTCACTTATTTTCTTGGATTGGAGTTGATCTACACAGATTCAGGTATATACATCACACAAAGGAAGTATGTCCATGACATGCTCGTCAAGTTCAAGATGGAAAATACAAAGTGTGCAGGTACACCTATGGAGCAAAATCATAAGCTTAGTGCTTATGAAGGAGAGCCAATTGAAGACATCACAAGCTATCAAAGCTTGGTTGGAAGTTTGAACTATGCAACACTCACAAGGGTGGATATATGCTATAGTGTTAGCATATTGAGTCAGTTTATGCATAAGCCGAGAAGACCACATATGGAAGCGGCCAAGCGAGTCCTCAAGTACCTAAAGGGGACCATGAATGAAGGTTTGTTCTATTCATATACTTCAGATATTGAGCTAAAGGTCTACTCAGATGCAGATTGGGCCGGATCTAAAGATGATAGAAGAAGCACATCAGGGTATATATCATTTGCAGGTTCAAAAATCATTTCTTGGTCATCGAAGAAGCAACCAACCGTGGCATTATCTTCTACTGAAGCTGAATATAGAGGTTTGGCTAATGCAACTCAAGAAATCATGTGGTTAAAATCTTTGTACACAGATCTTGGACTTCATTCTTCAACACCTCACATTTTTGGTGACAACACAAGCTCACTACATCTAGCAGCTAATCCGGTATACCATGCTAGAACCAAGCATATTGAAGTCCACTACCATTATGTAAGGGAGAAGCTAATGAGCAAGGATATTCAACTATCCTACGTCTCTACAGATATGCAATGTGCAGACATGTTGACGAAAGCTCTTGATGGTACGAAATTAAGTAGATTCAAGTTGATGATTGGTTTGCAGGAAATCAAGGACAATTGAAGACTTATTTGGAGGCCAAGCATGTTAGGCTTGAGGGGGAGCTGTTGGTGCATTTTGCCCAAGCCTACATGCTTGATATGCTTGATATTATCCTCATTTGTAAGTCACATGAGTAGTCATGTGAACACCTCTTGTAAAAGAGTACATTTTATCTCTTGTAAATGGAAAAAGAAAAAAGGAAAAGGATGGCTTACCTCATCCATGATGTAAAAGCAAATTCGTGGCTCCAACTACCAAAATCACGAATTTTTGAGCTGAGGGAATCTCTCCTAACTTTGGGGATCACTTTTAGGTGGAGCCATTCGAATTCGAATTCAAAACTCCCTCCAAGAATAGCTATAAAAGGAGCAAGAAGGAAGAGGCGATTAGCAAGCCTTGTACGTGACCACTTGATGTCATTTTGTAGAGATTGAAGAGCTTACTCTATAGCTCTATCATTCTACTCCCATTGTGCAAAGATTCATTGCCAATGTGGTTGTAATCATATGTGAATCTATACATTTATTATCATCTACCTCTCTGTTTTGTTCTCTGCTATACTCACTCAGAGCAGTAACTTCAGAAGGTCATATCTCGAGTTTTACTGAACCTTTTTCAGTGTTTTAAAGTGCGTTGGATAGCTCTCACTGTCTAGTTTTTACCTACAAATTTTCAAGGTCATTGAATTTATACTTTTGGAGATATCTGCATTTTACTGCTTACTGGTCTATCTCTGCAGAGCCCCGAGAATTGTGGGAATGTTCCAGAACTTGATGAAACTTGTTCTCAGTGCTCAGTCCATCATTTGAAGTGTTTTAACTTGGAATAGGAAGCTTGCTAAGTCTATTTGCTATGCCCAAAAGGAATTTTTCTAATTCCTTCCAGGTTGAGAGCACTGTTCATTTTTTCCAGCAGGTGTATGTCCAAAAATAGCAAGTTTTGGGAGCTAGTCATTTCGCAACTTGTCGGTCTTGACTTAAACTTTTGGGATACATGTTCCAAAGTACTTGGCTGATATTTTGGTGGATTTAGGAAGCTCAAAGGGTCTACTAATCAACTTTGAAGTCTCAGTTGGCTGGTGTGAAGCTGGTTGTAGCGGCACCTACTCATCTTTGGATTGCATCCACCATCTCTCTTCACAAAAACTCCATCCACACCACCTCATCCCCACCCACCAACCACTGTTAATAAACCACAACCAGGATTTGTTCTTGCAGATCCCACCCCACAAGACTTGGACATGATATTAAAGGCATACCAGGCTCGACTTCAAGAAGGGCCAACACCTGCAAACCTAGATAAGAGCTACCCTAGAGCAGATTTAGAGATTGAACGGACAAAAATGTGCATTAAAATGGTAGAACTAGCTCAAGCTATGTTTGAGGCCAATCAATCATTCAATCAGACGAATGCTATTACACCAAGTTTGCACTTCCAGGGATTACTAGATAGATTAGAGCAGTTGGTAAATAAACCTCAAGTCTCTTTAACTCCATAGGCTCAACCAACTGTTGAAAGAGAAAGCTCGTCACCAAAAAAATTCTATGTTCCTGACTCCATAGATGATGGAGAACCTCTTTCAACCCAACAACACTCTCAAAAGTTTCTGCAGGAAATACAAGAAGAGAAATGGGCCAAGGAGAAGGATGATCCCCCTCCTATTCTTGAGATTGATGACCTTCATGATCAATTTCCACAAGACATTCCATCTATCTATGGAGACCAAACAGAGCAACAAGAAGATGAGCGATTAGATTTTGAATCTAATTCTTTACAAGAGTTGCCACAGTTCGCAGGCCCATGGGAATCTGAATCTCTCCAGATCAGAGCTCCCACGATAGTGATCAGAAACGAAGACTCGGTGGTTCCAAGAAACACTGACGTAGTGAAGAACACTAAGGTTCAGTGTCATCTCACTATAGAGGAGCTGCTCAAAGCGAAACCTGAGCTATGGAATCACGTGAAGGATCAGGTTCCCGAACTTGATTCCAAAATGCCAAAAGCAGGCTCTAAAGAGAAAGTTCCAGAGATACCTCTTGATAAAATAGGGGACATGAGTGAAGGTGAAGAAGGTAATACTTATCTTCCAATCACCTACCAAGGTTACACAACCAAAGCGATCATAGATTCAGGTGCTGGTGCTGCTATTGCAACCACCTCCTTGTGGAAGCGATGGGGCAAGCCCACATTAAGACCAACTAGAATGAAGTTTCAGATGGCTGACGGCCATGTGGAAAGACCTCTAGGATTGCTCGAAGGGATAACTCTAACCACTTGCGGTGTAGAGTTTGAACACACATTTGCTATATGTGACTTTGAGAAAAATAATGTCTACGAGATGATCCTAGGGAGGCCTTTCCTACGACAACTGCAAATTGTACATGATTGGGGAACCAACTCCTTATACTTGCAGCACTTAGGGGTCACAACCAAGGTCAATTTGAAGAATTACACCTTCAGAGATGTACCACCCCTACAGTGGAATCTTATCCACAAGGAGCAAGAAGATTCAATCTCTCTGCATTCTAAAAGTTCATCTGATACATCCTGGATGCATGAAGATACTCATTTGTGGATGTGCAAGGTCGCAAAGGAAGAGGAAAAACGCTTAAAGGCAAGAGAAAAAGGAACTTCTCAAGGAGATAGACCAGTTCAAGACCAAGCCTATATGCCGATGATATTTCCATATGAGGAATTTGAGCCTCATGGTTGGGCAGAAATCCTAGCCACCATGGACATTGCTGTCAATGAAGAACAATGGACACCTCATTGTGATGAGGAGGGTTATGATATTTCAGTGTTCATGTGTCAGCCCTTGCTAGAAGAATGTGACTCTAGTGACTTCATAGAAGAAGAAGAGATTGATGATGATCTAGAGTCCATTGTGATGGGTAGTTGCTTTATTTCAGAGGAGCACTATCTAGAAGACATAGGAGTATTTACACAAAAAGAAGAAGAACCTCTCACAAGCATCAAAACGGTAAATTCAAAGGATGGGAGTGAAGGTAGTAAAAAGAAAAAGAAAAGAAAAGTAGTGAAACAAGACGAGGAACCATTGTTTGAAGTACCAGAAAATTTCAAAAAATACGAAGTTGAGGACCAAAAAATTTTGGTACGAATGCCTAAGAGAGAGGCCACAATAGGAGAAGCATATGATAACAAAGAAAAGACAAAAAAAATTGTAGTCACCATCGAAGAGAACGAAGAGAGATGTACATACATAGGAGACGACCTAAGTAAAGAAGAGGAAGTAGAGTTGGTAGCGTTATTAAGGGAATACAGGGACGTGTTTGCATGGCACTATAGAGACTTGAAGGGAGTAGATCCAAAAATTTTCTCTCATACGATTCCCATGATAGTAGATGCCAAGCCCACCAAACATAAGCCCTACACATATAATGACACTTATGTAGCCAAAATAAAAGAAGAAATTGATAGATTGATTGAAGTTGGATTCATCTATGAGATTGAGCATATTGAATGGGTGTCCCACATTGTAGTGGTGCCCAAGAAGAATGGAAAGTTACGTGTGTGTATTAACCTTAAAAAAGTTAATGCCACCACGATAAGAGATAGTTATCTGCTTCCAATCACTGAACATTTATTGGAGCGTGTTGCAGGCAAGGAAGTTTATAGCTTCCTTGATGGATTTTCAGGTTACAATCAAGTAGCCATTGCCCCAGAAGATCAACATAAAACAGCTTTTGCCACAGAGTGGGGGATCTTTGCATTTTGGGTGATGCCATTTGGGCTCACCAATGCACCTGCAACCTTTCAACGACTCATGTGCCATGTCTTCAAAGAGTTCTTGCGAAAGAGCTTAGAAGTATATGTGGATGATTTATGTGCTCATTCCCAAGAGCGAAGATACCACATCCCTGAGCTCAGACAGATCTTCAACAAGTGTAGAGAATATCGAGTGTGTCTGAACCCAGAGAAGTGTGTGTTCATGGTACGTCAAGGTAAAATCTTAGGCCACATTGTCTCTAAGAACGGAATATCAACAGATGAGGACAAGGTAAAAGCCATAGCGGAGATGCCGAGGCCAAGGAATGTTAAAGAGGTACAAGCCTTCATGGGCCATTGTGGATATTACCGTAGGTTCATTCACATGTATGCAATCATAGCTAAACCTCTTTATGCCTTGTTGACAAATTTTGAGTGGAACAACGAATGCGAAAAGTCCTTCAATGAGCTGAAGAGATGCTTGTGCACAGCACCAATACTGACCACTCCTGATTGGAATAAGCCATTCCATGTACACGTGGATGCATCCAATTATGCAATAGGATGTGTGCTGTCACAACCAACTAGTGAAGGGAATTTAGATTTGCCTATAGCATATGCTAGCAGGCAGTTGAATGCTGCTGAACGAAACTACACCACAACCGAAAGAGAAGGTTTAGGCATGGCATATGTTGTGAAGAAGTTTAGACACTATCTATTGTCCAACAAGTTCAAAATTTTCACTGATCATCAAGCTTTATTATACTTGGTCAATAAACCTTGCAACACAGGATGCTTAGTAAGATGGTTCCTCTTACTAATGGAATATGACTTTGAAGTGGTTGTTAGGAAAGGTAAGACCCACCTCAGAGCGGATCACCTGTCTCGCATCACCTCAGGTGAGTCACCGCAAGGAGTGTCTGATGATTTGCCCGATGCCTATCTGTTCAATCTAGAAGTTGTTCCTAAATGGGCAAATAAGTTGGTACCAGTCCTAACCTTCGGACCCGCAAATAAGAATGTAAAAACAAGGAAGGATGAAATTGTAAAATTACAAAAATATCAAATATTGGCAGGAAGCATGTATAAACAAGATACCGAAGGTGTTCTAGCTTGTTGTGTTGAAGATGATGAACATATCAGTTGGTTGCAACAAGCCCATGAAGAATTTCTAGGGAATCACTATTCTAAACAACGAACAATGCAAAATCTAAAACGATTAGGAGTGTATTGGCCTAGCATGGACAAAGAAGTTCATGAGTGGATTAAAAATTGTCCAGTGTGCAAAGGGAGACCCCCTGTGGAGCATGCCACCCTTTATCACGTGTCATTAATTCCAGACTGGAGTGCTCCACTGGTAGAATTCATGAGATCGGGGACCTTACCCAAGGAGGCTAGTCTAGCAAGGAAACGAAGCATGGAGCAAGAGGCTAAAGACTACGCCTTCGTAGGAGACAACCTATATAGGAGAGGAAAAGATGGTTACTTAAGATTGTGCGTTCACGAATCATAATATTTGAAAGTCTTAGAAACTGCCCATAGCAGTGTTGCAGGCAGACATTTTGGTCCTGATCGAGTAATTAAGACTATTCTATTCTCAGGACTTTGGTGGCCCACTCTTCATATGGATGCACATACCTATGTGAAGAAATGTGACACATGTGGCAAACAACATGCCCAATACCCAATTAGAAAAGATGAGATGCCTTTGAGGCCAATGATGGGCGGACGTGCATTCTCGAAGTGGGGCATAGACTTTGTAGGTCCTATTAACCCCCCAGCTAGAAACTCCCATGCAGAATACATTATTGTAGCCACGGACTACCTTACAAAGTGGGTAGAAGTAAAAGCCACAACGAAGAATGATGCTCAAACAACGGAAAAGTTCTTATTTGAGAATGTGTTCACACGATACGGATTATCAATAGAGTTAGTAAGTGATAGAGACACACACTTCTCGAATGAAGTAATCAAAAATCTTCTCCAAGAATTCTTGGTGATACATAAGAAGTCTGCCCCCTATCATCCACAGGCTAATGGACAAGCTGAGAGCACAAACAAGATCCTATGTAATGTATTGACAAAATTGGTGAATAATAAACGCTCTGATTGGGACAAACAACTTCATCATGCTGTTTGGGCCTACCGAGTTGCCTACAAAACGGTACTCAATACCACCCCATTTCAGATGGTCTTCGGACAAAATGCTGTGCTACCATTGGACTTCCTAATCCCAACTTTAAAAGTAGCACAAGAGCATGAGTGGAATGGACACGAGTTATCCTCTAGGATCCTTGATCTAGAACGCTTAGGTGAGACACGGCTATGAGCGGCTGCAGGAATCTATGCTGCAATGAAAAGGCAAAAGGCATACTTTGATGCACATATCAAAGATAAAGGCCTGAAAGAAGGAGACCTAGTGTTGGTTTATACACTAAAGCAACATGCCCGTAAATTGGAAAAAAGAGGATATGGACCCATGATCATTAATAGAATCTCCACTAGCAGTGCAGTTCAATTGGCCACACTAGAAGGTGATATCTTGCCCAACTATATCAGTGGTTGTCGAGTCAAGCTATATCAAGAACCTCTCACAGAGGATATGCTAAAGAGACTCAACACTGCTAAGAAGCAAAAAGAAGAAGAGCTAAGGGTTAGAGAAGAAGCACAGGCAAAGGCTCAAGAACGCATTAAGAGAAATAAGTTAAGACGCCTAGGTAACCCTGAGGCCCCAAGATACCACATGGCCATGTGTCAAACATCAAGTGCAATTGCTTCTCAAATAATTGATCGACGCCCTTTTGTGACCATTGCGGTAGGACAAGGGAAGAATGCAAAGATTGTGAGAGCATTGATTGACTCAGGTGTTGCAACTGGTTCAGTTAGAATATCCTACTGCCAAGACTTGTAATTGAACATAAAGCCCATAGAAGCCTATCTCATGTTGGAGTTTATTGACCTCCAAAATATAGCTGGAAGTAGGTGGAGCCCCCTAGGAACAAGTTGACCTTCTCACAAACTTCATCATAGAAAACCAGTCATGCTTGCAGAGCTTACTATTCTCTACTGGCTTTAAATTTTCTAAAACTGTTTTAATCACATATACTAGAGATCAAGAGCTTTCCAATGAGTCAAAGAACACTCAATTTGGCTAAATACACAAGGAGATATGACCTCTACAAGTTTTAGGTTTAATGGAGACCTTCAAGAGGGGTGAAACCCGAGAACACACACTACTTGCAGAGAGTACTGCTCTCAGCTCACAAACCCAATGATTATGAAAATTTACAGTATGAAAGTAGACAGTAAGAGCTTTCAAATGAGCTATTAAACATGTAAGTTGGATATATAACAACGGAGATACAAGCTCTGCAATCTCTGCATACAAAACTACAACAGCGTACAGATACACATATGAGTCTCTTGGACTTCCCACAAGATCACGACTTCTCTCCTCTTTTTATAGCATGGGAAACTAATCTAAAACCTTCCTAATACATCCAAATTCGTGGTAGACACTTGGGTGGAGGTATTACATGACTCAAGTGCTCAAATAAGCAAAGTATTGATGGACTTTGAGAACTAGCCACATCGACCTTCCACTAGGACACCACTGCAGCTCCCTTGTGACTCACTAATTTGACTCACCATGTTCTAGAACTCATGTGGTATTTTGGCTATATTTAATGAATATATGAGCCTTCTTGAAGTATTTGAAGACTTCCCAAAGGTATTTACATAATTTGAAACTTGTACCCTACATAAAACAAATGTTCGCAACATTCTCCCCCTGAAGTTTCAAAGGGTATTTCCTTCATGCCAAGAATATAGTTGAATCTTTGAAGCTTTGGTCCATCCAAGGATTTGGTGAAGATATCTGCAACTTGATCCTTTGTTCCCACAAAGGAAACTTGTAATTCATTGTTTATGGCCTTCTCTCGAACATAATGATAGTGTACTTCTATATGCTTTGTTCTAGCATGAAAAATAGGATTTGAGGTCATATGAATGCTGCTCAAGTTATCCCCATATATCAGTGGTACATCAACCTGCACATTCAAGTCATGAAACAACATTTTAAACCACATAACCTCAGTAGGAGCCAATGCTAAACCTCTATACTCAGCCTCTGTTGAAGATAAAGCAACTGTAGGTTGTTTCTTTGAACTCCATGTTAATGTCTTGTTTCCTGCTATTACCACATATCCACTTGTGGATCTTCTATCATCTTTGTTTCCAGCCCAATCTGCATCACTAAAGACTTTAAGAGTTAGATCAGCATCATGACTATAAAATAATCCTTCGTTCATGGTACCTTTCAAATATCTAAGCACTCTTTTTGCTGCATGCATATGAGGTACTCTAGGTTCATGCATAAACTGTGACAATACTCCCACTGCATAGCATATATCAGGTCTAGTTTTTGTTGCATAAATCAAAGATCCTACCATGGATCTATATGCATTCACATAATGCAACTCATCACCTTCCTTTGCACTCAACTTTATATTACATTCCATTGGAGTAGAAACAAATTTACATTCCTGCATACCAAACCTTTTCAACATATCACATATATACTTTCTCTGTATCAACCACATACCTTCATCGCCATACACAATTTCAATCCCAAGAAAGTATCTAAGCAAACCAAGATCTGAAATTTTGAATTCCTTTCCCAAATTACCTTTGATCTCTTCAATTGCTTTTGCATCATTCCCTGTAATCAACAAGTCATCCACATAAATGCATACATAGACACACATGTCATCTACATGTTTTACATAAAGTGAAGGATCAGCATGACTTGCTGTGTATCCTTGCAAAGCATAAGATACTTTACCAACCTTGCATTCCATGCCCTTGGTGCCTGTTTAAGACCATACAATGCCTTCTTTAACCTGCATACATGATTAGGACATTTTGCATCCACATAACCATCTGGTTGTGACATATACACTTCTTCATTTAACTCACCATTAAGAAAGGCATTCTTTATATCAAGTTGATATATATTCCACCTTTTACTTGCAGCTAAAGCCAACAAAGTTCTCACCGTTTCCATGTTTGCCACTGGACTAAATGTTTCCTCATAGTCCAATCATTGAGTTTGATTATATCCTTTTGCTACAAGTCTAGCCTTATATCTTGACACACTACCATCACTATTTCTTTTAATCTTAAAAACCCACTTACAACCAATTACCTTTTGTTTTGGTGTCTTTGGAACTAAATTCCAAGTCTTGTTATCCTATAGTGCGTCCATTTCTTCTCTCATTGCTTTCTCCCACTTTTCATCTCCTTTTGCCTCATCATAACATGTGGGTTCATTTTCCTGCTCAACTCTGTCATAAAAGCATAATGAGTATTCATGAAAGATTCATAAGTATACCTTTGAGGTTGCTTACTCACTCTTGAAGTTCTTCTTACCTCCAATGTAGATGCTCTTCCTTTCTTATTAGGAACCTTTGATGATTCTCCATACTCACATACATCACTAATTTCCTCTCCTTCATCATTAACTTCAACAAGTTTGAGTTTACCTTTACTTTTAACACTTGGAGGTGACTCTTGCCTTAATCTTCCATTGAAAGGTAGCTCTCTTTCTTCATCCAAACCACTTTTCTCATCACTTAAGCTTCTTGTGGGCTGAGGTGAGCACTCATGTCCTTCACCTGTATCTTCTTCATCTCCATTTATGACCTGCAAACTTTTCTTATCTACATACCATGAAAGTGATTCATCAAAATTTACATCTCTTGAAACAACCACCTTATTGGTATGAGGATTATAACATCTATATCCTCTTTGAGTATCTGCATAACCAATAAATATACACTTTTCTGATTTCACATCAAGTTTTGATCTCACTTCACTAGGTACATGTACATAACATACACAACCAAATACTTTCAAATGACTTACACTTGGTTTCCTTCCATACCAAACCTCATATGGTGTCAAATGATGAACTCTAGCAGTAGGTACTCTATTCATAATGTACACACTTGTGCTAACAGCTTCAGCCCAAAAAGAATTAGGCAAACACATATCATTTAGCATGCTTCTAGACGCTTCTGTTATGATTCTGTTTCTTCTTTCTGCGACTCCATTTTGTTGTGGAGTATACCTGCATGTAACTTCTCTTTTGAGACCTTCATCATACAAAAAATCAGTAAAAGCTTGAGAGAAATACTCTCCCCCTCCATTGGATCTTAGCTTCTTAACATATCTTCCTGTTTGCTTCTCGACAAATGATTTAAAATTTTTGAAACAATCAAAGACTTCACTCTTATGTTTAATGAAATACACAAATGTCATTCTACTATGATCATCAATGAATGATACATAGTACTTATTACTAGTCGAGGATGCCTCTTTAGTAGGACCCCATACGTCTGTGTGTATAAGATCTAGCAATCCACTGCTTACATAGCTTGAATGCTTGAAAGGCTGTCTACTCTGCTTACCCATTTGACATGCTTCACAAAGATGCACCATATGTTGCTTAGTAAGATCAAGTAATCCTTTAAAAATCCTCTTCTTTGATAGTTCCTTTAACCTGTGTACATTCATGTGTCCAATCCTTTTGTGCCATAGATCAAGCTCTGCTATTCGATGCATACCATAAGAGAAATAGTTTGTATGATTTGGGTTTACCTTGAATGTAAACAATCTACCTTGTTTTTTACCTCTAGCAATTAACCTCCTTTGCTTTGGATCCTCAATGAAGCAACCTGCATGGTTAAATCTTATTTGCAAACCTTTTTCTACCATTTGACCAAGTGGCATCAAATTCTTAGTGATCGTTGGCACATAAAGTACATCCTTCAAGCAATTTGTCTTTCTCTTATCCTGAATAACAATATCTCCAACCTGCATAATCTTATGTGTTGTATCATCTCCTGTTTCAACATGACCTTTACATGAAGGATTATGCATATTAGAAAACCATGAAGCATCATGTGACATATGGTTAGAACAACCACTATCTACATACCATACATCACTATTGCAATTCATCTTAGTTTCTACATTCATCATAAGAAGAGAATCATAATCTTCACTTTTACCTTCAACTGCATAATTTCCTTGTTGTTTACCTCTTCCTGAATAGCCTCCTCTTCGATTACCACCTTGATTATTTTCATTTTGATAACAATCTTTGGTATAGTGTCCATACCTTCCACATATATAGCAATTGTTGTTATCTTCACTCCTTTTTCTTTGATTGTAGTTGTAGTAGCCTCTCGCATCTCTAGCGCTTGATCTTCCTCTTCCTCTTGTGTTGAAGAAGCCACTTGAAGTCCCTTGATCATCGCTCCTTCTTCCTCGACCTCTATTTGAACCTCTTCTTCCTCTGTTTCCACCTCTTGATGATCCTACATAAAGAGCTTGTCCTTGAGAACCTTTTTGATTTGAAGTAGAGCCATTTAGATTCATCTCCTCCATGACCATGAGAGCAACAAGCTGATCAAAGTCTGGTAATTCTCCTCTAACATAAACTGAAGTAATGAATGGTTTCCATCTCTCATCATCCTTGAGTCCGTTGAGAGTATGTGCAACCAAGTCGTCGTCCTCCACATGAGCTTGAATTGATCCTAGTTGATCTCCAATCTCTTTAACCTTCAACAAGTAATCATTGACCGATGTTCTTGTATCTTTCTTTATGTTATTCAACTCATTTTTGAGTTGAATCTTCCTTGCTCTTGTACCTTTGTAATAAAGTCTATGCACCTTTCTTTGCTTGGATGTTGCTTGAGATGCTTCCTTGCTATCTCCTTCTACCTTTGTGTAGTGTCGATGATGAACCGCTACTCCAATAGCTTCAAGTTCTTCATCAAGGTATTATAACCTTATCCAAGCTTCAATTCCTTGCTCTGATACCAATGTTGGAGTTTATTGACCTCCAAAATATAGCTGGAAGTAGGTGGAACCCCCTAGGAACAAGTTGACCTTCTCACAAACTTCATCACAGAAAACCAGTCATGCTTGCAGAGCTTATTTTTCTCTACTGGCTTAGAGTTTTCTAAAATTATTTTAACCACATACACTAGAGATCAAGAGCTTTCCAATGAGTCAAAGAACACTCAATTTGGATAAATACACAAGGAGATATGACCTCTGCAAGTTTGAGGTTTAATGGAGACCTTCAGCAGGGGTGAAACCCGAGAACACACACTACTTGCAGAGAGTACTACTCTCAAGTCACAAACCCAATGATTATGAAAATTTACAGTATGAAAGTAGATAGTAAGATCTTTCAAATGAGCTATTAAACATGTAATGTGGATATATAACAAGGGAGATACAAGCTCTACAATCTCTGCATACAAAACTACAGCAGCGTAGAGATACACATATGAGTCTCTTGGACTTTCCACAAGATCACGACTTCTCTCCTCTTTTTATAGCATGGGAAACTAATCTAAAACCTTCCTAATACATCTAAATTCGTGGTAGACACTTGGGTGGAGGTATTACATGACTCAAGTGTTCAAATAAGCAAAGTATTGATGGACTTTGAGAACTAGCCACATCGACCTTCCACTAGGACACCACTGTAGCTCCCTTGTGACTCACTAATTTGACTCACCATGTTCTAGAACTCACGTGGTATTTTGGCTATATTTAATGAATAATATGAGCCTTCTTGAAGTATTTGAAGACTTCCCAAAGGTATTTACATAATTTGAAACTTGTACCCTACATAAAACAAATGTTCGCAACATCTCATAGGTTTGGGAGGTGTGGAAACCCCTTGTTTGGGCGAGGTGGAACTTCCTATCTACCTTCAAGATGTTCCAATGAAAGTCAAAATGCTAGTATGTCATGATGAGGACATTATAGAGCCACTTGTCTTGGGTCAAGATTGGATTTACGAACATGCAGTCAACTTGAACCTAAGAAGTCAAATCCTTCAAGTTTGGACACATGAACAATGTATTACATTAGAATTAGACAATTGCATGCTCACAAATCCAAAGGTCACACATTCCCTTAGTTCTTCCAAAACTAATCTTCGTAAAGAAAGTGTTGTGTGTGTCAAAAACCCTACGAAGCAAAAGGACTCAATCATGGAAGCACAAGCTCAAAGGCTAGCAAACCTCTCTTCTTCTTCACATACTAATGCCAGTGTAACTCGACCAAAGAGGCAAGCAAAAAAGACATCTGCTATATCAACTAGACAGACAGAATTCAAGAAGAAAGAAGCTCAGGGCATGAAGTAGAATTGGGTACGAACAGGAGAACAACCACCAGCCTTGCCACAACCCTTCCCAGTCAGGCACGTCAACTATGCTAAAAGAAGCACCAAGAAGCGAGGACCAGCTCAATCCTACGGACTTCGACAAATTTGGGTACCAAAGCAATCGAGGGGGGCCAACCATAATAACGTACAAATTTGGGTGCCAAAGAAGTTAGTTGCAGCTCAAAAAGAGCGATTACAAATGTGGGTACCCAAGACAATCTTACATGCACAAACACCACCAATCTCCCTCACAAGCAAAGCTTCCACAAAAATGCCAAGGAGAAGCAAGGGTCACCACCAAGCACACAGTACCAAAGCAGATCAACCCACCTCTTTGACAATCATAAAAAGGCAATCGAAAAGGGTTTGGGTGTGGAAGCCCAAAGTACCACTAGCTTCCAGAGAGCCAAAGAGCCAACAACGCTGGATACCAAAATTTAGAAACCACCCAAAGATACAGAGGACAAAGCTTATGTCTATAAGGCCAAACACTACTCTAAAATGGATCCCTATAAGGAGGCTTACTTCATTGCAAGATTCAATCGACACCTCCAAACACAGATTGCATCAAGTCCACAAGTAACATCAAAAGCCTCGACCCGCAACAACCATGTGCATTTGGCATAACCTGGTTTTTTGCACCATTCAGGTCATGCATTTCCAAAGTATGCATTAATATAGGGCCACATTACACGGCCGTGCATAGACACCATTGAAAAATCCCAGGCACATGAGGCACAGACGACATATGTAAAATATTTTGTTGATACTAACCTCCTTCTTTCTATTTTGCAACATTGTTCAAAAAAAAAAAGGAGAAGAAAAAGAACAGAACGAAGAGAACGAGGTGCTAGAAGACACTTGTCAGCGAACCATCAGCAAGGACATCCATCAATAGAAAGACAAGCTGTAGCTCAGTGATGAGTAGCACCTCCTTTAATGTCAATCCGGGAAGACATGAGGATGGTATGAAGACCTCGAGCAAGTGAAGGCACAAATGTGTGAGTGAGAAGCACACAAACATGCACACACATACACAGACACGTGCACACACGGCAAGAACAAAGAGAGTAAGACAATGGAATCACTTCTATTATAACCAAGTTCTCATACAAGCTCAAAACTACAAGAAGCTAGCCCAAAAATGAGCTCTCTAGCTCTATTTATAGTTTTTGACTAGCTTTGGCCCTGTCTAGACCTAGCGCCCGGCCTAGTTAAAAATTAGGTTCCAGGGCTTATTTGAGGGTTCAAACGAGATCTAAAAAATATGAAAATTGGTAGGCAACTACTTCTAAGGCTCCTCAAGCTCAAGGACTCCTCGGCTTGTACAAAATGGAGCTACAAAAAAGGGAAATGGTATTTACAATGGTTTTTAGTGATGAGAATCACTTTTAAAATGTGTAAGGATTGGAAAAAATTGATGGGTTGCCTCAGTGCTAGATCTGCATACATGCTCATACTTGGCGTCTTCCCATATGATGCCAACACTCTCCCCCCCCAGCGTCTGTCGCCTCTGACAGACCTCTGCTCCCCGGTTTGATCAATGTATTGTTGTAGTATGTCTGTTGCCAATTCTTGTTCTTTAATCCGTAGTCCCTTGATCAGGTCTCTCTGCAAGGCCTCCCAGTTAACTGCACCAGGCATGTCAGGTTGGGGCGTGGTGTAGAGCTCTGAGTGCATTGTCTGTTCGCACGCAAACAGTTGGAGCAGATGAGTTGGGCGTGGCACGAATACTTCTGAGTGTGCTTCCCAGAACCCGGTGGTGAACATGTTATCAAACGTTTGCTTGTAACAAGCAGGGAGATATCTTATTCGTGCATGCCATGCATAAGCCACTCTGATACTCGGGGTCGTGCTCATATCATAAAGTAAATCATAGTTACCGTTGATGAAGCCCGGAATTGGCGGCTGAATATTACGTACATTTCGGAAGGTCTTTAACACCACTTGCATCATGTCTAGTATCTTGAGCATCATCTGTGCAGCGACGTCAGGCATGGGGTGGAGGCGTGGCATCCAATGTCTGATGGTAGCCATCATGTAAGCTACAGTAGGTGTGCCGGTTGGGGGTGCAATGGCGGGGTAATTGAGCCATTCTTTGCAATTGGCATTGTTCTTAACTTTTATGGAAAATGCCTTCCATGATCTTCTCCGTTGCAATGGCCCGTAGCAATTGTTATACTTCAAGTGCATGGGCGCGTGATCCCATGTTCGTAGCATCTCCGGATAGGTTTCCAGTAACTTTTGCCTCCAGGTTGGTTGGAATATGTTCCCTTTGTGGGCGTCCTCTGGAATGTTCTCAGGTTCAAACTAGGTAGCAAAAGTAGGGTACTTGTTGGTTTTGCGTTTGATCTCGGTGTTGTAGCCTGCCAACAGTACAAAATATGGTTTATATTGTAATTCGGAGCTGGTTATCAGTCGCCTGGTAGCCAAGTGCTTGAAATATTCCGATTGAAGTATGGTCTCTTCAATATTCCTCATGGCCAACATCTGGGTGGAGATATGTTCCTCATGAGTTGGCCCCACTTCTTCTATCTGTTTCATCCATGCCGACGGTGGCTCCTCATATGTGTCTTGTCCTTCCTCCGTGATGCTGCCTCCTGGAATGGGTTGAGGCTCGTAGTTGTCTTCAAATGTTTCCTCCACTGGAATGATTACTGCTTCTTCTTCTATTGGTTGATCAGGTCGAGAGGGGGGTCTTTCATACTGTAATAGCTTGATCTTTAATTCTGCCACTTGTTGTCGTAGCTCAAGTACCTCATTGGTCGTTGTTGATTCAGGCTCTGGTGAAGTGGCAGCATTGACCCTATTTTTAGCTTCTGGTGGTTGTGGTGTAGGCACTTGGGATCTTTGTAGCTCTTTTACTTGGTCAACTAGTCGATCATGTGCTTCTAAGAGGTTGGCATAGGTTTCCAAAATTTGTTGTATGCTTTATGAAGGGAAGGCCCGGAAGTTAGCAGGGTCGATGGGTGCTCCTGGAGTATTTTCTATGGCGGCTTCGAGGTTGTCTTGATTTTTTTGCTGTAATCTCCTGTTTTCTTCTTATGCAGCCGCTAGGTGGCGTCGGAGTAGAGCCATGTTTCGTTGTAGTCTAGCATTACGGGCTAGCTGATCTCTGAGTTGTTCTTCCGTTGCCCTAGTCGTCTCTGTATGTTTGGCTTCGAGCTCCACCTGGGATTGTTGGAGGGTGGTCACTTCATGTTGTAGTGCTGTATTACTTAGCTCCAAGGCATTGACACGTGCCTGGAGTTGAGCCGAGAGATTGCACAGCTCTGTGTTATTTTCTTCTAGTAATCTATACTCTTGTTTAAGTTGAGTGGCAGCTTCGAACATGGTTTCTAGTGCGTGACTAAATGATGTGGATGCAGGGGTAGAGGTGGAAAATGCAAGGGTTCGAGAAATGGGGAGGGAAAAAGTGGGTGTTGTGCCTACTGTGGTTGGAAATGGTGATGTGAGTGAATTGATATGTGATGATGTTGGAACAAAAGTGGGGGTGGGTGGTGCTGTGGATGGTGAAATGTCCATGGGATCGGACGTGATTGTGTGTGTTGTGTGAATCGTGAATACGGGAATGGTGGGCGGTGTGTTAGTGGTGGGTGTGAATGTGGGTGAGGTGTGCTGGGAAAGGGAATTTCTCTTATAATCATCAATTTGTCGCATCATATTTACAAGGTTTGCCAACAATGGAGGTAGGGTGGCTTCTGTTGGTTCTGAGGAGGTGAAGAGGGGCTCAATAGTCTGAGGTTGGGAAAGAGGAAATGTAGTGGTGAGGGGAAATGTGGGTGTTAAGGTCTGGGTAGGGGGATGTGTCTGCCCAAGAGTTGGTTGGAAAGAAGGGTGACCTATGATGGTTTGAGGGGTGGCAGGATGACCTATATGATGTTGGGAAGATGGACCCGCAATGATAGAGGTAGGGATAGGTAAGGATGACAAAATGATGGTGTGATATAGGTTCACTGAGGGTGGATATTGGTTGCTCAAGAATGCTACCAGTGAGGGGTTCGATGGGCTGAATGGGAGGTGACGGTGGAGATGTAATCTGTATATTTACATCTGGTTCATCAAGGTTAGTTGGGCTGGCCATGTGAACATCTTCTTGAGTGGTGGTAGGGAAGGCGGTAGAGACTTCCATTTGAATCATCTTCCCCCTTCGTGGTCGTGTATCGATCCTTCGTTGATCGTATTGAGGAGGGTTGCGATGCAACATGATCTGCATAGCTTCTATAATCCCATATGTCTCTGCCAAAAGGTTCAATGATTCCACAAAATGGGGATCCGCATTCTTTTGCTTGAAGCATTTGATTCACCATCGCTCTATTTGCCTCCTCTGATAGCTTATGTCTCTTTTGTACCTGCTTGATCGTTTTGTAGAGCCGTTTGAGTTGGGCCGTGTAGGCAGGGGCCTCTTCCTCACTTTCTTCTGATTCATTCCTCTGCATCTCTTCCTGCCCATGTGTCCCTCCCTCCTGTGTTTGTTGTGCCTCATCTTCCCAATGCACCCTTCTAGCCGCACTATGTGCCCGTCCTCTCTGGGATGATGATTCGGGGCCGTCCGTGTCTGAGAAGAACTCACTCTCAGATAAGTGAGTTGTTTGCAAGAAGCTTTCAAAGTCAAAAGATGGGTCTTCTGGCAGTGGAGCCATGGATGCAAACTCCGCATCTGTGGGTAGTGGGGGGGGCTGACGGAGTGGGTTGTACCATGCTTCCTAATTGGGGTCCTTGAAGATGGATTGTGAAAGGGGCTACTTGTTCTTCTTCTCTACTGGAGGCTTCTGTGGCGACTTCACGAGGAGTTAGAACCTGTGAAAGTGATCCATGCATTCTTTTAGCGGGTTGAACCCCCTGATTTCCGCCCCTGAAAGAATTCCAATTGTGAGTACTTGAGGGCTCGTGCAATTGGCACATCATAAGCAAGGCATCTGTAGATGATTCTTGTAATGGCACAGCAGCCATTCAAAGTAGGCTTCCTCACTCCTTGCTTGCCTACTTCATATAACTGATCAAGGATCCATACTGGCATTTTCATAGGTAAGCTCTCGATCTCTGATAGGTATAACCCATACCAGATCTTCTTATGAGGCTGGGTGAACCGGTCTTGCGCCGAAAATGCGAAGTGTTGAAGGCACATCCGTAATGGTATGGTGATGTTGGGGGTGAGAGCACACATTTCTTTCAACTTCTTGATTTTATTGTTCTTCATAGACTCCGGTATCAAAGGGTCTCGATCGGAAGGTACATGGGTGCCATACATCTGAAGGGCTTCCCTGATTAAAGTAATATTCAACTCAAACTTCTTCATTTCCTCCTGGTTTGATAGAGAGGGCACCAGGAATGTGCCTGAATGATCTTTATCTCCTGTCGCCTTCAGTGTGGCAATCAAGTAGTAGCACCTCAGAAAATCAGGTCTAGGCAAAGCTCCACTAAAATAATCTTGCAATCCCGCTTTCAGCCAAATATCTTGAAGAGGAGCTGCATTCTGTAAGGTTTCAAATTCTCTTGAGAAGAATTGAAATGTCCACCAGACTCCTCCGAATTCCAACTTGGACTCCCAGATGTGGTCTGCATCTCCCAAATCTCCTGGCATCTCATTGAACCAGTGAGAATGCCCCTTTACTCTTTCTATTAGGCCACTTGGTGGATCTGAGATAGGAATTCTTCTCACATTCAAAAGCTCTTCAGGTCTTGCTGTCAGTGGAGCTTCCACAGGCATGGTATCCCAATTGCTTTGAGTACTAGTGCCCGCCTGGGAGCTTGTTCCTGCTACAGCTGCCATGACACTTCTGATGCTTATCTGCTAGAAGAAGAAAGGCACATTAGTGTTGCATAGGAAACAGGATGTAATGGTGTTCCCTCCACAATACTAACATGACAATCCAGATGGTTAGTGGTTAGAGGTGAAGTGTTTGTGATAGATGTGAGTGATGATTAGAGGTTAGTGTCATCCTAGATGCATACTTTGGTTATGCAATGGACCTAGAATGCACCTATATCAGAGTGGATGGATTTACAAAATTGGGTCAGGGGGTTTGATACAGGTTTTAGTTCGCCAAACTTTAATCGAGGATTCGTAGTTCTTAGAGCTAAGGACATGTAAAGATTTATGAGCGAGATTGTGCTGGATTTGGGACCTTTTGGGTACTCATTTCCAGACAGCCCTAGGTTTGACTGAGTGTGTGTAAGTTTGGGATTTAGGTAAAGTTCCTGAGTTGTTTGTCAAGAGGACCTATGAGTGTTGAATCATGCCCGTGACTAGAGTTGGAGCTATTTGGGCTCGAAAACAGGCCTTGGGCACCCATATCTGTTTAGCATTGGGGCTAGCCTTCATTGACCGCTTAGGGAGCCAAATAGACGTGGTATGCCTAGGAGGTTGCCTAGGGTACTCCTTCACTTGTGTCCTTGATGGTGTGGCTTGTTTTGTGCCTCCTCGAGAACCTGTTACTAGAGCTGTGGGTTTTCCATCCTTGCGTATCCAGATCTGCTTCACGCCACGAGGTACTCCGTGTTGCACTGGTTGGCACTCCTGCTTCTTGATCAGCAGTCTCCTTCGTGTCATGTGATGTTTGGTCTGTATGTTTAGAATTTTCTTTGAAACAGCTGGGAACCCCTCATTGACTCCTGTACCTTCGGTAAGATTGACAATCCTCTGCACCATAGAACTTTGGACAAGAACAGCATCATTATCTTCATGTGGATTCCTTGAGAGACCAGGAGTTGGTGCCTTTCCTAATGGTTTGAGTGCTTGATTTTCTAATTCAATCGTAAGATAGTTTTGGCCTTCCCATGCCTGAAGAAGTCCACTTCTTAGGTTGAGGTTGACTACATGATCATAGATCCAGTCTTGGCCCAAGACAAGAGGTTCGGTAAGATCCTCGTCTTCACATACTAGCACTTTTGCTGGCCTTAGGACCTCTTGAATGTAGAGGGGAAGCTCCACTTCTCCCATGCAAGGGGTTTCAACTCCTCCTAGCCCTATGAGATATGCCTCTAGGGGTTTTACCTCCAATTGCAATTGTTGGCAATAAGACAACCGAACGGCACTAGTGGTGGCTCCTGAATCAATTAAAGCTCTCACGGTCCTTGCACTCTCTCCTTGTCCTACTTCTAGGGTCACAAAAGGTCGTCGATCAACTATCTTATGGGATTGTTCACCTGAAGCCTCGCACATGGCTATGTGATAACCTAGAGCTTCATGATTGTCAGTCATGGCTTGATCTCTACCTTGTCTTCTCAGTTTCATTCGTCGGATGCGTTCTAAAGCTTCTGCCTGTGCTTCTTCTTGAATTCGTTTTTCCTCTTCCTTACATTTCTTTGCAGTATTGAGCCGATTGAGCATTTCTTCAGTTAAGGGTTCTTGATATAACTTGACTCTACATCCGCTTATGTAACTTGGTAGTACGTCACCTTCTAGAGTGGCTAGTTGTACTGCTCCACTTGTGGATATCCTATTGATAATCATTGGTCCATAGCCTCTTTTCTCTAGTTTTCGTGCGTGTTGCTTCAATGTGTAGACTAGGACTAGATCTCCTGCTTTCAAGCCTTTATTCTTCACTTGTGTATCAAAATACGCCTTTTGCCTCTTCTTGGCTGCATAGATCCCTGCTGCAGCTCTCAATCGTGTCTCACCTAAACGTTCGAGATCAAAGATTCTAGAGGAGAGTTCATGGCCGATCCAATCATGCTCTTGTGCTACTTTCAATGTAGGTATCAAAAAATCCAATGGTAGCACCGCGTTTTGGCCAAACACCATCTGAAAGGGTGTGGCTTGGAGTACCGTTTTATAGGCAACTCTGTATGCCCAAACCGCGTCGTGTAGCTGTTTGTCCCAATCAGAGCGTTTGTTATTCACCAATTTAGTCAGCACATTGCATAAGATCTTATTTGTGCTCTCAGCCTGACCATTAGCTTGTGGATGATAGGGAGCAGACTTCTTATGTATCACCAAGAATTCTTGGAGAAGGTTTTCTATGACTTCATTCAAGAAGTGTGTGCCTCTATCACTCACCAACTCTATTGGCAATCCGTACCTCGTGAACACATTTTCAAATAAGAACTTTGCTGTTGTTTGAGCATCATTTTTTGTAGTGGCTTTCACTTCTACCCACTTGGTTAGATAGTCTGTGGCCACGATGATATACTCAGCATGTGAACCCTTAGCTGGGGGATTAACAGGACCCACAAAGTCTATTCCCCACTTAGAGAATGCACGTCCACCCATCATAGGCTTCAATGGCATCTCATCCTTGCGTATGGGATACTGGGTTCGCTGACAAACCTCACACCTCTTCACATAGGTATGTGCATCCATGTGAAGGGTGGGCCACCAAAATCCTGCAAATAGTATTGCCTTGATCACCCTATCTGGACCGAAGTGTCCTCTTGCTACACCTTGGTGAGCAGTCTCTAATATCTTGAGGTATTCGCTCTCATGAACACACAGTCTTAGGTAACCATCTTTACCACGTTTGTATAAATTATCACCAATGATTGTGTAATCCAAGGCTTCTTGTTCCAGACTTCTTTGTTTGGCCAAAGTCATATCTTGAGGGAATGTTTTCGTCCTCAAGAAGGCTACTAATGGTTCACTCCAATCTGACACTAAAGACACTCGATAAAGAGTGGCATGTTCCACTGGTGGTTTAGTGCAGCAGATTGGACATTCTTTGCACATTCTATGGGCATCAACTTCCATGGTTGGCCAATGCACTCCTAGTCTCCTCAGGGTCTATAGGGTTTGTTGTTTTGAGTAGTGTTGCTCTAATGCACCTACATGTGCTAATTGCAACCACTTAGCGTACTTGTCCTCTTCCACACAACAGGCCAATACTCCTTGCTCCGTATGTTTGTACATACTTCCTACCAAGATATGATACTTTTGAGCTCTTACTATCTCTCTATCTTCTGTGTGCATTATCGGGTGATTAGGACTGTATGTCAATACTGGCACTAATGGCTTAGCCCACTGCGGTACAACTTCCAAATTAAACAAGTAAGCATCAGGTAGGTCATCTGACACTCCTTGTGGGGCCTCTCCTGATGTGAGCCTTGAGAGATGATCTGCTCTCAAATGAGTCTTGCCTTTTCTCACCACTACCTCAAAGTCGTATTCCATTAGTAAGAGGAACCATCTTACTAATCTTCCTGTATTGCATGGCTTGCTTACCAAGTACAATAGAGCTTGATGGTCAGTAAAAAAATTTAAACTTATTTGCAAGCAAATAGTGTCTAAACTTTTTAACTGCATATACCATGCCTAACCCCTCCCGTTTAGTGGTGGTATAATTTCGTTCTACTGCATTCAGTTGTCTACTGGCATAGGCAATTGGAAGATCCATATTACCTTCACCCGTAGGTTGTGCTAGCATGCATCCAATTGCATAACTGGATGCATCTACATGGACATGGAATGGCTTATTCCAATCTGGTGTGGTCAAGATTGGTGCTGAACACAATCTTCATTTGAGATCCGTGAAAGAGTTCTCACACTCATCAGTCCACTCAAAGTTAGTTAGAAGGGCATACAGAGGCTTTGCAATGACGGCATACATGTGAATGAACCGGCGGTAGTAACCACAATGCCCCATGAAGGCGTGTACCTCCTTGACATTCCTTGGCCTAGGTAGTTCTGCAATGGCTCTCACTTTCTCTTCGTCAATGGATATGCCGTTCTTTGACACTATATGTCCTAGGATCTTGCCTTGCCTGACCATGAAAACACACTTTTCTGGGTTCAAGCAGACTTGATATTCTCTACATTTGTCAAAGATTTGCCTGAGTTCGGATATATGAGTCTGCCTAATGTTGGAATGAGCGCATAGATCATCAACATAGACTTCCAAGTTCTTCCTCAAGAACTCTTTAAACACGTGACACATCAATCTTTGAAAGGTAGCAGGTGCATTGGTAAGCCCGAATGGCATTACCCAAAAGGCAAATATGCCCCACTCTATGGCAAAAGCCGTCTTATGCTGATCTTCTGGTGCAATGGCTACTTGATTGTAGCCAGAGAACCCATCTAGGAAGTTGTACACTTCCTTGCCTGCTACCCTTTCTAATAGATGCCCGGTGATAAGAAGTGGATAACTATCCCTGATAGTGGTTGCGTTAACCTTCTTCAAGTTAATGCATACACGTAATTTGCCTTTCTTTTTGGGCACCACTACAATGGGGGATACCCATTCAGTATGCTCAATTTCATAGATAAATCCAGCTTCAACCAAGCGATCTATCTCTTCCTTGATCTTGGCCGCATAGTTGTCATTGTATGTGTATGGTTTTTGCTTAGAGGGCCTAGCCTCTGAAGTCATGGGGATCGTATGTGAGCATATGTCAAGGTCTACACCTTTCAGGTCCTTGTAGCTCCAAGTGAATACATCTTAAGCATCATGTCTAGATCCTCAGGAGTGGGATCCGCTAGGACTGATCCTACTCTGGGTGGTGGGTGGGTTACGTGTGGTGGATTGGAATGTTGGGGAATGGAAGGTGGTGGGTTGGGGGAAGATGGAAAGGGTGGTGGTCGGGTGGTGTGAGAGTGGTTTTGAGATGTGAGTTCACTTATCTTTGCTTTGGTTTCTCTCAAGGTTTCTTCAAGTTCACTCATTTTCTGTGACCATTGTATTTTCATTCTCTCCCGGCTATCTCTCCATGCTCTTGTCCTTTTCTTGGTTATACTCTCTGTCTCACTAACCTCAGAACTCTTCTCCTGCCCTACTCCTTGAGTCTGCTACAAGGCTTGAGCTCTAGTGACCACATGCACGGGGGCGGCGGAAGTTATACTTCCCTTAGAGTCTACCACTAACCCAATGACGTTGATAGGAGTGATTTTAGGCATGTTATTAGGGTTCTTTGGGCAATCTCATAAGAGATTCTCTTTTTCGTAGTCTTGACATAAACCCTGAATTGTCACTGGTTGGGGTTGTGTAGGGGCAGGCAGTGGGCAATCACGTATAAGGTGATCTCCCTGGCATCTGAAGCATGGTCCTCTAGGAAATGGGGGCCGTACCTGCCTAGGTTGAGGTCTAGAGTTGGGGTTTGTGTACATGACATTAGCATACTCAGGCTCCCCACTATTTTCACTTGGGTCTTCATAATAGTATGACTCGTTATGCTCGGGTGACTGCATGTAGTAAGCCTATGGGCTATTAATATGTGTGGAGTCAAAACTATGGTCACTTGGATCACTATCTGATAGCAACGGTGTGACTGGGACTATGGCTCTATTCAGATTTTCTTCAGCAGATGCATATTTCACTGGGATCACATTGGTTGGAGCAGGGGGTTGCTACGCTAGGACTGGTTGAGGTCTTTGTTGCCCTTGATAAGGTGGCTGATAAGATTGTTGTGGTCTGCCGTATTGTTGTGGTGGGTACTGATTCTGGTATCTACCCTGTTGTGGATATGGCTGAGGGTAATTTTTCCTGACAGTTTGTTTGTTGTAAGGGCAGTCTTGTGCAGTGTGGTTGGTGTACCTTTGCTCTATGGTGCAGTATTGGCTACTAGGATTCACTTGGGGTTGGGCCATAATAGGACAAACACTTGCCATATGGTCACCTCCACAAGTATAGCACCTCTTGACTGGGGCAAATCTTGGAATTTGTTTGCTAGAGACACCTAATTTTTGAGCTACCTTCTCTGCAAGTTCCTCAATGGATGTGGATTGACCAGATGTGAGGCTACTAGAGCTATCCGAATCCTTATAGATTTTTGATAGTTCTAACTCCTCGCCTAGATTATCCTCAATGTCTATGCACATGCGCACACACTCTTGTATAGTTCTGGGGTCCTTCAGATACACATATGACCTGAGCTTGGTGCTCAACAATCCATCTAAGAACAAAGCTACTTGCTTGGCTGGTGTGGGTAACTCAGGCATTGGGCACCTCTCTAGGTATTGCCTAAACCATCTTCCTAGTAGTCTAACCGTCTCTTGAGGTGTTTGCTTGAAGCTATGAATTAGTGAGGAAGTGTTGTGCCTTATGCCACTCTTAGAAAACTCAATGATAAATGCCTCTAGGAGCTGGTCTATGTTTCTAAAATGCCTCTCGTTCAGTGGTTGAAACCATGTAAGGGCAGTGTTCCTAAGGGTTAGACCAAAAGCATTATATTGTGTGAATAGGTCCTCTACCTGTTCAGCTTTCAAGACTTGCCTAAATTCTACCACATGGTCATAACGGTCTCCAGTGCCATCGAAGTAATTCTTCATGGACTTCACCAGTTGTGTTGGTCTCAGAGCCCTAGTGTGTTCTCTAGGCCTTGGCAAAGGGAATTCATCAGCATTTCTCTGGTTCCTTGGGGCTCTAGGTCTCTCGGTTTCTTCCCTATCTGTCCCTGTTCTCATCCTTTCTACTCCTATCTCTTTGAGCTCCATGAGCTTGGGAGGTCCTAGCTCCTTGGTGACTGTGGGACACATTAGACCGAGGTTGGGGAAAAACAAATTCACCCTTCCATGTATAGGCATGTCTACCATGCTCGGTGACCATGAAGATCCTCTCTGATGTATTGTCTAGGCAGGTTACTTTGCCTGGGCTATCAGGGTCTTTAAACTCATAGATTGTGAGAGCACGTACTTCCTAAGATTGGGCAGGCTTATATCTCCAAAAAGCCTCATCGGTTTCTCGGTTTAAAAGCAAATCTATGCTTTTATTATCCTGTGGAATCCACTCTGGAGTCATGATTCTGGTCAAGACGGATTTACCACGGGGAGTTCTTGGCTCTCTCTCTAAGTTCCCTTGATCTATATCACCCATGTCGGTCTCTGCAATCACATTTCCAAATCGTCTGTTCTATCAGGAAGAGTGGTGACTACATAAATAGTCCCCTCTTTATCTAGGTATGCTCCATTTTCGAACTTGACTACCGGGTGTTCTAATCCATGGGGTTGATCGGGGTTCTTAATCTGGACCACAGATCTTCTCAGGCCGTCTTCGTCGATGCGAGCACCTAGATGATTAGTCCTGATGTATTCCAATTGAGTCTTGTAAGGTCCTTCTGGCTTTTCTAGGTACGCCACCCCTGAACTACCTACTGGTCTCTCCATGTTATAGGACATTTCAGAATCACTTGTTTCTGATCGGGGAGTGTATGGGTAATCACTCAACTGCTGGGCCCAAGACCTAGCAGTGTGATTGACACTAGCTTCAGAAGATCTGAGGCTTTGTCTGTCTCGGCCTAAGTGTCTGCCTGACCTAAGGTTCATATGCCTGGTTTCTCTACCCCCTTGGTCCCAAGTACACTCTCGTTGCAGGTTGATTGGCACCAATCACTTTGTTCTTTTTAGTTGATTATTATGTTTATGATCTTGTCTGATATCACGTCAAGAATACTTAAGTGAATTTTGCACTTGATAAGTGATCGATTCAAGTTTACTTTTGTCCCTTAGGGTTTTCGCACTTAAGACCTACTTAATGCTTGCACTTGGTTGATTAGTTCTCTTGGACTTAATTCGTGCCTGACGTTGCCCTAATTAATTACCACACCTAAGTTGTACTTAGCCTAGGCTAGGAATTGACAAAGGAGGGTTGAGAGAACTTCCAACCTCAATCCTCTGGTTGCTCAGACTGCTGCACAAGCCCAGGAAGCCTTCTCCCAAGCTTGGTACACACCCTTGCTAGCTTGCCTTGGAATGCCTTGCTTGCACACAATGTTCTTGCAAAAGTTCTCAAGTTAATATAGCTCCTTTACCACAATGGATTGACTGACACACATCAACAATTACAGGCCCCCCTTGGAGTAACTCACTGTACCCCCAAAACAGGCTCTCAAGGTTCAGAAAATTCCTCCCTGGTTTCTAGGTCTTTTGCCCACTCCTAAGGCTCTAATGTTATCCCAATGTGTCCAAAATTAAGCCCAAATATACCTCAATTCACTCAATTAATTCACTCTAAAATTTTATGCGTTAAGCCCATGTATCGCGATAGGTCGAGTCGAGGTGTCACGATAGGTGGAAGTGTCACGATACTTGCGAGTATCGCGATAGGTCGAGGTGTCGCGATACTTGGGAGTGTCACGATAGGTCGAGGTGTCGCGATACTTGGGAGTGTCGCAATAGGTCGAGGTGTCGCGATACCTGGGAGTGTCACGATAGGTCGAGGTGTCGCGATACTTGGGAGTGTCGCGATAGGTCGAGGTGTTGCGATACTTGGGAGTGTCACGATAGGTCGAGGTGTCGCGATACTTGGGAATGTCGCGATACCTGGGAGTGTCGCGATACCTGGGAGTGTCGCGATACCTGGGAGTGCGCGATACCTCGAGGTGTCGTGATAGGTCGGGATATGGTGATCTTTTCTGTTCTGCCTAGTGATCCTAGGAGCTCTAGGGCTGCGCAGTGTCGTGGTGCACTCAGAATCGTGATTGGGGCAACTTTTCGGTGTGTCGCGATAGCTCGAGCTCGATGCCTCGGGGCTTGCACAGAGGATTCCGTACATGCTGAGCTTGCTGGAGATGATGATGGAGCTGAAACCTGCAAGAAACATGCAAAAGCACACAAGAACACACACTCGCTCTCTCTCAAACTCGCACAAAACAAATGAGGGAAATGATTTGGAAGTGGGAATATAAGGTGGTGAAGGAGATGAAGATGGAGATGAAGATGGAGATGGAGAAAAAACAAGAAATTTACCTACTACTTACCATTCCAATGCGTCCTCTCTACGTCTTACCATCACACGCTCGTCCTCAAAGCTCGAATCCCCGGCAACGGCGCCAAAATTTGGTGTAGCTCAGTGATGAGTAGCACCTCCTTTAATGTCAATCCGGGAAGACATGAGGATGGTATGAAGACCTCCAGCAAGTGAAGGCACAAATGTGTGAGTGAGAAGCACACAAACATGCACACACATACACACACACACGCACACACACGGCAAGAACAAAGAGAGTAAGACAATGGAATCACTTCTATTATAACCAAGTTCTCATACAAGCTCAAAACTACAAGAAGCTAGCCCAAAAATGAGCTCTCTAGCTCTATTTATAGTTTTTGACCAGCTTTGGCCCTGTCCGGACCTAGTGTCCCGCCTAGTTAAAAATTAGGTTCCAGGGCTTATTTGAGGGTTCAAACGAGATCTAAAAAATATGAAAATTGGTAGGCAACTATTTCTAAGGCTCCTAAAGCTCGAGGACTCCTCGGCTTGTACAAAATGGAGCTACAAAAAAGGGAAATGGTATTTACAATGGTTTTTAGTGATGAGAATCACTTTTAAAATGTGTAAGGATTGGAAAAAACTAATGGGTTGCCTTAGTTCTAGATCTGCATACATGCTCGTACTTGGCATCTTCCCATATGATGCCAACACAAGCCAATGGTCTGTGATGGAAGTACAATACAAAAAGATAGAGATCAACGGACCTTTCACCATGGTAAGACATGTATGTTTCAACAACACTATAACCAGGATAGATTAGGAAACATCTTCGTCGGCTTACCCTTGAGTACCTAGCTCAAGACCCAACTTCTTGCACCATAATTCTTCCAATGCATTTCCCAAGTATGCATGCATAGGCCTACATTACAGAGTCGTGCACAAGACACATTCTTCTTCTAACCCATGCACTAATGCACTTATCTATCAGTCATTATGGGTCACAAGTACTTGGTATGGAAACTAGGGAAGCCCTCTTTGCAAGAACCAGAGGACATCACGATGACAACAACCAGAGCCAGGAAGCAATCCACCACAAGAGTTGCTCATAATAAACATTGACAACCTCTTTCGAGTAGCTCACAATTTTTGAAAGCTCACAAAGACACCATCGAGCTGGAATACACGGACAAAGTCCATACAAAGGTCGCAATGACAAAATGATAAACTAGACAACTGCCCAAGCTACAATTGGAAGATGAACCGCTCCTACTGATACATGAAGGACACTACCTCTCAATGTACTACATGGAACAACCACTACAACAAGGGTCTGTCAGGGACGACAGACTCAAGAGGGGGGGGGAGTGTTGAAGCTCAAGGTCAAGGACCAAACATGGAAGTGCATCAAAGAAGTGGACACACAAGAAGAAGGAGCAAGTAGGGAGCTCCAAGAATCACATGTCAAATTTTCAAAAGAAATCCCTATAAAAATAGTGATTTTTATCACTAAAAATCATTGTAAATACCACTTTCTATTTTTTCAACTCCATTTTGTTCAAGCCAAGGAGTCCTTGAGCTTGAGGAGTATTAGATGTATCATACTACCAATTTTCATAATTTTTAGATTCTGTTTGAGCCCCCAAATAAGCCTTGGAACCTAATTTTTAACTAGACCGGACACTAGGTCTGGACAAGGCCAAAACTACTCAAAAAACTATAAAAAGGGCTGGAGAGCTCATTTTAGGGGGTTAGCTTGTTGTCGATTTCAGCTTTGTAAGAGAGTTCATTTGCAATCAAAGATCTTCCATTGTTCCACTCTTTGCTCTTACCTTGTGCGTGTGTGTGTGTATGTGTGTGCATGCTTGTGTGCTTTCACTCACGCACTTGTGCACTTCACTTGCTCTTGGTCTTCGTACCAGTCCTCACGTCTCCACAAATTGACATTTATGAGGTGGAGCTCCTCACGTTGGTACTCACCATTGTGCTAGAGTGACACCAGATAGTATGAGAGCAAATTTTTGGATCTACTCCCTTCAAATCTGTATAGTGCCATTCAAACACGTCCTTATATTCCCTTAATAGAGCTACAAGCTCCACTTCTTCTTTTGCACTTAGGTCATCTCCTATATATGTGCATCTCTCTTTGTTCTGTTCAATGGTCACTACAATCTTCTTGGTCTTTTCTTTGTTATCATATGCTTCTCCTATGATGGCCTATCTCTTAGGCATTTGTACCAAAATTTTTTGGTCTTCAACTTTGTACTTCTTAAAGTTTTCTGGTACTTCAAACGATGATTCCTCCTCTTCTTGTTTCACTGCTTTTATTTTCTTTTTCTTTTGACCTCGTTCACTTCCCTCCTTTGAATTTACAGTTTTAATGCTTGTGAGAGGTTCTTTGTCTTTTTAGGTAAATACTCCTATATCTTCTAGATAGTGCTTCTCTGAGTTAAAGCAACTGTCCATCACAATGGACTCTAGATCGTCATCGTTCTCTTCTTCTTCTATGAAGTCACTAGGGTCACATTCTTCTAGCAAGGGCTGACACATGAAGACTGAAATATCATAACCCTCCTCATCACAATGAGGTGTCCATTGTTCTTCATTGACAACAATGTCCATGGTGGCCAAGATTTCTGCCCAACCATGAGGCTCAAATTCCTCATCCGGAAAGATCATTGGTGTATAGGCTGGTTCTTTAACTGGTCTATCTTCTTGAGAAGTTCCTTCTTCTCGCGCTTTTAGGCGTCTTTCCTCTTCCTCTCTGACCTTGCTCATCCACAAATGAGTATCTTCATGCATCCAAGATGGGTCACAAGAACTTCCAGAATGCACAGAGATAGAATCTTCTTTTGCTTTGTGGATAGGATTCCACTGTAGGGGTGGTACATCTCTAAAGGTGTAATCCTTCAAGTTGACCTTGGTGGTGACCCCTAAGTGTTGTAAGTACAAGGAGTTGGTTCCCCAATCCTGTACTATTTGCGATTTTTGTAGGAAGAGCCTTCCTAGGATCATCTCATAGACATTATTTTTCTCAAAGTCACATATAGCAAATGTATATTCAAACTCTACACCACAAGTGGTTAGGGTTATCCCATCGAGCAATCCTAGAGGTATTTCAAAATGACCGTCTGCCATTTGAAGCTTCATTCTAGTTGGTCTTAATGTGGGTTTACCCCATCACTTCCACAAGGAAGTGGTCTCAATAGCAACACCAGCACCTGAGTCTACAATCGCTTTGGTTGTGTAACCTTGGTAGGTGATTGGAAGATAAGTATTACCTTCTTCACCTTCACTCATGTCTCCTATTTTGTCTAGAGGTATCTCTAGTACTTTCTACTTAGAGCCTGCTTTTGGCATATTGGAATCAAGTTCTGGAACCTGATCCTTCACATGATTCCATAGCTTAGGTTTTGCTTTGAGCAGCTCTTCTACAGTGAGATGACACTGAACCTTAGTGTTCTTCACAACATCAGTGTTTCTAGGAACCACTGAGTCTTCGTTTCTTACCAGTATTGTGGGAGCTCTAATATGAAGAGATTCAGATTCCCATGGGCCTATGAATTGTGGCAATTCTTGCAAGGAATTAGATTCAAAATCTAATCTTTCATCTTCTTGTTGCTTTGTTTCGTCTCCATAGATAGATGGAATGTCTTGGGGAAATTGATCATGAAGATCATTGATCTCAGGAATAGGAGGGGGATTACCCTTCTCCTTGGCCCATTTCTCTTTTTGCATTTCCCGCAAGAACTCTTGAGAGTACTGTTGAATTTAAAGAGGTGCCCCCTCATCCATGGAATCGAGAACATAAGTTTTCATTGGCGGTGATCTTTCTCTTTCAATAACTGGTTGAGCATGTGGAGGTAAAGAAACCTCTGACTTGTTTATCATCTACTCTAATCTTTCTAGTAAGCCTTGGAAGTGCAAATCTGGTTTGACAGAGTTTGTCTGCTTGAATGATTGACTGGTCTTGAGCATAGCCTGAGCTAGCTCTACCATTGTCATGCACATTTTTGTCTGTTCAATCTCTAAGTCTGCTCTAGGGTAACTCTTGTCTAGGTTTGCAGTTGTTAGCCCTTGTTGAAGTTGAGCCTGGTGGGCCTTGAACATCATGTCCAAGCCTTCTGGGGTTGGATCTGCAAGAAGAGATCCTAGTTGTGGTTTATTTATAGTGGGTGATGGGGTGGGATGAGGTGGTCTGGATGAAGCTTTGGCATGCGAGGGGTTTGAGATGCAATGTCTTGTATTTTTGTTTTTGCATCTTTCAGGCTTTCTTCTAGTTCAGATATCTTTTTATTCCACTTACGATTGGCTTTCTCCCTGGTATCTTTCCATGTTCTTGTTTTCCTCGTACTTAGCTTTCTTGATTCACTTGGCTCTGACTGCTCAGCTAGTTTATCCTGTTTTAATGCTTGTGCCCTATATAGGAGCCACATTACTGCTACTCGAACTTGAATCCACCACTAAGCCTACCACATTGATGGGTGTAACCTTGGGTGCACTAGAGGGATTCTTGGGACACTCTCTTAGAAGATGTTCCTTGCCGCACTCAGGACAAAAGCATTGTATTGTGATGTTTTGTCCTTGTCCCAGAGTAGATGGGTGGGGACATTCACGAATGAAATGGTCACCCTGACATCTAAAACATGGTCCTCTAGGGGCTTGTGGTCTTACTTGTCTCAATTGGGGCCTGGGATTAGGATTCGTGTACATGATACTTGAGTATTTTGGCTCCCAATTTTGTTCCATAAGTGGTGTCTCATATTGATATGGAGGAGTCTCACTTTGCTCAGGTGAATCTATGTAATATGCTTGTGAATGATCTTCATGGAAGTAGTCTAAACCATGAGCATGAGAGTCATTTTTTGAGACCAATGGGGTTAGTGGCACCAATGCTCTAGTAGGGTTTTCCTCTGCCACTGCATACTTAACTAGAATCACATTAGCAGGAGCTTGTGGTTGGTTTCCTAGGACTGGTTGTGGCTTTTATGGTGTCTGATATTGTTGTTGGTATTGAGGTTGATATTGTTGTTGTGGCCTATAATATGGCTGTTGGTACTAATTCGGAGACCCACCCTGTTGGTAAGGTTGCTAATACGTTTGTCTAACAGCTTGCCTATCGTATGGGCAATCTTGAGCAGTGTGGTTTGTGTATTTTCTCTCAATTGTGCAGTATGTAGCATTAGGGTTTCCTTGGGGCTGAGCCATCATTGGGCAAACATTAGCCATGTGGTCTCCTCCACAATTGTAGCATCACTTCAATGAGGTGACCCTTGGTGTTTGTATATTTTGAGCTCCTGGCTTCTTCACAACCCTATCTCATCTATCTCATTGGAGGCTCTAGAGGTATGACTAGTAGAACTCTCAGAATCTTTATAGAGTTTGGACAGTCCTAACTCCTCTCCCAAGTTGTCTTCTATGTCAATGCACATGCCCACACACTCTTCGATGGATCTAGGCTCTTTCAAGTACACATATGATCTTAACTTTGTGCTCAGTAAGCCATCTAAAAACAAGGCCACTTGTTTGGCGAGTGTGGGTAACTCCGAAATAGGGCATCCTTCTAAGTACTGTCTAAACCGTCTTCTTGCAAGTCGCACTGTTTCTTGGGGTGTCTGCTTAAAGTTGTGGATCAAGGATGATGTGTTATGCCTGATACCAGTCTTGGAAAATTCTATAATGAATTCTTCTATCAGTTGACCTATCTCTCGGTAGTTATGACTATTCAAGGGTTGAAACCAAGCCAAGGCAGTACCCTTAAGAGTCAAACGGAATGACTCAAACTGTGTGAACAAGTCCTCAACCTGCTCAGCTTTTAACACTTGTTTGAACTCAGCCACATGATCATAAGGATCTCTGAATCCATCAAAATAGTTCTTCATGGCCTTGACCACTTGAGAGGGTCTAAGGGTTCTTGATTGCTCTCGGGGTCTAGGCAATGGAAACTCATGTTCATCTCTTTGATGCCTATGTGCTCTCTGTCTCTCTCTTTCAGGTCTTTCACCTTCTAGTCCTGATCTATCTCTACCCACTGCATGTGCAAAGCTCACCTCGGGTCTCTCTCTGGTTCTTTCTCGTTGGGTTTCATGAGCCTTGGATGATCCTGCTCCTTGGATACCATGGGAAACACTAGATCTTGGTGGAGGGAAAATTGATTCACCCTGCCACGTGTATGCATGCCTATCCTACTCTGTTACCAAGAACATTTTCTCTTATGTGTGATCTAGATAAGCAACTTTGCTAGGTGTCTCCGGATAGATGGTGACTATTGTGCTAGGTTGATCTGGCTTGAATCTCTAGAAGGCTTCCTCTGTTTCTCTATTCAAGAATAGTTCTATGCTTTTGTTATCTTGAGGGATCCAATCTGGAGTGATTACTCTAGTCAAGAGTGACTTACCTCTGGGAGTCTTGGGTTCTCGTCCTAGGTCTCCTTGCTCTAGCTATCCTATCTCATTCTCTGAAATGACATTTCCAAAATCATCTATCCTATCGGGTAAGCCGGTAACCACATACATGGTTCCTTCCTTATCAATGTATGACCCCTCTTCGAACTTGACCACTAGGTGTTCAAGTCCAAAAGGTTGATCTGGATTTTTGAGTTTGACCACTAATCATCTCAGGCCATCCTCATAGATGCGTGCACCTAATTGGTTGGTCCTGATATACTCCAATTGGGTCTTATAGGGGCCTTCTGGTGTTTGTAAATAAGCAGTGCCTAACTAGGTGTGGGTCTTTCCATGCTAAAAGACATTTTTGAGTCACTTGTTTCAAAACTTAGCGTGTAGGGATTACCACTAAGTTGTTGTGCCCACGACCTAGCTATATGGTTGACACTAGCCTCAGATGATCTAATGCTTTGTCTATCCTTGCCTAAGTGTCTACCAGATCTTAGGTTCATAAGCTTTGTCTACAAGTCTTAAAATTTCCCCTTGTATTGCTCAAAATCCTTTGGAACTCCTTAGTTTCCTAGTCCACCTGAGGGTCAACTTCAAAATACCCAAAATCACAATAAACGGATTTCATATGAGAAAGTTATGCCAATTCAGGGTTTTGGGGGTTAAAGCAGGGAAAAAGGATCCCTCTGGGAGTACCTCAGAATAGGCGATATGATACCCTCAGAATAGGCGATATGATACCAAATTTTCACAATATGCGATACCCCTATGGAGGATACTACCTCAAACAATACGATACCACCAAGGTGATACCAAGTTCCACAATGCGATACTCCTATCCAGACGATACGATACTGGAAATGGCCACGATACGATACCAACTTCATGATACGATACCAATAGTTAGGACGATACGATACCACTGAACCAACATGATACGATACCAAAAATTACAGGATACGATACTGACTGTTTGAGCGATACGATACTAAAGGATCGGATGATATGATACCAAAAGAGGAGGCGATATGATACCAGAAGGTGCATGATACAATACCAATCTTGCATGCGATACGATACCGCTCAGTCAACGATACGATACCGTGACCGACATGATATGATACTAGGTGGACCACGATACGATACCACCGGGGCGATTGCAATCGCAATACCAACACTTGATAATACGATACCAGAATGGTATCACGATACCTCAAGTGGGTATGCACGATATGATGCCTCGACAAGTATCGTGACACACGGGAGTTCTGGTATCGCGATACCAAAATTCAACCGGACATGATACTTCGAGTTTTTTAAGCCCAAATTCAAAAATTTTTGCAAATATGTGTACCTTGTGTCTTCCTTGTCACTCCTATGTGGCTGTAGATGCAAACTCACCATTCAAAGTCACAATACTGCACTCGCGATACCAAACGCAGGTCTTGTCACTCTGCGATACTATTGGTCACATTTTGGTGTTTTGAGGGCGTGAAACTCAGTTTTTCCTCCACGCTTTAGCTCTAAGCTCTCACTGAACTCCTCGCATAGCCAACAATGAAGAAAAAGAGGCGAAAATAGGGAATAGTCAAAAAGCGAAAAAATAAAAAAATGGTGATTTTTTTTTTACCTTCCAACATCGCTACTCTACGTCTTACTGTCACACACTCGTCCTCCAAGCTCTCTCCCCGGCAACGGCGCCAAATTTGATGTCACTCTAGCACAATGGTAAGTACCAACGTGAGGATCTTCACCTCATAGATATCAATCCACAGAGACGTGAGGACTAGTATGAAGACTATGAGCAAGTGATGGCACAAGTGCGTGAGTGAAAGCACACAAGCATGCACACACATACACACACACGCGCACAAGGTAAGAGCAAATAGTGGAACAATGGAAAGCTTTGATTACAAAAGAAATCTCTTACAGACCTCAAATCTACAACAAGCTAACCTCAAAAATGAGCTCTCCCGCCCCTTTATTAGTTTTTTGAGTGGTTTTGGCCTTGTCAAGACCTAGTCTCCGGCCTAGTTAAAAATTAGGTTCCAGGGCTTATTTGGGGGCTCAAACAGAATTAAAAAATTATGAAAATTGGTAGGATGATACTTCTAATACTCCTCAAGCTTGAGGACTCCTCGGCTTGAACAAAATGGAGTTGCAAAAATGGAAAATGGTATTTACAATGGTTTTTAGTGATAAAAATCACTATTTTTATAGGGATTTGTTCTAGAAATTTGACATGTGCTTCTTGGAGCTCCCTACATGCTACTTCTACTTGTGTGTTCTTGGAGCTCCCTACATGGTCCTTCTTCTTGTGTGTTCACTTCTTTGGTGCACTTCCATGCTTTGTCCTTAACCTTGAGTGTCAACAATGTCTATGGTCCTATGTAGACACCTTCTTTTGGAAATTATCTTTACTTCATGACTTTCATCGATGATTTTTCCAGGCATGCATGGGTATATCCATTGAAGGCAAAGTCTGAAGTATTCATGTGCTTCAAACAGTTTTTGGTTTTGGTTGAAAATCTGCCAGCACCCTCCATTCTGATCAAGGGGGGGAATATATGTCTTTTGATTTCAATGCATTTCTGGTTGAACGTGGGATAAAACACTAGTGTAGAGTGCCGTATACACCTCAATAGAATGGAGTTTCTAAATGAAAGAACATGTCACTCATGGAGATGGTGAGGTGTATGGTCAAGAGTTAGGCTTTACCACATAGTTTCTGGCTTGAGGCTGTCATGTGTGTAGCATATGTACTTAACAGATGTTCCACTAAAGTGCTACAATCCATTACTCCATATGAGGCTTGGCATGATCGCAAGCCATCTATTGCTCATCTGCATGTTTTTGGTTGTTTAGCATATACATTAGTGCCTGAACAACATCACAGAAAATTGGATGATAAAGCAGTAAAATGCATTTTTGTTGGGTACAGTTCTGAGAGTAAAGGCTATCATCTGTATCATCCACAGAATAAACGCATTCTGGTTAGCCGTGATGTTGTTTCTGTGGAAGATGCTATTCAGCCATTGCTTTCATGTACTAAGGAGACATCTCTTAGCTCCAAAGACATGTATGATACTTTGCTACCTCTTTTTACAGGTGGACATTCTAATACTGGTCCTAATGAGGCAACTTCTTAGCCTTTGCAAGTTTCATGTGATGATGTAGATCATTCCCTTTTTGATGCAAATTTACATGATGCACATGTTGATGAGAGAGCTAATATTGAGCAGGCAAAAACTATGCCAAAATACTACTTGCCGAATGGCTACTGTTCGTAGCATATGTGCACTTGCTGCTCATCGTGGTTGGAATGTACATCAGTTGGATATCAAAAAAACATTTCTGAATGGTGACTTGCATGAAGAAGTGTATGTTTTTTAGCCTCGTGGCTTTGTGAAAAAAGGGCATGAAAACCAGGTGTGCAAGTTGAAGAAGGTGTTATATGGTTTAAAGCAAGCACCATGTGCTTGGTATGAAAAAATACATGCCTATCTGATTGCAGATGGTTTTGAGAATAGTCCAATTGAAAGCACCTTATATATTAAGTGTGCTAATGATGTACTTCTGATCATTGTGGTTTATGTTGATGACACGTTGCTCACTAGTCCTCATGATAGTCATATTGCTGATTTTAAGGCTGATTTACATGCCTCATTTGAGATGTCTGATTTGGTGCATTTGCATCATTATTTGGGCATTCAGTTTATGCACATTGATGGTGGAATGGCTTTGTGTCAAACGAAATATATTGACACATTATTGCAGCATTTTGGCCTTGAAGACTGTAAGCCTATTGCGACTCCTATGGAGAAAGGTTTACAATTGAGTCTTCACGATGCTGGAGATGCATTTGATGTTGTTCTCTATCAGCAGGCTATAGGATGCTTGATTTACTTATGCATTACTCGGCCAGATATTCAATTTGGTGTCTCATAGATGATCAGGTTTATGCATTGCCCAGGTGTCAAGCATTGGCAGGCGGTTAAGTGCATCTTTCATTGCTTGAGTGGTACTCAGCTACTTGGGTTTTTTTATCCCAAGGGGGGATCACTACCACTAGATTTGCATGCTTTTTCTGACGCAGATTGGGCTGGTTCCTATGACACTGGTGTGTCCACTAGTGGCATTTGCTTCATGCTTGGTAGCTCATGTATATCTTGGTTGAGCAAGAAGCAGCCTACTGTGGCCACTTCTAGTTGTGAGGCTGAGTATAGGGTAGTTTTCACAGCTACTGTTGAGTGTGATAGTGCACCTCAATGTGCTTAGTGTGAGCATGGAACATAGGGTTCCTTGCAATTGCCAATGAGCTCTAATTGTAAGTGATGATTGTGGTGGAAGAAGAGTGACCAACACCCAAATTAGTCATAAGGTGTCTGAGCCACACACACTCAACAATCCCTATAAAAGCTACCCTATACTCAGCCTCACAACTAGGATTGGCCACAATAGGTTGCTTCTTGCTCAACCAAGATATGCATGAGCTACCAAGCATGAAGCAAAAACCACTAGTGGGCACACGAGCATCAGAGCAACTATCCCAGCCACACTATAAAAAATCACGTAAATCTAACGGTAGTGATCCCCCTTGGGATAAAACAATCCAAGTAGCCGAGTACCACTCAAGTAGTGAATGATGCACTTAACTGCCTACCATTGCTTGACACTTAGGAAATGCATAAACTTGCTCATATGTGAGACAACAAATTGAATATTTAGTTGAGTAATGCATAAGTAAATCAAGCATCCAACAGGTTGCTGATAGAGTACAACATCAAATGCATTTCTAGCATCATGAAGAATCAACCATAAACTTGTCTCCATATGAGTGGCAAGAGGTTTGCAATCTTCAAGGCCAAAATGCTGCAATAATGTGTCAATATATTTTTTTTGACACAAAGCTAGTCTACCATGAACTTGCATAAATTGAATGCCCAAATAATGATGCAAATACCTGAAATCTGACATCTCAAATGAGGCATGAAAATCAACCTTAAAATCAGCAATATGCTTCTCATTAGGAACACTGAGTATCATGTCATCAACATAGACAACAATGAATAGAAGCACATCATTTGCATGCTTAACATATAAGGTGCTCTCAGTTGGACTGTTCTCAAAACCATGTGCAATCAATTAGGCATGTACCTTTTCATACCAAGCATGTGGTGCTTGTTTCAAAGCATATAATGCCTTTTTCAACCTGGACACTTTGTTTTCATGCCTTTTCTACCCAAAACCGTGGGGTTGAAAAACATACACTTCTTCACTCAAGTCACAATTCAAAAATGTAGTTTTAATGTCAAACTGTATGTTCCAACCATGATGAGCTACAAGTGCATAGATGCTACAAACAGTAGTCATTTGGCATGGAGGAGCAAAGGTCTCATCAAAATCAATGCCTCTTTCTTGAGCATAACCTTTTGCAACAAGCCTAGCCTTATACCTGTCAACTATTCCATCAGGTTTACAAATGGAGCTGAATCATAACAACCGCTTGTGTGCATATACTGAAAGTTTGTACTAAGTAATGTCATGAGCTTGGAGATGAGTACATGATGGGATCACGAATGAAAATCATAGTCATGCTCTTACGGAGATAAAGGTTGCTTTGAGGGTTAAAGCATTTGGGGCATAGTATCTGGGAGTAGTTATTGATTGCAAGGGACCCTAGTATGAAGGAGCGAAGCACAGAAAAGATTCTTGTATCCAGAATGATGTTCAAGTACTAGCTGAGGAATGGGGTTTTCACTTGAAGGGACTATGGGAGGAAATAGAAAGAACGCACAAATGTTTGCTGGAGTTCTTGCTGAGAATTTGCATTGGTGTATCTTCACATTTTAACTCATAATATGATATGTGTACAGTTGGAATCTTTCGGGTTTTTATCTTGGATTGATCCGAGATGCCATTTAATCTCTTGGAAGTAACAATCTAGTGTAACGCCTTATTTCTCTCTTGTCGTTTTTGAAATTTTGTGTTCTTAATTGTGACGTGAACACTTGATAACTGCTCCCGTACAGTTTGATCATACACATTTTGCAACACGAGTTCTGGGGTCAGGTCTTGCGTTGAGAACGATTGCCTGCATAATTGTTGGCAAGTACATGAAACAGGGGGTTCAAGTCATTTTAACATGGTATTCTATCGCGTGATGACTAAGAGGACCCGTGTTAGGGAAGATTTTAATACCCCATTGTTTTGTTGTGTTGCATGATGATTACCCTTGTAGAGACTGAGTGAGTATGCAGGGAGGACTACCAATCAAGGGAAGGAAGCCCATTGCTATAGTATCTGCCCAAGACTCCCTGAGCGCATCGCTTCTTTCCACATTGCTCCCATGGAATACTGTGCGAAAGGCTTTTAGCAATTCACCTGGTTGATTAGACCTGCATGAACGTAGAAGTCGATAAGTGGTAGAAATCAAAATAGAAATGTTAAAATGATCATTTTGAATGGTCACAATTTTTTTTTTGTAATCTTGGTACACTCCCCGATCTCGAACCATGTGATGTGCAGGAGTTGCTTGGTAACTATGAGGGAGGGTACTATATTTTTTTAAAAAAAAAAGGTCAGTTACAGGAATGGGCATTTGAACGCGAATACATGAGTAAGTGTGCGGGTATGAATTCATGTACGGGTACATACAAGTGAAATGAAAGGTATGTACGAATAGAAAGGAGAGTAGCCCTGACTATGTGTGTGAGTGAGAGAGTGTGATCGAGTAAGAGAAGGGAGGTGGACAATGGGGTGACTAAGAATGGAGGGGTTAGGAACAAGAGCCAGACTGAGACAAAGAAAAGAAGAGGGAAACAGGTGCGACAAGAGTACATAAGTAAGAAGAGTGTGACTCCAAGGGTCAGTTGGTGTAGTTGGAATTCAAAGCATATCCAAATTCAGGTCCCCATTTTCTTCGCTTCCCACGTATACATTTGAGATTCTATTGGGTGACTTAGAGCAAGAGAGTTGGACTAACCTCAAGGGAGTTAGGTAATCTAAGGGCATAAGTAGACATCTTTTCCCTTGGGTTTAGAGACAACATTTTGGTGCGTCTACCGGGAATTGGCTTAGCACATCTCATAGAGATTGCTACGAGCTCGCTTGGTGCCCCGATTGTGTGGCACAGCCAAGCCTCAGATTTGTTGCTTTGGTCTTGGTAAAGTGATGGCACAAATAATGCCAATTAGGGATTTTTCAAAAGGTCGGTCCGAGGTTGATGAACTCCGAATGGACTAGAAGTCGAAGCGGGTTTGGACGCTCAATGTGAAGCCGTGCATATGAATGTCTTCGGGGTGGTCCAATCTCGAATTACATTCTGTGTTGGTGTTGCGAGAAAGTCGGGCACATTGCAAAGTTTTGCCCTCGTGTGTCAAGTCCATTGGACTTTGTCCCTAGATGCATGGAATGCGGAAACAAGAAGCTATGCGAGCATGTGTGTTGCGCGAAAGAGGTTCCCGTTGAGGAGGTCGTGGCAAAAGAGGTTAGTCCGCAGGTTGCGACCTTTTATGTGAAAGCCGAAGATAACGAGAGTTCGTTGGCAAGCATACTACTCAGTTGGAATGTCTGCGAGAAGAGCGAGATAACGAGAGGATCAAAATAGAAAAATTAGAGGAAAATCAAGCGAAAATGGCAGAAGTCTTAAGAAATTGGGAAAAGGAGATTCGATCGGTGGAAAGTGAGAATGAAGAGTTAAAGGGGGAAAACAACAACTTAAAAAGACAAATCCAAACACTTCAGCATGAAAGCGGGGTTAGAAGGGGAAAGCAAATGAGAAAAGAAGTCTTGGACATTAGAACTGGTCGGGTAACAATAGACATCTACCATGTCATGATCGAAGAAGAGCCCTCAAGAGATAGGGATGACCTAATGAGGAGAGTCGAACGAATGGAGCATGAAATTGAGAAGGTACAAAGCATAATCCGTCAATACAGTGATCAAGCGGGTAAGGCATGTGAGGATGTCCACCTGGAGTTAGAAAGGATGCAAAGTGCCCAAGCAGAGAGCGATGAGAAAGTGAGACGGGTAGAGAAAGAGAATGCAAGGCTGAGTAGCAAGCTCGGTAGGTGGATGAATCGAAAAGACGACGAGACGCGAGGACAGGTGGAGGACCCGAGAGCGAGGAAAATGGACGAAGAGCTGAAAGTGGTGTTGGATAGGTTGGATGCATTCGGAACGGAGTTAGAAAGGATGAAGAATGAATTGTCAAAGAAGGTAGATGATCTGGATGAAGAAAATATGAGTAGGATTTGGGAGGAAAGATCGAGTAGAGAGGAAGTTGAGAAGTTGACCGTTCGAGTTGAGAAGAGGGAGGATATTCCCCTTGAATCTGCAAAAAAGGTGAGAGAGGATAAAGAGATGGAGCAAATATGGAATCGGTTCCGAAGCATTGGTTGTGACTTGTTCCAATACCAGAGCAATATTGGGCACAACAAACAAGGATTAAGAGACCTAGCAACGAGGCTTGAGGCACTAAGAGGTACAGTGGGTAATGCTAGTTTCCCAAGTCATTTATCAGGTCATGTGGAATCTCTGCGAGGCAAAGGTTGGAGATGAAAAAATAGACAAGGAGATGGATGTTGGTGAGGACGGCTTGGGTCTGATTAGGGTTTTCTTTGCGGATTGCGAGTCAGAGATGTGAGGACTGATGGATCGAGTGTGTTGTACGATTAGGAACTAAAGTGACACTTTTGGAGGTTTTGGGTTGACGAGGTGGTTAGCATGTGCGGGTTTTATGAGGATGGGTTGACCATGGCATTGGTGGTCAAATTTTGGCTTGAGTAGCGGCAGAAAGGACATGTGTCTCATCGGGATGTCCACTGGGAGTTATATGTGTGTGTCGTGACTGGTTGGGTTGGGAAAAGGTCCTTTCTTTTGTCTCCTAATTCTCGAGATGCGGGAATGAAAAAAAATGGAAAAAATATATATGTATGTGTATGTGTGCATGTGGCTATGCGCCTATGTGGGCCGATAGGTGGGTGGACCCGCTTTGGCCGGGTGGTCAAAGCCACGAACCGACATCGGTTTCACATAGGGCTAGCCGTATGTGTGTCGCGCGCTGCGTCGGGTTGGTAGATGGGTGGATCAAACCTAACCGGGTGGTCAGGGCCACGAGTCGCACCCAGCTTCGGCGTAGGCCGGCAAGTGTGAGTAAATATGTGAAAAAAATGATGAAAAAAGGAGAGAAATGTGAAAAAAAATTGAATGAGAAAAATTCCTCGCTCGAGGGGAGATAGAAGAGAGGCGAGAGAGCATGATATGCTCGGATGGGTATGTGTATGTGTTGTGGGGATATGGGAATGTGTGGACTCCCGATGAGGCATGTCAAATCGAAGCTTAAGCTCGGCTAAGATTTTTGCTGCGAAGTGTTTGTGGAAGACTTGGACTCGAGGGATCCAAGCATGCTAGTTGCTTTGTTCGTCTGCGAACTCTTAGGAAGTGTTCAGTTTGGCTCTTAGATGGTATGACATCTTGAGAAGTCCTGAATCACGTTGATGATGAGTGGTCCTGTCGAGGCGAGCTCGCGTTAGACTTGAGAGGTCTTTGCCGTATATTTGTCAAATCAGAGAGGTGGGTGGGTGACCAAGCATAGGATCTGATTGATGAGCGAAAGAGCACAAAATAGATGAAAAGACAAGTGGGAATAGAAAACCCTAGGTGCGAAGGAAATGGGAAATGGACGAGAGAATTCGGGTTAGAAATGGAAAGAGAAACGAGGGAGTGATCGTATAGATGGAAGAGTGTTAAGAAGGGAATGTGGGGGTTCTTTCTGCTTGTATGAGTACATGGTGTGTGCAAAGAGGATGTCAAACATGCGTGTGTGATGCGGATTCATGATGTGTCGGTTTCTGTTGTTCTGAAACATATTTGCATTTTGATGAAAAGTGGTCTAATGCTTTTCATGAGTTTGCAGATGCGAAGGACACGAGAGTTGAAGATGAAAGAAAGTACATGGGGTCAGTAAGTAATGTGATTAATTTTGTTACTAATCGATGTTGAGTACATGATTGCAGGTACCTCGTTAGGAAAAGAATGGAACAGGTAATTTATTTGTGGAATGATTGGATGACTTGATGTGGATTGCAGGGATGCAGAACAATTTGGCTCGTCGAGGACGACTTTGCAATTAAGAAGAGGGGAGTATGTTAGCTCAAGAAATGGTTGGTTTTTATGCACTAATGTGTTGCTATTTGGCAGAAGAAGATGTTTGATTACAGGTACTTGAAGAGTGATCAGATGTTTGAAGGGACGTATTTGCAACTACATGACGACATCTTGCTCAGAGGGGAATGCCCTTAGTGTTTGGAGTTCCGATTATGGAAAATATAAGTATGTTCAAGATGCGTTCAGAGTTCACATTTGCTGATAACCCTGTTGCTTCGGATATTTTATGGAGAAGTACCCAAGTGTTATCCCAGAGGATGTTTCATTTGTCTATGCACTGAAATCTTGTGGCGTGCTAATGGCTATCGATAAAGTTGGCTGCAGTTTGGTTGACATGGTTGTCATGAGACATGTATGCCAAATGTGGTGACTTTTCAAAGGCACAAGATGTACTACAAAACCTTCCTTTTCGCGATGTTGTATCATGGAGTGCACTGATTGCAGGATATGCCAAAGAGGGCCAAGCTGAGCAAGCATTGAAATGTTTTCATCGCATGCAGCATGAGGGCATCCGTCCTAATGCAGTGACATATGCATGCATATTGAAGGCTTACGCGGCTCTCGGAGCTCTTAATGAAGGGAAAAAATCCATGATGTGGTAAAAAACCAAGGATTATTGCAGAATAATGTTGAACTGGGCACTGCTCTTGTGGACATGTATGCTAAATGTGGTGCTCTTTCCAAGGCGAAATGTGTTTTTGATAGCCTTTTGCATCGAGATGTTGTTTGTTGGAATGCCTTAATTGTTGGCTATATGCATGATGGACAAGGTGAACGGGCATTGGACTGCTTCAAACGAATGAAGCATGATGGTATCACTCCTAATGCAACAACATATGCATGCATGTTAAAAGCATGTGCTTCTATTGGTGCATGTGATGAAGGGCATAAGATCCATGATGAGATTGAAAGACAAGGATTGTTGTAAGTTAACATTATGGTTGGCAATGCACTTGTGAATATGTATGCCAAGTGTGGAAAACTTTCAAAGGCACAAGAAGTGCTTCACGAACTCCCTTTTCGTGATGTTGTCTCTTGGAATGCGTTGATTACAGGATTTGCACAGGGAGGTTTAGGTGAACAAGCTCTAAGCTGCTTTGAGAAGATGCAAAGTGAGGGCATATCTCTAGATGCAGTATCATTTCTTTGTATACTCAATGTTTGTAGTCATCTTGGTCTTGTTGACAAAGGTTATGAATATTTTGTAAATATGACAACCAAATATGGGATAATCCCAAATTCATAATGCTTTACTTGTATAATTGACCTGTTTGGACGTGCAGGACATCTAGAAAAGGCAGTGCAACTGATCCAAGAGATGCCAGTATTTGATCGATCAGCAAACTGGATTGCTCTTTTGAGTGCAAGCCATAAATGGGGAGATATCAAAGTTGGGAGATTGGCATATGAACAAGCTGCACAGGTGGATAAAATGCATGGGCCAGCTGTGCTTCTCATGGCAAACATGTATTCATCAACGGAGGGGGGAGGTTATCTATTATTATTGTGTTGTGTGGTTCTGGGGAGCGGCAGCAAAAAGGGCTCTCTCTCGCTTAGAAGGCAGCGGCTTCTTCAGTTTTTTGGGCATAGGTACTCGAAGAGTATCGGGCATAAGGGGAGGTCTCCTTCGATTCATTCTCGAGGAGGAATACACTCGAAGTGTGTGCTTCAGTATTAAGCATAGGAGGTTAGTACCTTCAAAAAGGAGGAAAGGGCATTTTTCCGTGTCTCTACAGGTAAGGGGACGCGACCAGCAGAAGAGTCAGGAGGGGAGGCTTCGAAAGCTTGGAGGTTGACTATGGCTCATCACGTGATGGAAAGTTACCGATCCTATAAGTCATAACAGCAATTGTCTTTAGATGAATAGATGAGACATCCAAATGAGATATGAACAGCATTACTTATAATCAGCTAACATGGAGATAAGTGCTTATATGGCATGACTGAGAAAGCGTTGGATGCAGAGGAATTCTCGCCATTCTGGCAGACGATGAGGATCAATCAGAGAAGACGGTTGAAGTCAGAATATAGAGGAATTCTGGCATGGTCGAGTAGGAAGAGGGGGGAGGCATATATCACAGAGAGACGCGAGTGAAGTTCTGCTTCGTTTTTTTGGTACAGCAAGCTCTGAGGAGGACTGGGGGGGTTGTTTGCTGGTGCCGACACTGAGATTCAAAAAGAATGCGGGCAGCAGAGGAGTCTGGAGGAGAAGCATCGGGGTCTTCTTCATCAACATTTTTGTTCTTTTGTTGTGAGATGATCGGGTGCAGGACAACAAAAAGGGGTTGCTCGCTTTGCATCTGAGCTGGGCTGGCTCAGTTGTTGACTGAGGGAAAGGGAGCGTTTTTCATTTTCTATTCTGTGTTATTGGGGGACAGAGGACAGCAGAGCGAAACGGAGAAACATCTGAGCCGACTTCTATTGAGGGAGTTATTTGCATAGAGGATGCTAAGGAGGGGAATTCCCATCTTCGCATGATTGGATGAGGAGTAGATGTATGGTTCAATCAACCAGGAATTCTTGAGTCATCGTGTTCCAATGAGGAGGAGCTCTTGAAGGGAAACGGGAGTCCGTCTGTCTTACAACTATGGAGAGCCAGCCCCCACTCAAATAGAAGATAGACACATCAGTTCTGAGAAAGCTTGCTAGCGCATGGGAGGGTGTCCGCGAAGGATCTTCCTACGTGAAGGAGTCTATGAAAAGCTCGGAGGGTAGAACACTTGCAAGCGATGAGAAGTGTTGGCATAAGAGTAATCACTGAAGTGCTTCATGAGGCATCATGTACTATTGTGAGTACAGCATATATAATCTTTCTATTCTGAAAAGGACATAGTATTGAGCTTCTCCCCTTCATGCTGTGAAACACAATGTTTACGGATCTCCCTAGTTTTGAGCATAGAATGGAACTCTCTGACGAGGTTTGCCTGCTAGTAGTATTGTCATTAAAAACGCATGTTGTTTCTCATCAAAGATCATTAAGGTAGAACGACTCCATGAATAGGGTGCCACGGTGTAATACTTAGTTCACGGCCATAATCTGAGGATATATGAAATGGAGCTGAATCATAACAACCGCTTGTGTGCATATACTGAAAGTCTGTACTAAGTAATGTCATGAGCTTGGAGATGAGTACATGATGGGATCACGAATGAAAATCATAGTCATGCTCTTACGGAGATAAAGGTTGCTTTGAGGGTTAAAGCATTTGGGGCATAGTATATGGGAGTAGTTATTGATTGCAAGGGACCCTAGTATGAAGGAGCGAAGCACAGAAAAGATTCTTGTATCCAGAATGATGTTCAAGTACCAGCTGAGGAATGGGGTTTTCACTTGAAGGGACTATGGGAGGAAATAGAAAGGAGGACGCACAAATGTTTGCTGGAGTTCTTGCTGAGAATTTGCATTGGTGTATCTTCACATTTTAACTCATAATATGATATGTGTACGGTTGGAATCTTTCAGGTTTTTATCTTGGATTGATCCGAGATGCCATTTAATCTCTTGGAAGTAACAATCTAGTGTAACGCCTTATTTCTCTCTTGTCGTTTTTGAAATTTTGTGTTCTTAATTGTGACGTGAACACTTGATAACTGCTCCCATACAGTTTGATCATACACATTTTGCAACACGAGTTTTGGGGTCAGGTCTTGCGCTGAGAACGATTGCCTGCATAATTGTTGGCAAGTACATGAAAGAGGGGGTTCAAGTCATTTTAACATGGTATTCTATCGCGTGATGACTAAGAGGACCCGTGTTAGGGAAGATTTTCATACCCCATTGTTTTGTTGTGTTGCATGATGATTACCCTTGTAGAGACTAAGTGAGTATGCAGGGAGGACTACCAATCAAGGGAAGGAAGCCCATTGCTATAGTATCTGCCCAAGACTCCCTGAGCGCATCGCTTCTTTCCACATTGCTCCCATGGAATACTGTGCGAAAGGCTTTTAGCAATTCACCTGGTTGATTAGACCTGCATGAACGTAGAAGTCGATAAGTGGTAGAAATCAAAATAGAAATGTTAAAATGATCATTTTGAATGGTCACAATTTTTTTTTTTGTAATCTTGGTACACTCCCCGATCTCGAACCATGTGATGTGCAGGAGTTCTTGGTAACTATGAGGGAGGGTACTAGATTTTTTTTTTAAAAAAAGGGTCAGTTACAAGAATGGGCATTTGAACGCGAATACATGAGTAAGTGTGCGGGTATGAATTCATGTACGGGTACATACAAATGAAATAAAAGGTATGTACGAATAGAAAGGAGAGTAGCCCTGACTATGTGTGTGAGTGAGAGAGTGTGATCGAGTAAGAGAAGGGAGGTGGACAATGGGGTGACTAAGAATGGAGGGGTTAGGAACAGGAGCCAGACTGAGACAAAGAAAAGAAGAGGGAAACAGGTGGGACAAGAGTACATAAGTAAGAAGAGTGTGACTCCAAGGGTCAGTCGGTGTAGTTGGAATTCAAAGCACATCCGAATTCAAGTCCCCATTTTCTTCGCTTCCCACGTATACATTTGAGATTCTATTGGGTGACTTAGAGCAAGAGAGTTGGACTAACCTCAAGGGAGTTAGGTAATCTAAGGGCATAAGTAGGCGTCTTTTCCTTTGGGTTTAGAGACAACAGGTGTCCCCCATTGTAGTGGTGCCCAAAAAGAATGGAAAACTGTGTGTATGCATTAACTTGAAGAAGCTTAACACATCCACTATTAGAGATAGTTATCTGCTTCCTATCACTGAGCATCTACTAGAAAGATTAGCAAGCAAGGAAGCATACAATTTCCTTGACATGTTCTCTGGTTACAGTCAAGCAACCATTGCAATTGAAGATCAACATAAGACGGCTTTTATCATAGAGTGGGGCATATTTGCTTTTTGTGTTATGCCATTTGGTCTAACCAATGCGCCAGCTACCTTTCAGAGGTTGATGTGTCATGTGTTCAAAGAGTTCTTGAGAAAAAACTTGGAAGTCTATGTTGATGATCTCTATGCTCATTCCAACATTAGAGCGACACGTATACCTGAACTCAGACAAATCTTTGACAAATGTAGAGAATATCAAGTCTGCTTGAACCCATAAAAGTGTGTTTTCATGGTTAGGCAAGGCAAGATTCTAGGACACATAGTGTCAAAGAACGGCATATCCACGGATGAGGATAAAGTCATAGCTATTGCAAAGCTACCTGGTCCAAAGAATGTCAAGGAAATACAAGCTTTCATGGGGCATTGTGGCTATTACCGAGGTTTCATACATATGTATGTAGTCATTGCAAAGCCTCTATACTCTCTTCTGACTAACTTTGAGTGGACACATGAATGTGAAACCTCCTTCAATGAGCTTAGGCGATGATTACTTTCAACACCAATCTTGACTACACCAGACTGGAACAAGCCATTCCATGTTCATGTGGATGCATCCAATTATGCGATTAGATGTGTACTAGCACAACCCACGCGTGAAGGTAATATGGATCTTCTTGTAATAAAGTAAGTCTACGATCTAAGGGTTTGATCGATTTAGACGGATCTGAAATCGAACACTCTTTGGTCATCCATATGTGTGACTAAAGATCTTGAGTCTATACTTACTGGAAGGTCATTTACTCTTGTAACCAAGTAATCCACTTAGCCTATTGGTTAAGACTCAAGGGTGTGAAGGAGGAGGTATTGGGTTCAAACCCCATGGGATACATGGGGAGAGTGTTTTGCCCAAAGAGCTCTAGAACCTTCTAGAAGCATCCACTTGAGTTAACTCTCGCTAACTAGGACACTTGGTGCACATGTAGTTACATGGCTGACACTTGGATGATTAGAATCCACCTGCCCAAGAAGGTAGACCCCTAGAGAGACCTATATATAGAGGCATATGGTTGGGAGGAGAGTCATTCATTCATGAGCTATTCCTATGGCTACACTATTGCATTGGTATCACAACTTCCATGGTGACCTTGGAGTGAGCTTCACCATCTTCCTCATCAAATTTCATAGCATATCTTTTCTTGCTCACGGGTGTCTTGAAGCACCATCCCGAAATCGTCTTGGCGGGCATATTTTAAGGAGGAGATTACAAAACAAAATCTTTCAGATCTGAAGTGGTGGCATTGGGGGTTTGAACCCATGACCTACTGTTAGCTGATAGTCTCCCTTATCCAAGAAGACAACACCATTCGGTGATCTATATCTCTGCACTTATCATCTAGATCTTTGTTCCCGCTCTGGAAAGCTTCTTCATCAAAATCTAAAGGGGAAGACGGCGAGCGGATTCGAACCCTCGACCTCTTATCCAAGGAGGCAAATCTATTGCTTGAGTTAAATCTATACTAGAATTTACATATGCAATCTTCGCATATTCTGCTGTAAATGTAGACAAGACATAAACAAAAGGAGTTCTTCAGGTGGCACAAAGGGTTCGAGCCTGTGACCTGATTGATTAGAAGATATCCGCTTATCCAATTGAGAATGAGACTCGCATGACTTCTTCTCTTGAAGAAGGACAAAAGGATCAGTTGTCAGGGCTCTAGAACTCCACAACAGCAGAAGAAAAACTTACTTTGCTGCTGTGTTGCTCGAACCCGCAACCCATCGGTTCCGAGGGCTCCATCCTACCCACGATAGAAAGGTGGCTCCTTGTCTGAGGTGACTTGTTATTTGAGTTGTTCTAAGTTCTTCTCCAAGAGGCAAAAAGATCAACAGACCGAGATCCAAGACAATTCCTCTCGATGTTGTCAGATGCGCCATATCCACCACAGCAAACAACCTTGGTGATATATATCTCTGTATACATTATTTTGCTTTGTTAATCCCGAGCCAAGTCTACTTGGATTATTGCTTCTTCTTGAGCTTGCTAATATTCCCAACCAAAACTGACTGCATGTTTGTGGTGATCAAAGTTGAAGATAGCCCAAGTCTTTGGAGAAGATCAAAGGAAGGACAAGCAAAGACCTCGAGGATCAAGCTACGTCATTATTCTAGCACTCTTTGCTAGAATCAAGTCCAGCATCGTACCTTTAAATTTTATCACACACACCACTTATGTTAGGAAATCTAAGTAAGTTTGTATATGGACTGTGTGTGATGGAAGGGACTTCAAGCCATGCCGCTTTGATGAGTAGTACTAGTGCATCAATTTATATTTCAGTTCCTATTTTAGTAACATCCTCACTCATGACTAGACCACCAATAGTGTCACGTGCATTGCATACATCTGCACAAATGGTTTCAATTCCTAGTCATGTATCTGATGCATCAAACGTAGATAAGACCACGTAAAATTTAGACGTTGAGGGAACTACGTTGTGAGGGGATATCAATACCACCTTAAACGAAAGGAAAGATCTTGAAGGTAGGATGTTGAGAGTAGAGCAGGACCTTGGACGTTTGTCCAATGTCCCGGCAGAAGTTGTTGAACTTCGTCAATCTTTTGATGGAGTTCAAAGTCATCTTAGGGCTATTCTGGACTTACTCTAGAAGCCCAAGGAGGTAGGTAGAGATACTCTTGGTAGCCATACCGACACGATAGCAACCTCTCTGATGTCTGTTTTGATGAAGAAGGATCATGCTATACCCTTCTCCCAAGCAAACTTATTTCCCTTGAATGGTAGCATGAGTCGTCTTAGTTTTATGACTCCTATCGCTCCACTTTTTGCTAATATGTCAGGGCAAGCAGTAGGTCGAAGTTGTCCTATAGATCTTTCCTTAGGAAAATATCTACGTCCACCTTACTTCTCAGGAGGAGATAAGGATAGGAATAAGGATGATGTTTTGATGTTCTTAGAAAAGTGGCATGATGTTCACCAGCTTAAGAACACCCCCGAGCATGTGAGAGTAGTAGAGGACAGTTTATCGTTGGGCCCTAAGGCTTATATATGGTGGATGAGTCTCTCTGAGACCCATAAAAAACCTTCAACCTAGGTTGAGTTCACGCATCTCTTTAAGAAAGAGTTTCTTCCTACGAATGAGGAGGAACGTAATTGGGAGGCGTGGGATAGAATTCAACAGAAAGGAAGACCATTATCGATTTACATTTTAGAATACCGAGACGTTATTCTGAAATTGAAAAACCTGGATGCCTTCCATTGGCTTCATGGTTTTGTTAGAGGACTTAATCAACAAATCAGCAATGAGGTGAAGAGACATGTGCCTAAGTCACTTGATGAAGCGATTAAGGTTGCATAGATTTATGAGGATAATTCTTGTTTAGATGTCCAGCAAGAAAATGGTTATTCTCAAAAGAATAACACTATGCGCAAGGGCAAAGGGCCAAGATTATCTGAACGTATGTCTAAAAAACCTCGTATTTTTAGATATGCACTTTCTCAAGAAGATCATGCTAGAGCACAAAAGGAAAATTTGTGTTTTAAATGCCTCAAGCCAAGACATCGTAGTAGGGCATGTCCAATTGGAAGAGATAATAAGGCCTCTTTGACTAACAAAGGTAAGGGTTAACAACAGATTCATCTGATCCAAACTTTGAACTTGGATGAAAATTAAAGTGCAAAGAAGGTTCAGATCATGCACTGTGATAATTCCCATAAGTTCCAAGTCTCCAAAAACATGTTGCAATCTCAAGAATTTGGTCCACATGATTTGGTCAATTTACACGGGTCATTCAAGGGTCACACCATTCGGATTATGGTGCACAATTTGGCCATGCATAATTTTATTAATTATGCACTTGTAAAGAAATTGTCTCTTGCTCAGAGTCCCTCTCCTCATAGATATGTTGTCTCTATGATGCATGGGTGGGACACTCGCATTTGGCATACCATGATTTCAAATTTGGAACTAGAAATCCAAGATTATAAAGATAGATTGGACTTCCAAATTATGAACATGGAGCAGGTAGATTTGGTTCTAGGGAGAGAGTGGCTTTGGATTCTTGGACCTTCATTATCCAGATGCTACTATACAAACACTTTGGAATTCCAGCATCACGAGGTGTTGTATAAGATCAAGGGCGAGCACAATGTTCCAAGCACCCCTTTGATTTCACACACAGAATTAAAGAAACTTGTAAGCGATGAAGCTAGCACCCAAGCTTTTTCGGTCCTTAGCACTGATGTAATAGATTCTAATAATATAAATCAAGTTTCTTATGTCTCGTCTTTTATTCCTCATGAAGTGTATGTTAAATTTAATGAATTTATGAAGGAATTTAAAGATGTGTTCCCTAAGGAACTCCACCACAGCTTGCCACCCTCTCATGGAGACATTGATCATGCAATCGATCTATTTTTGGGAACCAAGCCAAAATCTCAAAACCCTTACCACCTCCCCTATGTCCAAAATCTAGAAGTTGACAAATAGTTTTAAGACTATCTAGATAAAGGATTTATTTGGCAAAGCCAGTCTCCTTGGGCCGTGCCCATCCTTCTTGTACAAAAGAAAGATGGAACTTTAAGGCTATGTGTGGACTATAGGGCGTTAAACAATCTTACTGTAAAGAATAAGTATCCCATGCTGTTGGTTGAAGATCTTTTCGACAGCCTAAAGGGAGCTAAAGTCTTTGCAAAGATTGATTTATGCCAAGGTTATCATCAGGTCAGAATCAAAGATGATGATATTCCCAAGACAGCCTTTCGAACTAAGTATGGTCACTACGAGTTTAGTGATCCCGTTCGGGTTGACAAATGCACCCGCAATATTTATGAATTTAATGAATCAAGTGCTTAAGCCGTACTTGGGAAAATTTTTAGTTGATTTTCTCAATGATATACTGATCTACAGTACTGATCATGAAAATCATCTAGAGCACTTGAAGAAAATCTTTGAGTTAATTTGCGATAATCAACTTTACAACAAAGAGTCAAAATGTGAATTCTTTACCCCATAAGTAAAGTATTTAAGCCATATCATTTCCACGAAAGGAATCAAAGTTGACCTAAATAAAGTCCAAGCGGTTCTTGATTGGCCTGAGCCCAAGACTGTTTGAGAATTACAAAGCTTTATTGGATTGGATGGATATTATCAGAAGTTTGTGGCTAGGTATGCCAAAATAGTAGTACCTTTGATAGACCAACTCAAAGGGAAGCATCAAAAGATAAATTGGAAAGAGGAATAAGCAAAGAGTTTTCAAGAACTTAAACTTGCTTTAGCTTCAGCCTCGGTTCTACAAATTGTAGATCCGAATAAGCCTTTCCAATTAGAAAGAGATGCAACTTCATCTACGATAGGAGTAGTACTAAGCCAAGATGGTCGACCAATAGCTTTCGAGAGTAGAAAGCTAAGTCCTGCTCAATAAAACTACTCTACCTATGAGCCAGAGATGTTCGCTATTATAAATGCTCTGAAGAAATGGTGCCATTACCTGTATGGATCAAAGTTAACCATAGTCTTTGATCAAGAGAGCATCAAGTGGTTTGCAAACAAACCAGATTTGAGAGGTAGAAAAGCAAGATGGGTCGAACAATTACAAGAGTTTGATTATGAACTAAGGTGCAAAAACACTACATTGATGCCTTAAGTCAAATGCCTATGTTGAACAACCTAAGTTTTGTACAAATTCAAAGTGAATTTATTTCAACTTTGAAAGGAAGCTGCAAAGAAGATCCAAGCTACAGTCAAGAACGGAAAACAGCTGAACAAGCTCAACAGAATGAAGAAAATACTTCTGAGAGAAAGTTTAAATATTATTCTCTCCAAGATGAATATTTGCTTTATAAGGGTAAGGTTTGTGTCCCAATTATGTCGAACATACGAAATCAAGTACTTTTCGAATGCCATGATGTTCCAAGTGCAGGACATCCTGGTATTAACCAAACCTATGAGTTAAATAAACGACATTTTTACTGGCCTAGTTTACATCGAGATGTGCAAAACTATGTATCTAAGTGCCATAAATGTCGAGTCAATAAGTTTGAAGGACTTAAAGTTGGAGGATTGTTGCATCCTTTGGAAATTCCCAAATGAAAATGGGAAAGTATTTCCATGGATTTCATTTTTGGATTACCCCGCACTCAGAAAGGCTTTGATTCAGTCTGGGTTGTAGTTGATCGATTGACTAAACTTGCTCAGTTTATTCCGGTCAAGATTACTTATAAGACTCTAGAACTTGCAAAAATATTTGTAAATCAACTTTATAGACTCTATGGTCTTCGAGTAGACATAGTTTCTGATAGAGATGCTCGATTTACAAGTCATTTTTGGTGAGCAGACTTTAGTAGAATTGAAACTAAACTAAGTTTAAGTATAGTTGAACATCCCTAGACGGATGGATAGATAGCGAAATTCAATCAAATCTTGGAAGACATACTCAGAGCTTATGTCACTTCCAAACAAACTGATTGGGAAGACTATCTTCCTTTAGCTGAGTTTGCCTATAGGAGTGCCAAGAATTCATCAACTGAATTTAGTCCATTCATGTTGATGTATAGGTTCCAGCCTAGGTCTCCATATGCAGTGGGACTTCAAAATAAACGAGTTCAAGTAGCTTAAGAATTCCTTCACGATATGAATTTTAAACTTAAGTTACCTAAAGAAAACTCAAAGAAAGCTCAAGATCGTGCAAAGGCTCATGCCAATCTGAAGCGAAGAGATGTTACTTTTCACATTGGCGATCAAGTTTATCTTCGTATTCCTGAAAGATCAAAAAAGTTCAAGACTTGTCAATGCGCCAAGTTGTCGCCTAGATATTATGGTCCTTTTCCAATCACCAAGAAAGGTTGTTTGTGGGCCTATGAATTACAACTTCCAGACGATAGTTGGATTCATCTGGTGTTCCATGTTAGTGGACTTAGGAAGAATCTAAAAGATTCAGATAATCTAGTTGGACAATAGGTTATACTTCCACTTCTAGTAAATGAAACAACTCCTCATGAACCTGAAAGGATACTTTGCACCTGAGATAAACGTACAAGAAGTCACTTGCATGAAGAGTGCTTAGTAAAATGGAAGGATGGAACTGAAGAAAATTCAACATGGGAGAAAGTTTCCACAATCCAACGACATTTTCCAACTTTCAAGTTTTAAGTTGGTCCCAAATAAAGAAGGTTTTCTACTTTCAAGTTTTAAGTGGATAAACCGATCATGTTCTTCAAGATCTAGAGCATGATAAGGTTTTTTACTTTCAAGTTCTAAGTAAATAACTTGTTTGAATGAATGCATGTTCTTCAAGTTTTAGAACATGAGGCTCGAGGGTTGCCTACAGTATATATAGCTCTAACTTTTGAGGACAAAAATATTTTCCAAGGGGGGAAAAATGTAATAAAGTAAGTTTATGATCTAAGGGTCCGATCGATTTAGACGGATATGAAATCGGACACTGTTTGGTCATCCGTATGTGTGACCAAAGATCTCGAGTCTAGACTTGCTGGAAGGTCATTTACTCTTGTTACCAAGTAATCCACTTAGCCTAGTGGTTAAGACTCAAGGGTGTGAAGGAGGAGGTCTTGGGTTCAATCCCCATGGGGTACATGGGGAGAGTGTTTTACCCAAAGAGCTCTAGAACCTTCTAGAAGCATCCACTTGAGTTAACTCAGGCTAATTGGGAGACTTGGTGTACATGTAGTTACATGGCTAACACTTGGATGATTAGAATCCACCTTCCCAAGAAGGCAGACCCCTAGAGAGAGCTATATATAGAGGCATATAGTTGGGAGGATAGTCACTCATTCATGATCTATTCATGTGGCTACGTTGTTGCACTTCCAATAGCCTATGCCAGTAGAAAATTGAATGCAGCTAAACGAAATTATACCACTACTAAGAGAGAAGGATTAGTCATGGTATATGTGGTAAAAAGTTTAGACACTATTTGCTTGCAAATAAGTTTAAATGTTTTACAGAACATCAAGCATTACTCTATCTAGTGAACAAAGCTTGCAATACAGGCAGATTAGTAAGATGGTTCCTCTTACTAATGGAATATGATTTTGATGTTGTGGTTACGAAAGGTAGGACTCACCTTAGGGCTGATCACCTTTCTAGACTAACTTCAGGGGAGTCCCCTCAGGGAGTATCCGACGAACTTCTTGATGCTTACTTGTTCAATCTAGAGGTAGTGCCTGAATGGGCCAAAACAATAGCGCCTATTCTGATTTTTGGACCTAAACACCCTGTACTAAAAGCCAAAGATAAAGAAGTAGTGAGGTCTCAAAAGTATCACATAATGGCAGGCAGCATGTATAAATACATCGATCAGGGCATACTTGCTTGCTGCAAGAAGAAGATGAGCACTCAAAGTGGTTGCAAATAGCACATGTAGGTGTACTCCAGCAACATTACTCCAAGCATAGAACCCTACAGACCCTAAAAAGATTAGGTGTGTATTGTCCAACTAAGGAAGTAGATGTCCATAAGTTGTGTAAGGAATGTCCAGTCTATTGTATTAGACTCCCTTGTGGAGCATGCTACATTGTACCAAGTATCTCTAATACCATATTGGAGTGAACCCTTAGTAGCCTTCCTGAGGATGAAAACATTCCCTCAAGAAATGACCCTGGCTAGACAAAGGAGCTTAGAACAAGAAGCATTAGACTATGCTCTCATTGGAGATAATCTATACAGACGAGGGAAAGATGGATATCTTAGATTATGTATCCATGAGAGCGAATATCTAAAGATCTTGGAGAGTGCTCACTAGGGTGTGGCAAGAGGACACTTTGGACTAGACCATGTGATTAAGGCAATTCTATTCACGGGTCTTTGGTGGCCAACCCTTCACATGGATGCCCATACTTATGTGAAGTGGTGTGATATTTGTCAACAAACTCAGTATCCTATACGTAAAGATGAGATGCCATTGAAACCTATGATGGGTGGACGTGCGTTCTCTAAGTGGGGATTAGACTTAGTTGGCCCTATTCATCCCCCAGCTAAGGGTCCACATGTTGAATACATCATTGTCGCCACAGACTATCTAACCAAATGGGTAGAAGTAAAAGCTACAATGAAGAATGATGCTCAAATGACTGCTAAGTTCTTATTTGAGAACATGTTCACCAGATATGGGCTACCAATAGAGCTAGTAAGTGATAGAGGCATGTACTTCTTGAACAAAGTCATTGAAAATTTTCTCCAAGAATTCTTGGTGATACATAAGAAGTCTGCCCCCTATCACCCACAAGCTAACGAGCAAGCCGAGAGCACCAATAAGATTCTATGTGTAGATGTGTTTTTCGTGTATTTTCAATTTTCATACTCTCTATAAACATGTGTACAACAGATCCTAAAATAGTGGTATCAAAGCTTGCATGCATCATTGTAGAGGTATTTTGACATTGTTCATTTTTGCATCTAATCATTGTCTATTTGGTGTCTGATTCCGATCTCTCCCTTTGTCTCTATTTCGATTCTAGTTTTGTTTTTTTGTTCTTATTCTAGTTTAGGTTTTCTTTTCTATGTCATGATCTTGTTTTGGTTTCTAGTTTTAGCATAAGTTCCAATTCTTGAACCTATAATTTATGCCTATAGTTTACACCTAAATTTACCCCAAGGCATCAAATAAGGCATAGAACTTTGGCATCTTTGGCTTCCCTCCCTCCCTTGGCAACCATTGGCTATGCGCGAATACTCTTTAATTAAGGAGTTGCAATGAGTCTCTCATCTACCAAGGAGCAGATTTGAACCCACAACCTGACATTCACAAGTCAAGTGTTTTACCACTACACTATTCACGTGTGTTATCACTCTACTTTGTTTTACTATAATCAACATAACTTTCATCTCTATTAAAATTGTTTTCACATCTTTAGTGAGGGGTTTCTTCTTCTATACACCCATGGACCTTATGCATACCATGGAGGACTTTGGAGAATCACCTCTACCTCGAGTATCTCTCGAATAATAATTCGAGCTTCTATAGCACGAACTTTGAGGTGCCCAAAAGAAGATCCAAGAATGTGATGAGATACTTCAAAAGATGCATGCTGAAGAGGATAATCTTGCAAGGGTGGTGAAGGCCATTTTTCATGCTTAAGTTGACGGCATGCGTTTCAAGATTGGCATCAAGAAACTCTGATTTTCATAGTTTGATGGTGACAGGATCGCCAACTTTTTTTATCATTGTTATCCTAGTTTGATGATTTTCATTTAGATGAATCCTTCTCCAAAAGTGATAAGTGAAGTTTGCTACTAATTATTTAGTATGGAAATCCCAACTCTGGTGGAATATGTTATGACATATTGCACATCATCCCATGACATAGGAGGCCTTTCAAGAGAAGGTTAAGGAGTTTTTTCTTCCCCCTCATTTTCATCTACATGTTCCTTGTTTGTGGACCACGTTCACATGGAAGGAGGGTAATATTGCTACAACCTACACTGAGTGGTTCTGGCAAAGTCTACTACTTGTTCTCATGCTTGAAGATGTTCCTCAAGATAACTTGTAGATAAAGTATGAAGATGATTTAGAGATGGGGATCCAAGCCAAGCTTCACACACTTTGGCCTACAACACTTTGTGAAGCTATCTCTTTTGCTCATGATGCATAGAAGAAGTTTCAATCAATTATCAAGTCGATCTGTTTGCAACAACCATGTCAATGACCACCTTTTGTCAAGCCTAATTTCCCTTTGAAGTGCAATTTTACTATCTCTTCTTATCCTAGTTACCCACAATCTAACTATTCAGTAGCATCCATTGCCTCATCCCTCCAACCTACCAAACCCCCAAATCTTCAAACTTCAGTGGTAGATGCTCAATAGGAGCAATCATATATCACCTATTGGAATTATGGTAAAAATGGACATATGAAATTGAAGTGTAGATTGCAACCTCTTCAGATGAAACCTATTGCAGTAGAAATGCACAAGATTGAGGTATTCAACAAAGAATTTCCTCCTATTTGGATGGAGGAAGCATTAGAAAAACATTTAAGTACCTTGGGTAATGAAATTTTTATTCATTATTTACTTTGCATGCAAGTTCCTATTAATAATAAAATTATTAATATTTTAAATGAGGATGGTAGTTCTCAAACGCTATTTCACATTTGTTAGTGCAAGAACTCAAATTAAAGACATTTCTTTCCTTTTATAAAGTGAAGGTTGCATTTCAAGGAATGTGATATAATATAACAAGACAAGTGTATGATGTTAAGATCTCTATAGGTTCATATGTAGATGCACAAACATTTTGAATTGCCTTTTTGCAATCTTACAATGTAATACTTGGTAATCCTTTTTGTCATCAATGTAACCTAGATATTGGCTATCATATGCATACCTTTAATTTCGAATTTAAACTTCAACTTATTTCTTTGTCTTCAATGCATGATTTCCAGAATTTCCATTGATTAGTCATAGTCAAATAAAGTGTGCATTTAAAAATGGTTTCAACTCATGCATCTCTTTTGTAAATGTCATAAATGATTATACACATACCGTTTTCAATGTGCATAAACTTTTATGATTTCTTATAAGGATTGTTTTATGTTCGATTATCCTTCTAAACTATCAACATCTCAAGGAACTTTTGACCATAGTATAGATCTCATTCTTGGTAGTTATCCTCCTCATAAAGCACCTTATAGGCATGGCCCTCTTCACTATAAGGAAATAGAAAGCCAAGTTAAATACTTACTTTGAAAATAACTTATATGGCTTGGTTCTTCCCCACTTGGAACACTAGTTCTCTTAGTGGAGAAAAATATTAAAGCTCATGCGATGCGCATTAATTGTAGAGCCCTCAACAAGATCACAATTTAGAATGGATACCCTATTCCTTGATAGATGACTTACTAGATTAACTTTGAGGAGCAAATATATTTAGTAAAACTGACCTAAAATGAGGTTGCCATCCTATACATATGATGCATAATAATATTTGCAAGACTGTTTTTAGGACTCAAACTAGCAATTATGAGTTTATGGTAATGCCCTTATGACTTACAAATGCTCCTCCTACATTTTCAATTTGATGAACAACATTTTCTTTAATTATCAAGATTTCTCTCTCATATTCTTTGATGATATACTTGTTAATATTAAGAATGAAAGTGAGTAGGAGAAGCATTTAGAAATAGTTTTTAGTTTGTTATGACAAAACGTACTTTACTAAATCCTAAAAAGAGTTACTTTTTTCAAGTTAAATTAGAATATTTAGGGCATATCATTTCTAGTGAGAAAGAAGATTAAAGCCATTGTAGATGGCATATACCTCAATCATTCAATGATGTACATTCTTTTCTTGGGTTGGCCAGTTTCTATGGGAAGTTTGTTCAAAGTTTTTCTTATTTAGCATTGCTCCTTATTTTCTTATTGAAAAAGAAAATAAAATTTGTGTGGGGGTTAGCACAATAGCAATCTTCTGAGAAACTAAAACATGCACTTTCACATGCACCTATTTTGCAGTTACCTAATTTTGCACAACCTTTTCATGTAGTTACAAATGCTAGCAGATCACGCATAGGTGCATTTTTAACTCAAAACAATCATCTAATTGCATTCAAAGCTAGGAATTGTAAGCTCTCTTAAAAGAATCATAGTACATATGATAAGCAATTTATATCAGTTGAGCATGCTTTAGGAGTTTGGGAACACTAACTTATCAAATATGAGCATGCATGAACCATCTTATATGGGATATAGGGGCATATAAAGCACAACATCTACTTGCAAAGGTTTCCTCTTTTGGTCCCATATGGAAAAAGATATTGCACATTATGTTTCCCAATGCATTGTATGTCAATGTGTAAAACCTCATCATGGTAAATCATTTGGATTGTTAATGCCACTTCCCATTCCGAACAAACCATGGGAGTAGATTTCTATGGATTTCATCAATGGTCTTCCTATGGCTTCATCTCATAATGACATGATTTGGACGATAGTTTATAGTTTTAGTAAATATACATATTTCATTCCATGTAAAAAGACCTTGTCTACACCTTAAGCTGCTAAGTTGTTTATCAAATGTATTTTCTCGCATCATGGTTTTCCACAAATCATGTTGTTTGATTGTGATGTTCATTTTTGCAATCATTTTTGGGCTGCATTATTTAAACATTTTAAATCTGAAATAGATTTTAATTCTTCATTTCATCCAGAAATTAATGGGCAAAGTGAAGCTACAAATAGCACTATTATTGATTTATTGCATTGTTATTCATTATATAGTCCCACTCATTGGGATGACAAATTGCCATTGCTTCAATTTGACTATAATAACACAACACATAAAATTGTTGGTCATGCAACTTTTGAAATTGCTTATGGTAAAAAGATTACCACTCCCATGTCACTCATTCAAACTAATATTCCTATGGTTGATTCTATCGGTCAAGTTCACATCTCTATACTTCACGAAGTTCACGAGCATATTAGGAAAATTCAAGAACGTTACACTCGTAATGTTAATAAGAAACGATTGACAAAAGAATTTAAGGAAAATGGTTTAGTATGGCTACATATCATTAACCAACATTTGAAAAATTATTCTCTGGCATCCTAAAGTTAAACTTCTACCACTTTATTATGGACCATTTTGCATTACTGAAAAGATTAATAACAATTTATTTAGATTAAATATACCATCTAGCTAGAACATCCATAAGTCTTTTCATATTATTTTACTAAAACCATTTAAAGGTACTTTACCACTAACTCCTATTCTTGATGATCCTCCTTTGCTTCAAGAAGAATTTGAAATCTCAATTCTTAATATAATAATTGATCATGATGTAACTACCACACGTACAGGTACCCAATGTCATAGATACTTAGTCAAGTATAAAAGTCATTCTATTGAATAATGTTAGTGGATCCATAAGACTTCATTGACATTTCATTATGATCACTTATGGTCAGTGATGGGACATGTGATTGTCCATCCATGTCTATTTTATTTATATCAATTGAGGCCAATTGCTTTTTTGATTGCAGGGCATGTTATTTGATATAGAAATTGCAATTTTGTGAGGGTGTGGATAGACGTGCACATTTTGGATGTGCCTAGACATGAAAAAGAGAAATTTTATTTTCTATATATTTTATAAATAAAAACCCACATAGAGCGTTCTTTCTAGAAATTTGTAAAACTAGTGATTAAGATCAAGATCCTTGTAGATTGTAGTTTTTGTAAATAAAAACAAAGGCTCTCCGTAAATGAGAGCAACTTTTTACTTTCATGCCTTCTTTTGAAGTGCTATGCTCATTGTGATCTCTATTTCCAACATAATAAAAATCCTATAAATGCATGCACTCTGTAGACTCATCGAACATAGTGCATGAAGGTAGATTGCACCCAATATTGTGTACTATCTCATCTACTGTGTATCTCTACTTTCTACGTGTTTTTATTTTTCATAATCTCTAAGCAGTGTTGGAAGCAATATCATATAGGTACAATGTTCCATTCGTCCATTCATTGTTCTATTGGTCAAATTGTTGAGGTATTCCAGCATGTGTATGATTTCTTACTACTGGCTTTACAAGAAAATAGCATGAACATTGTGGTTAGCCCAATGTTCTCCCAAAGCCCTGATATGGGTTCGATTCCCGACGGCAGCACAGCGCGGAACTCTCAGATTTTTTGTTTTAGCTTTTCTGAAAACGATGGATGGCAGCACGAAGATGTTTTATTGATGCTTTTTATGGATAGCAATAGATTTTGTTTTCATAGCGATCGTAGCAATCGAAGAGCTTTATGTGCTTTTGGAAGGGCTTTTGGAGCTTAATCTAATACTATAAAAGAACAAGCTTGGCTTATTGTTTAGTATCCACCACCTAGTTCAACAACAAGCTATGGAGCACCTCATTAGAGTTAGAGCTTTTAGCACATGGGGCAGCCATGGTGCTATTTTGGAGCATGTTGAGGAGCGGCTATGGAGTTCTTCTTGGAGAAGAAGAGTGTGCTCACACTCTTGCTTATGGAGAGGATTTACCCCTTAGTAGCTTGGTGGTGTGGATCGGCCATTCACATGATGTATTTGAAGATTGTCTTCTACATGAAGATTTCGGTGTACTTCAAAGACATTGAATGGAGATTAACATAAGATTTGCATCTTATGTTAAGAATTCAGGTACATATTCTCTTTATGCACACAAGTACTACTTGGAGTTTATGGAGGCAGTAACATCCATATCAGGAGGAGTCCTATTCGGCATAGATACAAGAGAATCAATACATATATGCTTTATGCATATTTGGATGAGGTGTTAGAGAAGATATGTTCATATGAGTTTGAGGATTTCTAGCAACAAACTTGTTAGCATTATTTGCTACTTTTTTAAGTATGTGATCTTTTCACACACGTGTCTGACTTAGGGTCTTCCATAGCTTAAGGTTAGATGAGGGTTTGTTGATTATCAGTTTTAGACTGATCCTTCCACATTCTCTCACTCATATTCACTCTTGTACAACCTATTAGGTCACACATCTCATATATATTCAGATTTCTGTTCATACATCTGAATATGTTTGTTACATTTGTACATTCACTCATCCATCTATTCTTGTTCACATAGAGTGGTTGAGAGTTTTGCTCCCACATTGTACATTGAACATTGGTATATATGATAGTGTGAGTAGACCTTGGCTTATGTAACTTTAAACATGTTGTCTAGTCTTTTTCTATCTTTGTCTCATCATTTGTATGATTAAATGTGGTATGTTCATGTTTTGTCAATATTGGAAGATTGCTAGATTCTATATTGTATATACTGGACCTATGGAACCATGGACCTGTGATATGAGCTATGGGCCTACTAAATTTCCAACAAGCAGATACTTTGTTACACTTTAGTTGCTCTCTGTGCACTCTCTCTACATACTTTGTCACCCTCTTTGCACATTTTTTCTCTCTCTTTACTCTCTCTCTCTCTCTCTCTCTACACACACACACACACACACACATATATATATATATATATATATATATATATATATATATATATATATATATATATATATATATATATATATATATATATATATATATATATATATATATATATATATATATATATATATCTGTGTGTGTGTGTGCACACTTTGTCTCTCTATGCACTAGTGCTCTCTCTTTCTCTCGCAGTGTAGTGTATGTTCTTGCTTCCTTAGTCTATCTCCAAGAGTGCTCCTTTATGGTGTGGATTCCTCTTATGTATGTCTCTTCATTTCCCAACTATGTGTCTATCTTGATGCTAACTTTGTTGTCCCAAGAACCTTCTCATCTAAATACCAAAAACTCCCTATTTTGTCTTGTAGTAACAAAAATTGAAATGGGGGCCACACATAAGCTCTTGCATATCATCTTCACTTCCCATCTTTTCCACTTTTGACCTTAGTTTCTCCAAAATGTGAGCATAAGGGAGGGTTCACCTTGACCTTCCATAACACTTTAAAAGCCTTTAAAACCCTTCAAAAAGACCTTTTTGCAACTTGCATTTAATTTCTCTTGCAAGACCATTGTGAGAAAACTACTTGTGCACCCATGTTCTTGGCCAATCGTGCACCACTTATGCAATAATTTGTCTAATCAACTCTTTGAGTAGCGCAATAGATATGTTTCACATTTTATCATGAAAATTTGACTTGAAATTTCCTTTACATGTGATAGTTTTACCTTCCCTTGATTTTGGAACGAACACTATTCGTCAATCTATCTTTGCTTTTTGTGTACTTTAAACAGATTTCAACAACCCACTATGGGTGCATAGTTTGAAGTACAAGCTTCTCTTGGTGATTGAACCAATATACAATACTTATGATATGAACACAAAATTGTCTTGTTTATCACTTAAGAATTTTCAAGAATCTTTACTAGAAATGGTAGCTTACTTATACCTTTGAAGACCTCAATGATTAAACTTCACAATGAGCTTTTCCGAAAGACATAGTTGTCCAATCATCTTCCTTAGCTATGAAAACCAAGGTATAACTTAAACTTTGATTTTTCTAAAGCTCAATTATATGTAAGATTCATATTTTTCTTCAAAGACCTATGAAGCATTGTATGATCGATAAGAATATTGACATATCCTCCCTTTGATCATTAAAAGGATCATTTCTGAATTCCTCATGTATCAATTAAACTCAAAGTGCTACCTTTAATTAATGCATGTGTACATGAGCATCATGAAAGCTAATGCTTTGTTGCTCATACTAAGTGTACCTTATTCAAAGAATTTCATGTTTGAACCTCTTTATCCTATCCAAAGATCTATTACGTTTGGATGTTCAACATACCTTGATGTTGAATTGATAAAATAATTATCATGCAAGATGTATTCTTGAATATTAGGTCCATTAGATTCTAATTGTGTGGTCCATTAGGTCTTGAATCAAAATTATCAAAGTCATATACTTGGAGTCACTTGATGAACATTTATTCATAAGTGTTTTAGTCCCCAACTTTGGTTTCTATATTTTTGAAAGTTATAATGTTCCAAAGTGCTAGCCTTTCTTCGGAGATGTTTACTTTCAAAGATCTTTCTATAGTTAACTTGAGACTAAGCTTGTGGTCTTTTCATGATTCTCAAACATTCTTCTTTGAGTATCTTAAATATTTAAGTAAATCTTAGAACGTCTTGTGTACTACTTTATACTTAAGAATAAATTATAGGCTTATCTTTATGGAATAACACAAAGAATCATGAGGGAACTAATCCTATACTTTATATGACAATGATCCTTGTCAATAAAGGATGCATGAACTCTTTTAGAGTGTATGTCTAAAATCTCTAGAAATTTCATCCATGTCTTATAAGACTTGATGAAATAATTTAGTTGAAACTTATAAGTTGTTAACCTCTCTCCACTTCCTTTCACTTAAGGATAGGAATAGGTCAACATTGGGTTCTTGGGTGGGATGAGCAAGGTTTCTCTAATTTTCTTATTTTCTCCAATCTCTACACTCTCATATTATAGTAAATTGATTACATCACCGAATTACCTCACAGTTTCTATAGACTTTCAGTACCAAGCTTTTGGAATACACAGATAGTACCAAACATTGATCCGCACTATTCCCACCGAACTTACAGGACTGAATACACTACCGAATAGAGTAGTACAAAGAAGAAATCATCATAATTATCACACTTGCACACGTTCTACATTGTTATTTGTCGACTTCCAAAATGACTCATACACCAAATTAAACCATGAAGGTCTTCAATAACTCTAACACACAAACAAAAGATCAAAAAAATATGGCAAAGACTACCGACATAGTATTATATACAAAACTTTTGTGTCGAAGAATTGTTTGCTAGATTCATTGACTCGCATAAAAAGGTCTCTCTATGAGACATGCCAAAGCATCATTTCATTAATTGTGAAAGGTTACAATATACAGTCCTACCTTTTCAATCGAGATTGTTCATCGTAATTACATCAGTAGACCGAAATTATAGCAAAAGCCAAAATCACAAGAATTATCCCAACGGCCTAACATTGGCACATAGGGAGTACTTGAACCCAACAAAAATTAGTCTTATTCTTCTTCAAGCTCTTCATCAGAGGGGAAATGGATGGACACAATAGCCTGGTTTTGTGATTTTGCAAGGTAGAGCCCGAACTCTTCTTGTAAATAAAAAACCTACTTCAACACATGCTTTCATCGGTGTCACTTGGCTTGGGCTTACTACAGAGTGTGAGATTTGACGCCCTCAGCTTGTTCTAACCGTTCTTGTAGATCCAAGAGCTCGGTCTAGTGGCTCGAAGCAATAGTTGTTAACCATGAAACAGCTATGGAGAGTCTAGTGTTTTTCTCCTGTAGAGCTTCAGTGGTGTGTTTCAATAATTCTCGCTCCTGCATTCCTTGCTGCAATTTAAAAATTTGTTTCATGGAGTGATGGTTTTTGCACCATGGTTTCATGCTCCAATTCTCTAATCCATTGGAGGTGGTGAGTGTTTGTTTCTTGCTGATTTTTTGCCTACTTGGAAATGAGCTCCTCCTCTTTAGTAGCTTCTTCAAAAAATCCTTTAAAGTATTGAGTATTTTTAGACTCCTGGTAACACTTCTCCACAAGATTGTATGATTCTTTGGTGCAGGAAAAGTGATTGGCATGGAGTTCATGTAGGTGATGATTCAAGTGGTACTTTTCTCATTGAATATTATCGCAGATATGTTGATATTGATCCATATCATGGCTAATGAGTTCTTGCATGTGGATGAGTTACATACTTGGGTGGAAGAACTCAATGATATTACAATTTTCATTAACATCAAAGGACCAATATTCTCTATGAGGGGCTATAAGGGAAGGGATTTCGGGAGCATCAGAAGAAATAGGTGCAGTCAAGGCTCGAGCAAGAGAAGCAGTAGGGGATCAACCGGGACTCTCAGGGGAGGGATGAGAGATGGTGAATAATTGGGTGACAAAGGAGTGGAATTTTAGGAGAGAAGGGAGGACGATTAGTAGTTTTAGCAGCGGCATCGGCAACAACCCGTGGTGGAGAAGAGGGTGGTGGAGTAGGTAGAGATGCACCCATCATCAGATGATCTAGGGGGGAAAGAGGGACCATCTGAACAAGGGATGTTGGCAATTGTTGCGTGGAGCCAAAGGGTGAATGGAAAGATTCCTCACAGGATGATGGTATGACCACCTTGTTGGAATCTGACTGGATTTAGCAATCAGATGGCCAGAAGTAGAGGGGGTGGCCACCATATTTTTAGTAGTGTGATTTGCATTGGATGAACTAGAACTTTGCACTTGTCAAGGGTGCTTGGCTCATCAAAAGATCAAGCCAACTCTCATGTCATCTTTCATGGTTGGCAAGGAAGTAGGGGCAAAGATTTGGGGGATCAATAACACTCAAACTAGAATGGGAAATTTTCTCGGGTAGAGAATGAAAAGGAGGTAGGGAAGGCAGGTACAGGTAGCATCAGATTGCTCTAATTGTTTGACAGCTTGCTTGCATTCCTGGTGAATGCCATTAAAGAGGAAAATGGCATAGTTGACCAGTTGTTGGGTACAAATGATCATAAGGGAATAAAAATGTTTGGAAATGTCATATGCTCGATGTTGCACATTCATCACTACGAGCGTGAACTTGAGGATTGATTGCTTTGTTTTAGGGCGGTAGCTAATGGCAAACTCATTTGATCTATGCAAGGGGAGGAGTTTCTCCACAACAGCATGGAAAAGTGGCTCTACATGGGTAATACCATCGATGGGTAGGTGGAAATATTGCTCGACCTCAATGATGGTTGTGCGGATCTCGGCACCATTTAGTTGGATGGTCGACACAACTGTTGAGGATAGTTAAGCAGTAATGGACCATCTCTGTTACCAAGGTTTGCTCACTAAGTATAACAAAGCTTAATGATCCACAAAAAAATTAAACTTTTTAGCCAATGGATAATGTCTATATTTCTTTATAGCAAACACCATTCCTAAACCTTCTCTTTTAGTTGTGGTGTAGTTTTTCTCAGCTTGATTTAATTGTCTGCTTGCATAGGCAGTGGGAAAATCTAATTTGTTTTCCTCTATGGGTAGTGTGAAAACACACCCTAAGGCAAAATTAGAAGCATCTACATGTACATGAAATATCACATCCCATTGTGGTGTTTTTAGTATAGGTTTCTTGACCAAACAAGCTTTTAGGGTTTCAAAGACTTTGTCATATTCATTGATCCACTCAAATTTAGTGATCAACGCATACAAAGGTTAAGCAATATTTGCAAAATTGTATACAAATCTCCTATAATGACCACAGTGTCCCATAAATGTGTGTGATTCCTTCACATTTGTTGGCATTGGCATATTTACTATAGCTTTTATCTTTTCTTCATCAATTTGTATTCCATTCTTGGAGACTATGTGCTCTAATATTCTCCCTTGTTTGACAAAAAAAACACATTTTTTTGGGTTTAGATGCACTCTGTAAGTTCTACATTTTTTTAGTATATTCTCTAGGTCTTGTAGATGATCTACTCTTTGATTAGAAAAAGTGCATAAATCATCTACATAAATTTCCATTATGCTCCTTAGAAAATCTTTAAACACATGACACATCAACCTTTGGAATGTGGTTGGTGCATTTGTTAAGCCGTAAGGCATAACCGTAAATGCATAGACTCCCCATTCAGTTGCAAAGAAAGTCTTGTGTTGCTCTTCTAATGCAATAGGTACTTGGTTATAGCCTAAAAATCCATCCAAAAGGGTATACACTTCTTTTCCAGTAACTCTCTCTAACAGATGATCTGTTATATTTGGCAGTGGGTAACTATCTTTGATAGTTGCAACATTAATTCTTTTAAGATTTATGCAGACCCTAATTTTTCCATTCTTCTTTAGAACCACAACTATTGGAGATGTCCATTCTGTATACTCAATTTCAGAGATGAAATTGGCAACCAACAATTTATATATTTCCTCTTTAATCTTTGTAAAGTTTTGCTTACTAGGTTTTGCATCTGGTTGAATAGATATTTTATGGACACAAATCTTGGCATATATACCTTTCAAATCTTTGTAGCCATAGGCAAATACATCTCTAGATTCTCTTACAAATTTGATTAATGATTCTTCTTTCTTTTTTTCCCTATCATCAACTATCACTATTTGTTTGTCTTCTTCCCCTTCTCGAGCTACCACAATCTTTTTCATTTCTTCTTTGTTGTCATAAGACTCTCCTTTTTCTTCTCCCCCAAGGTTTCAAATTGAGCAATAATTTCTCAACCTCATATTTCTTGAAATTATGTGTAACATCAAAGTTTTCTTCTTCCTCCTTAACATCTGGTTTTTAATGTTTTGAATTACTTTGTGAAGCTTGTTGTTCTAGCTCCTCTTGGTGATTGAAGTTATTATATTTTCCTTAAATTTTATCCTTGATTACATCTCTTGCTTGTACTTCCTCTAAATATGAGTTTTTTTTGCTAGCTTCTTAGATATGTTTCTCTATTTTGAATGCAAAATTTCCTTCCTCAATCCTATATAGAAAATATGTAATATTTCCTTGGTCTTGGAGATACAGGCAATCTTTTCCCAAATCTTGAACTATTAACATTTGCCTCATAAAGGGTCTTCCTAGGATGATCTCATATGAGGTGAGCCATGGAAATTCTACTATTGCAAAGGTGTGTTCAACATAGATTTCCATTATCACTTTCTCGCATATTCCTAGTGGTGTTTCTATGTTCCCATCTGCAAGTTGGAGTTCCATTTTGGTAGATTGAAGTGTTTCAGCACCCTATTTTTCCCAAGTTCTCTTTGTCATGATGGTTACACCAGCTCCACTGTCTAAAATGGCATTTTTTTGTTTTTCACCAAAATGGACTGAGACTACGGTATTTCCCTCTTCTCCTTCATAGTATTCCCCAATTTTATCTATGGGTATCTATATGATTTGCTTCCTATTTGTATTAGTTCTAGAGATTTCTAATGATTTTACCAAAAGACTTTGGAAGTGAGGATTTTCCTTAACTATTTCTTTTAAAGTCCATTGATATAGAGTCTTGCAATGATCAGATAATCTAACTTGCATGTTCAACAATATGTCCTCCTCATCTTGTGGCTTTATCTTTTGTTCCTCTTGTTGCTCATTGTGTGTTTCATGTTATTCTTGTATCTTTTCTTTTAACAACTCCTCCCATACTTTTTCTTGTATATGCTTTTAATTGGTTTTTCTATATTTTCTATCTCAAGTAATTGCTAGGTTTTTAGTATCACTTCCTTACATAGTATCATTCTTTCTCCTTCCAAGTCATGCATGGGGTATAGTTTTTCATGGTCTACAATACTTGGCCCTTCCTCTAGTCTTTCTTTTTATGCCTTCATTAAACTGTCTAGTTGATTTGATAGTTTTTTTACATGTCTATAGTTTTGATTTTGTGTAAGATCTTGATCTTTCACTCTCTTTTGAATGTTTTTTTGTGTCTTTTTTCTATCTCTTCTAATTTTTTTCTCCCATTTGTCCTTTTGTTTAGCTCTCCTTTCTTTCCATGAACCACGATTTTTTGGTGAAAGAATCAAATCAATCATGTTCCTAAAGTTTAGGATCACTTTTAGGTGAGGGAAAATTCAAATTCAAACTTGGAACATGTGTACAAATATGCATACTTTTTAGTTGCAGGATAAAGGAGTCATCCTAAGAGGTATTGAGCTAGTTCATGAGCATACATTGAGCTCATCGCATGTATTATTAGTCCACTACACTTCCCTTGTAGCATATGTTCATTAACATATACAATTTGATACATTTCTTCAAGTTCATCTCTACCTATGTATTCTATATAGAATCAAGTTGCTCAAATCATCTAGCAGGGAATGTAGCTCTACTCTCAGACTTGGAGGATCTAAGGAATAGACATGAAATCCAAATAGGAAGAACATTGCATTGGAAATCCAAGATACTAGAAACATTGCATTGTTCAATTATGGTAATCAAACCCTATCAGAATTGGAAATATGGCACAAGAGGTTAGCACATATAGGTGAAAGGGCCATAAAAAAAACTATTAGGGATCAGAGTGTGCTTGGTCTACGAAATATATCCAAACAACACATGATATACAAATGTAGTGCTTGTCAATTTGGCAAGTCACATAGACAAACCTTCACAAAGAAGGGATACATTCATGGAGATCTATTGGAGCTAGTCCATACAGATGTATGGGGACCAAGCAAAGAGCCGTCAATCTCTGGATTGAGGTATTATGTATCATTCATTGATGATTGTAGAAGATGGACAATACTATACTTTATGAAGCATAAAGATGAAATATTTTAATGCTTTAAGAAATATCTAGCAGCTGTAGAAAATCAAATAGGTAAGAATTTGAAGAGGCTAAGGTCAGATGGAGGGGCAGAATATCTCTCCCATGACTTTGCCTCTTATCTCCAAGAGAGAGGAATCAAAAGGAAGATTACAACCATGTATACTCCAGAGAAAAATGGAATGACAGAGAGAAGAATAGAACCATACTGGAGGTTACAAGGTCAGTGGTAAATGAGAAGAATTTGTCCAATTACCTATGGTTAGAGGTTGTATCCATAGCCACCTATCTGATCAATAGACTCCCATGAAAATCATTAGATGGGATGACACCATATGAAGCATGGAATGGAAGAAGACCTAGCCTTGATCATTGCAGGATCTTTGGGTGCATAGCATATGCACACATACATTCACAAATCAAAGGCAAATTAGATCCAAAGGCAGTGAAATGTATATTCATTGGCTATGAATTTAATCAAAAAGGTTATAAGCTATATAATCCAAGCAATAAAGGTTTAATTGTGTTTGATGAAAACCTATCTTGTTTTGAAGATGATTGCAAGAAAATCAAACTTCCCTGTTACCTAGAGGAAGACTTCCCAACATTGTCAGAGAGCAATGAACATACACATGAAGAATCAAGTAATTTCAAAGAAGAACAAAAGAATCCAAGAAGGGAAATTAACTCTTGGAACTCCAAAGGCTTAGCCAAAGTGCAGGACATGAGAGATGTGGCAAAATAGTCTCAATAAACTATAAGAAGGTCTACTAGAGAGAAAAGGAAGCCAGAAAGGTATGGTTATGACACCTCTTTGTTCACTAAGCATTCGATTAACATAGCAGAGGATACAAACTCCAAAGAACCATCTACATATTAAGAATCCAAGAAGAAGCCAGAATGGAGAGATGCCATGGAAGAAGAGATAGACGTTCTACAAGAAAATCTGACTTGGGAATTTGTTCCCAAGAAACCCTCTATGAAGGTCATTGGCTCAAGATGGATTTAGAAGGTAAAGAAGAATTCTGATGGCTCAATTAATAGGTACAAAGCAAGGATTTTAGCCAAAGGGTTTGCTCAAACCCAAGGTATTGATTATGAAGAGACATTCTCACTTGTAGCAAAAATGCCTACAATTAGAGTACTCATGAGTGTAGCATCTTCCAAGAATTCGAGTATCTATCAAATGGATGTTAAAAATGCTTTTCTAAATGGTCGGATTTCAGAGGATTTGTACATTGCTCAACCTCTTGGCTTTGAAGATCAACCATATCCATAATATTTATGCAAGTTAAGGAAAGCATTTTATGGTTTGAAGCAAGCTCCTAGATCTTGGAATCATAGACTCATCACTTACTTGTAGGATAAGGCTTTATGGTAAGCAAGGTATATCCTTCCCTCTTTATCACGAGGAACCACTCAAAGGTCATATACCTTTGTGTATATGTGGATGATATAATCATTACAAGAAGTGATGCAGATGGAATCAGAAGGATAAAAGCCCAAATGAAGGAAGAGTTCAAGATCAATGATCTTGGTCTTCTCACATACTTCCTAGGTTTGGAAGTAGTATACACAGATAAAGGTATGTTCTTAACCCAGAGAAAGTACATTGGGATATGCTTACCAAGTTAAAGATGTAAAATACAAAAGTTGCAGGTACACCCATGGAGGTAAATATGAAGCTAAGTGCACATGAAGGTGAGTTAATTGAAGATGTGACTAGTTACCAAAGCCTTTTTGGAAGCTTGAATTATGCTACTCTAACTAGAGTAGATATATGTTATGGAGTTAGTGTGCTAAGTCAATTCATGCACACACCAAGGAAGCCTCACATGGAGGCAACCAAGAGAATCGTAAAGTATTTGAAGGGTACAATTTATGAAGGATTATACTATCCATATACATTTGATATAGATGTTAAGTTTTTTTCTAATGCAGATTGGGCAGGCTCTATAGATGATAGGAGAAGCACATTAGGTTACGTTACTTTTGTAGGTACAAAGTTAATTTCATGTTCTTCCAAGAAGCAACCTATAGTTGCTCTTTCATCAACAGAAGCTGACTACAGAGGACTTGCAAATGCTACATAAGAAGCTATGTGGATTAATAATCTATATTCAAATTTAGGGTTGAATACTTCTATGCCACACATATTTGGAGACAACATTAGTTCATTACATCTTGTTTCTAACGTTATCTGTCATGTCAGGACCAAGCATATTGAAGTCACTATCATTATGTCAGGAAAAAGATCATGAGTAAGGAGATACAACTCTCATATGTAACCACACATCAACAATGTGCAGATATGATGACAACGGCATTACATGGAAGCAAATTTAATAGGTTCAATTCAATGATTGTATTACAAGAAATCATGAAGGATTGAAGACTCAAGCAACTTAGGCTTGAGGGGGAGCTGTTGGTACAATTAGCAATCCTAAGTGCTTGGCTAGTGACTTAGGACTACACATCAATTGATGTACTTCACATGAAGGACTTCATATGAACACTTTCTTATCAATATAGTTGTATTCACCTTGGATTAATGTAAAAGCCAAGAGAATAAGGAATCACATGGATTTAGGAGATTCAATCCATGACTTGTTTGGTGAAGGAACCAAATCAATCATGTTACTAAAGTGTAGGATCACCTTTAGGTGAGTGAAAACCCAAATTCAAACTTGGAAGATGTGTATAAATACGCATACTTTTTAGTCATGGGATAGAGGAGTCATCCTGAGAGGTATTTGTTGATATATTTAGGTAGTGATGTGTGTGAACACACTAGGACTGCCGAGGTACTTTTTTCCCTCTTTAAGAGGGTTTCTTCCCCCAACTTGTATATATTCCTTTAACCCTAATGTATCACTTATCTTTGTACATTCTAGTGGTAATACATTTAGTATTGTGTGTTGAGCTCCAATCTTCTTCTTCTTCCGTGTGTTGTTCACGTGATTTTGTAGACCTTCAACTCCAACAATTGGTATCAAAGCAGGTCGTCGCTTCATCTAGGGTGTCATTGACACTTCTTTGGATAGATTCTTAGAATTGGACAAAAATTGGTGTGCATACTCAGGGTGATTAGGAGATCAAAACAACTTTGCTATGTCGTGCCAAAATTGCCATCTGAGCTCGTTTTGGCCTTCGAATGCACTGATGAGAGAGTTGATATTGAGGAGGCAAAAACTATGCCAAAATGGCTGGTATAGACTTTGTATGATAGCAAATTAGATGCACCTTTATCATATCGTACTTGTTCAGGCCGATGTAGGGTTCGTTTTTTCCCCTAATCTCAAAATCATCTTTATCCTCACTAGAATGGAAGTCCCTTACCACATTACCCTTATCATATTGGTTGTGACTGCATGTTGAGCTTGTTTCACCTTCCTTTTCTTTTCCTTTGAGTGATGAAGGACTCCTTGATGGACTCAAAGTGGAGGGACCACTCAAATTTGTGCTAACCTGAGTTTGTTCTTCATAGAGTTTTTTTCTTCCTCAATATCTTCAACCTGCAATGCATTAGATGGTTCATTATATGGCTTAAGTTCATCAAATACCACATCCCTTGATAATCAAAGTTTCTTTGTGATATATACCCTTTTTGTATAGAAGAGTAACCTATAAAGATGTACTTCTCTACCCTAGCATCTATCTTACCTTCCCTCACCTGTTGAGGTACATGGACATTGCATACACATCCAAAAATCCTTAGTTGTAACAAGTTAGGCTTACTTTGGTAATAAACCTCATCTATAGTAGCATCATGAACTCCTTATGTGGTCATCCTATTCATCAAGTAAGAAGTTTTATTTGCTACATCAGCCCAATATGTAAATGGAACATTCATTTCATTTAACATGCATCTAGCTACCTCTACAATCTATCTATTTTTTTCTTTCAAACATACCATTCTATTGAGGGGTATATCTACATGTATATTGCCTCTTTATCCCTTCACTCTCCAAGAATTTTGTAGAATCATTGGAGAAGCACTCTCCTCCACCATCTGATCTTAGATTTTCGATCTTGTGGCATGTTTGATTCTCAAGTTGTGCCTCGAACCTTTTGAATGTCTCAAACATATCACTCGTGTTTGATGATATACAACCAAATCTTTCTAGAAGGATCATCAATAAAGATTAAAAATTACATGTTACCTACATGTGATGGCTCTATTCAAGGTCCTCATACATCTATGTTGACAAAATCCAAAACCCTAGGAGCCACATAGCTTGATGGCTTGAAAGGCCTCCTAGTCTGCTTCCCAAATTGAGATGTTTCACATACCTCATGCAAGTTAGGTGTGGTGAAGCTTGGAAATTGTTGTTCTAGCATGATGGTAAGCACCATGTTATGAAGCTCTACCTCCTTAATGTCAATCTGCGAAAGAGATACGAGTGATATGAAGATCATGAATGTGAGATGTAGTGAGAGTGAAGGTGAGAAGCATGGAGATGCACACACACATACATACACACAAGAAAGAGACAAGCAAGACACAATGGAAGGTTGAAAGTAGATTCTATTACTCAATAACACTCTTAGAAACTCAAGCTCACACTAACTCATACAATCCAACACTAGCTAACCTCAAAAATGAGCTCTCTAGATCTTTTTTATAGATTCTAGACTAGTTTTGACTGGTTTCACATCTAGTGTCCGGCATAATTAAAAAATAGGTTCTAGGCACTATTTGGAGGTCTAAACTAGATCTACAAATAGCCAAAATTGTTATGCTTGTTCTACCTAAGCTCCTCAAGCTCGAGCACTCCTCGGCTTGCACAAAATGGAGCTAATAAATACAAAAGTGGGTATTTCTATGATACATATGGTACAAAAGTGATGAAAATCATTGTTTGAGGTTTTGATCAAGTAATGTAAAACATATTTCTTTGAAAAAAAATGGATTGCATGGCCCCCCATGACTCTTTGTAGTCCACCTTCACATGCTTCCTCTTCTTCTGTGCCTTTGTCTACTGCCAACACCCCCCTCCCTTTTGCATCTTTCATCCCCAATAGATCCTTGTTGCGGGGTCTACGTGATATAGTTTTGCAAGAGGTCATGTGGAGGGTGTGTGTTGGCAGTATACGAGAAGAGGCAAGTACGAGCATACAAGCAGATCTAGCACTAAGGCAACCCTTTATTTTTTTCAAAACCCTTACACCATTTAAAAGTGATTCTCATCACTAAAAACCCCTATAAATACCATTTTCACCTTTTTGTAGCTCCATTTTGTACAAGCCGAGGAGTCCTCGAGCTTGAGGAGCCTTACAAGTAGTTGCCTACCAATTTTCGTATTTTTTAGACCTCGTTTGAGCCCTCAAATAAGCCCTGGAACCTAATTTTTAACTAGGCCGGACACTAGGTCTGGACAGGGCCAAAGCTAGTCAAAAACTATAAATAGAGCTAGAGAGCTCATTTTTGGGCTAGCTTCTTGTAGTTTTGAGCTTGTATGAGAACTTGGTTGCAATAGAAGTGATTCCATTGTCTTACTCTCTTTGTTCTTGCCGTGTGTGCGCGTGTGTGTGTATGTGTGTGCATGTTAGTGTGCTTCTCACTCACACATTTGTGCCTTCACTTGCTCGAGGTCTTCATACCATCCTCATGTCTTCCCGGATTGACATTAAAGGAGGTGCTACTCATCACTGAGCTACACCAAATTTTGGCGCCGTTGCCGGGGATTCGAGCTTTGAGGACGAGCGTGTGATGGTAAGACGTAGAGAGGACGCGTTGGAATGGTAAGTAGTCGGTAAATTTCTGATTTTTCTCCATCTCCATCTCCATCTTCACCTCCTTCTCCATCTCCACCTCCACCTCCTTCTCCACTACATATTCCCTCTTCCTTGTCATTCCCCTCATTTGTTGTGTGCGAGTTTGAGAGAGAGCGAGCGTGTGTGTTCTTGTTTTGTGTGTTTTTGCATGTTTCTTGCAGGTTGCAGCTCCATCATCATCTCCAGCAAGCTTAGCAGGTACGGAATCTGTCTGCACAGTCCCCGAGGCGTCGAGCTCGAGCTATCGCGACACTCCGAAAACTTCGACTAATCGCGTTTCTGAGTGCACCATGACACTACGCAGGCTGAGAGCTCCTAGGATCATTAGACAGAACTGAAAAATTCACCATATCCCGAGCTATCGTGACACCTCGAGGTATCGCGACACTCACGAGCTATCGCGACACTCACGAGCTATCGCAACACTCACGAGCTATCGCGACACCTCACGAGCTATCGCGACACTTGGGAGTATCGCGACACTTCACGAGCTATCGCGACACTCACGAGCTATCGCGACACCTCACGAGCTATCGCGACACTTGGGAGTATCGCGACACTTCACGACCTATCGCAACACCTCACGACCTATCGCGACACCTCACGACCTATCGCGACACTTGGGGAGTATCGCGACACCTCACGACCTGTCGCGACACCTCACGACCTATCGCGACACTTGGGAGTATCGCGACACCTCACGACCTATCGCGACACCTCGACCCGACCTATCGCGATACATGGGCTTAACGCATGAAAATTTAGAGTAAATTAATTGACTGAATTGAGGTATCTTTGGTTTAATCTTGGACACATTGGGAGGATATAAGAGCCTTAGGAGTGGGCAAAAGACCTAGAAACCAAGGAGGAATTTCCTGAACCCTGAGAGCCTGTTTGGACCCCTAAGTGCCTGAAGGGTCATAACTTCACCATACGAACTCCGATTGATGATATTTTGGTCTCGTTGGAAAGCTTGTTGAAAATACTACGTGGACCTCGACTGGTTTTTTGTAGAATCATACGTGGAGTTTTAGAACATGTATTTTCAAGTTGGCCTTTAGGTGAGACTAGATGGTCCTAAGATTGAGGGGGTACAGTGAGTTACTCCAGGGGGGACTGAAAATGTTGATGTGTGTCTTTCAATTACTTGTGGTAATAGAGCAATACTGACTGGTGAGCTTTTGTAGGAACATTGTGTGCACTCAAGGCAATCCAAAGCAAGCTAGCAAGGGTGAGTACCAAGCTTGGGAGAAGGCTTCCTGGGCTTGTGTAGCAGTCTGGTCAACCAGCTAATTGAGGTTGGAAGATCTCTCAACCCTCCTTTGTCAATTCCTAGCCTAGGCTAAGTACGACTTAGGTGTGGTAATTAATTAGGGCAACATTAGGCACGAATCAAGTCCAAGAGAATTAATCAACCAAGTGCAAGAATTAAATAGGTCTTAAGTGCGAAAACCCTAAGGGACAAAGGGTAAACTGGAGTCGATCACTTATCAAGTGCGAAATTCACTTAAGTACTCCTGACGATGCGATTTCAGACAAGATCATAAACATAATATTCAACTCAAAGAACAAAGTGATTGGTGCAAATTAACTTGCAACGAGAGTGTGCTTGGGTCCAAGGGGGTAGATAAATCAGGCATATGAACCTTAGATCAGGCAAACACTTAGGCCGAGACAGACAAAGCCTTAGATCTTCTGAAGCTAGTGTCAATCACACTGCCAGGTCTTGGGCCCAGCAGTTGAGTGATTACCCATACACTCCCAAATCAGAAACAAGTGATTCTGAGATGTCCTATCACATGGAGAGACCAGTAGGTAGTTCAGGGGTGGCTTATCTAGAAAAGCCAGAGGGACCTTACAAGACTCAATTGGAATACATCAGGACGAATCGTCTAGGTGCTCGCATCTACGAAGACGGACTGAGAAGATCTGTGGTCCAGATTAAGAACCCCGATCAACCCCATGGACTAGAACACCCGGTAGTCAAGTTCGAGAATGGAGCATACCTGGATAAAGAGGGGACTATTTATGTAGTCACCACTCTTCCTGATAGAACAGACGAGTTTGGAAATGTGATTGCAGAGACCGACATGGGTGATATAGAACAAGGAAATTTAGAGAAAGGGCCGAGAACTCCCTGGGGTAAATCTGTCTTGACCAGAATCATGACTCCAGAGTGGATTCCACAGGATAATAAAAGCATAGATCTGCTTTTAAACCGAGAAACCGATGAGGCTTTTTGGAGATATAAATCTGCTCAACCTCAGGAAGTGAGTGCCCTCACAATCTATGAGTTTAAAGACCCTGATAGCCCAGGCCAAGTAACCTACCTAGACAATGCATCAGAGAGAATCTTCATGGTCACTGAGCATGGCAGACATGCCTACACATGGAAGGGTGAATTTGTTTTTCCCCAACCAAGGTCTAATGTGTCCTTTGGTCACCAAGGAGCTGGGACCTCCCAAGCTCATGGAGCTCAAAGAGATAGAAGTAGAGACAAACCTGAGGTAAGTTTTGCCAACTCCCTGGGAAGAGGGAACGGAAAGGAATAGAGTGGAACCTGAGAGACATAGAACCCCATGGAATCAAGGGAATGCTGACAATTTTCCTTTGCCAAGGCCGAGAGAACACACTAGGACCCTGCGACCAACTCAACTGGTGAAGTCCATGAAGAATTATTTCGATGGCACGGGAGACCCTTATGACCATGTGGCAGAATTTCGGCAAGTATTGAAAGCTGAACAGGTAGAGGACCTATTCACACAATATAATGCTTTTGGTCTAACCCTTAGGAACACTACCCTTATGTGGTTTCAACCACTAAACGAGAGGCATTTCAGAAACATAGACCAGCTCTTAGAGGCATTTATCATTGAGTTTTCTAAGAGTGGAATCAGGCACAACACTTCCTCACTAATTCATAGCTTCAAACAAACACCTCAAGAGACGGTCAGACTAGCTGGAAGAAGATTTAGGCAGTACCTGGAGAGATGCCCAATGCCGGAGTTACCCACACCAGCCAAACAAGTGGCCTTGTTCTTAGATGGATTGTTGAGCACCAAGCTCAGGTCATATGTATATCTGAAGGACCCCAGAATGATAGAAGAGTGCGTGCGCATGTGCATAGACATTGAGGACAATCTAGGTGAGGAATTAGAACTATCAAAAATCTATAAGGATTCTGATAGCTCTAGTAGCCTCACATCTGGTCAATCCACATCCATTGAGGAACTTGCAGAGAAGGTAGCTCAAAAACTAGGTGTCTCTAGCAAACAAATTCCGAGATTTGCCCTAGTTAAGCGGTGTTACACTTGTGGCGGTGACCATATGGCAAATGTATGTCCCATTATGGCCCAACCCCAGGCGAATCCTAGTAGCCAGTACTGCACCATAGAGCGCAGGTACACCAACCACACTGCACAAGACTGCCCATATAACAAACAAACTGTTAGGCAAAATTACCCTCAGCCATATCCACAACAGGGTAGATACCAGAATCAGTACCCACCACAACAATACAACAGATCACAGCAAACTTATCAACCACCTTATCAAGGGCAGTAGAGACCTCAACCAGTCCTAGTGCAGCAACCCCCTGCTCCAACCAATGTGATCCCAGTGAAATATGCATCTGCTGAAGAAAATCCGAACAGAGCCATAGTCCCAGTCACCCCATTACTATCAGACAGTGATCCAAGTGACCATAGTTTTGACTCCACACATATTGATAGCCCACAGGCTTACTACATGCAGTCACCCGAGCATAACGAGTCATACTATTATGAGGACCCAAGCAAAAATAGTGGGGAGCCTGAGTATGCCAATGTCATGTACACAAACCCCAACTCTAGACCTCAACCTAGGCAGGTACGACCCCCATTTCCTAGAGGACCATGCTTCAGATGTCAGGGAGATCACCTTATACGTGATTCTCCACTGCCTGCCCCTACACAACCTCAACCACTAACCATTCAGGGTTTCTGTCAAGACTGCGGGAAAGAGCATCTCCTACGAGATTGCCCAAAGAACCCTAATAACATGCCTAAAATCACTCCTATCAATGTTGTTGGGTTAGTTGTAGACTCCACACGGAGTGTGACTTCCACTGCACCTGTGCAAGTGATCACAAGAGCCCAAGCACTACAACAAAACCAAGGTGTTGGTCAGGAAAAGAGCCCCGAGGTGAGTGAAATAGAGAGCATAACCAAAAAGAGGACTAGAGCCTGGAAGGATAGTCGTGAAAGAATGAAAAGGTAATGGGCAAAAAAGATGAGCGAACTTGAAGAAAGCTTGAGAGAAACCAAAGCAAAAATCATAGAGATCACATCTCAACCGCACTCTCACACATTCCCACCGCTACCATCCCCATCACCCTCCATCCCTCCACCCTCTAATACACCCCACGTAACCCACCCACCACCCCGAGTAGGATCAGTATTAGCTGATCCCACTCTTGAAGACATAGACATGATGCTTAAAGCATATCAGGCCAGAATCCAAGAAGGGCCAAATGTAACGGATCATGACAAGTGCTACCCTAGAGCTGACCTAGAGATAGAAAGAACCAAGCTTTGCGCGAAGATGGTCGCATTGGCTCAGACTATGTTTGAAGCCAGTCGCCTTTTCATTTACTCGGGCTCAGCCAAGACACAATTACACTTGGATGGACTTCTAGAGAAGTTAGAGGGCATAATTGCAAGATCTGCCAAGGAAGAAAAAAATCAAGAAAGAGATAAAGCAAGCAAAAACATGACCCATCCCCCACCGAAAGCTTATGTGCCCAATTCCACTGAACCAGACAACCCCCCCTCCCTAGAAAGAATAGAGAATCTAATGGCACAATCACAAAAGGGACTCACCCCTCAACACCATGACAAGGCTAGTGAAAGAGCAGGTCTTCCTACCCAGAAAGCCTATGTGCCTGAGGCCTACGTGCCTAACTCTACGGAGCCAGACACCTCTTCTTCTATGAATCAATACACACCAGAATTCTTGCGAGAGATTCAAGAAGAGAAATGGGCTAAAGAGAGTGAAGTTCCTCCTCCCATTGAGCTGGTGGATGACACACACGATCAATTCCCACAAGACCTTCCTTCCATTTATGGAGAGCAGGAGAGTGCCCAATCTCAAGAAAGATTAGACTTCGAGTCTAATTCTTTACAAGAACTACCCCATTTCACAGGCCCATGGGAAGCAAAGTCCGCCTGTATGAGAGCACCTACAGTCATGGTAAAAAATGAGGACTCAGTCTTACCTAGGAACACAGAGGTAGTGAAAAACACTAAAGTGCAGTGCAATCTCAAGTTAGAAGAGCTACTCAAGGTTAGACCTGAATTATGGAAACATGTCGCCAAACAAGTACCAGCAATAGTGAAACCTCATTCCCAGGTAGGATCACATAGGACAGTGCCAGAGATACCCTTGGACAAGATAGGAGATATGTGTGAAGGTGAAGAAGGGAACACCTATCTTCCCATTACCTACCAGGAGTACACCACCAAGGCAATTTTGGACTCAGGTGCAGGAGTTGCAATTGCTACAACTTCCCTATGGAAGCGATGGGGCAAGCCAGCACTCCGACCAACGAGAATGAAATTGCAGATGGCTGATGGTCATATTGAAAGGCCCTTAGGATTGCTAGAAGGAATAACTCTCACTACATGTGGGTTTGAGTTTGAGCATACTTTTGCTATATGCGACTTTAGCATAAACCAAGCCTACGAGATGATTTTGGGAAGGCCATTTATGCGGCAATTGCAAGTAGTCCAGGATTGGGGAACCAATTCCTTGTATTTGCAACATCTAGGTGTTACAACCAAAGTCAATCTTAAGGATTACTCTCATAGAGACGTACCGCCTATTCAATGGAATCCCATCCATAGAGCCAAAGATGAGACTGCGTCTGTGCATTCCATAGAATCCGGATCCTCGTGGATGCATGAAGACACCCACTTATGGATCTGTAAGGTAGCAGTAGAAGAAGAGAAGAGAGAGAAAGCCAGAGAGGTAGGTGCAAAAGAAAACCATAGATCAATTCAAGACCCACCCTATGCACCTGTAGTCTTTCCTGATGACGAATTTGAACCCCATGGCTGGGCAGAAATCCTAGCAACAATGGATGTAGCCATCAATGAAGAGCAGTGGACACCTCATTGTGATGAGGATGGCTATGACATTTCAGTCTTTTCAATAGAGCCAATCATGGGAGATGCAGTTTTAGAAGAATGCGAACCTATCCTTGATGCATTTGAGGATGCGAGTGACTCCAATCTAGAGTCAATCATCATGGACCCACCTTTTGCATCAGATGAAGAATACTTCTATGAAGTAGAATTTCAACCCCAGAGGCATGGAGAGCTTACAAATGAGGTGAGGTTAGCCACACAAGTAGCTTCTAAAAGCGGAGGAAAGAAAAGAAAGAAGAAGGAAGTCACTCTGGAGGTAGAAGAATCCTTGTTTGAGGTCCCTGAAAACTTTAAAAAATATGAGATAGACGATAGGAGGGCCATGATAAGAATGCCTAAACGTGAGGCACAAGCAGGAGAAGCCTATGATAGCAAGGAAACTACCAAGAAAATAGTTGTCGCCATCGAGGAAGGAGAAGAAAGATGCACATACATAGGTCATGACCTGACAGAAGAGGAAGAACAAGAGCTGATAGCCTTGCTAAGAGAATACCGAGATGTATTTGCTTGGAGTTATAAGGACTTGAAAGGGGTAGACCCTGATATATGTTCACATACAATCCCCATGACCTCAGACGCCAGACCCTCGAAACAGAAGCCCTACACATACAATGACAACTATGCTGCTAAGATCAAAGAGGAGATAGATCGACTGGTTGAAGCCGGATTCATCTATGAAATTGAGCACACTGAGTGGGTATCCCCCATTGTAGTGGTGCCCAAGAAAAATGGAAAGCTGCGTGTGTGTATTAACCTTAAAAGAGTTAATGCCGCCACGATTAGAGACAGTTATCCGCTTCCTATCACTGAGCATCTATTAAAAAGGGTAGAAGGCAAGGAAGTGTACAGCTTCCTAGATGGGTTTTCGAGCTACAATCAAGTAGCCATTGCTCCAGAGGATCAACATAAGACGGCTTTTGACACGGAGTGGGGCATATTTGCCTTTCGGGTAATGCCATTCGGGCTTACCAATGCACCGGCTACCTTTCAAAGATTAATGTGTCACGTGTTTAAAGAGTTCTTGAGGAAGAATTTGGAAGTCTATGTTGATGATCTTTGCGCTCATTCCAACATTAGACAGACCCATATACCCGAACTCAGACAGATCTTTGACAAATGTAGAGAATATCAAGTCTGCCTGAACCCAGAAAAGTGCATTTTTATGGTCAGCCAAGGCAAGATTCTAGGACACATAGTGTCAAAGAATGGCATATCCACTGATGAAGAGAAAGTGAGAGCCATAGCAGAGCTACCTAGGCCAAAGAACGTCAAGGAAGTACAGGCTTTCATGGGACATTGTGGTTACTACCGTCGATTCATCCACATGTATGCTGTCATCGCAAAGCCCATGTACGGACTTCTAACTAACTTTGAGTGGACTGAGGAATGTGAGAATTCCTTCCAGGAGCTTAAACGAAGATTATGTTCAGCACCAATCTTGACCACTCCAGATTGGAGCAAGCCATTCCATGTTCATGTGGATGCCTCCAATTATGATATTGGATGTGTACTTGCACAACCTACGGGTGAAGGGAACATGGATCTCCCTATTGCCTATGCCAGTAGACAATTGAATGCTGCTGAATGGAACTATACAACCACCGAACGAGAAGGATTAGGCATGGTATATGCAGTTAAAAAGTTTAGACATTATTTGCTTGCAAATAAGTTCAAATTTTTTACTGATCACCAAGCTCTATTGTACCTGGTAAACAAGCCATGTAATACAGGCAGATTAGTAAGATGGTTTCTCTTACTAATGGAGTATGACTTTGAGGTAGTAGTGAGAAAAGGCAGAACTCACCTAAGAGCAGATCATCTCTCAAGGCTCACATCAGGAGAAGCCCCACAAGGAGTGTCAGATGACCTTCCTAATGCTTACTTGTTTAATTTGGAAGTGGTGCCGCAGTGGGCTAAGCCATTAGTGCCAGTATTGACATACGGGCCTAACCACCCAGTAATAAACACGCAGGATAGAGAGGTAGTAAAAGCCCAAAAGTACCACATCATGGCAGGAAGTATGTACAAGCACACAGATCAAGGGATCTTGGCCTGTTGTGTGGAAGAGGATGAGTACGCTAAGTGGTTGCAATTGGCACATGTAGGTGCATTAGAGCAACACTACTCAAAACAACGAACCCTGCAGACCCTGAGGAGACTAGGAGTGCATTGGCCAACTATGGAAGCTGATGTCCAAAAGTTGTGCAAGGAATGCCCAATCTGTTGCACTAAACCACCTGTGGAACATGCCACTCTTTATCAAGTGTCCATAGTGCCAGATTGGAGTGAACCACTAGTATCCTTCCTGAGGACGAAAACATTCCCTCCAGACATGACTCTGGTTAGGAAAAAGAAGTCTAGAACAAGAAGCCCTAGAGTACTCACTCATTGGTGATAATCTCTACAAGCGTGGTAAGGATGGTTACCTAAGACTTTGTGTTCATGAGAGTGAATATCTAAAGATTTTGGAAACTGCTCACCAAGGTGTAGCAGGAGGACACTTTGGACCAGATCGGGTGATCAAGGCAATATTATTTGCAGGATTTTGGTGGCCCACCCTTCACATGGATGCACATACCTATGTGAAGAGGTGTGAGATTTGTCAGCGAACCCAGTATCCTATACGCAAAGATGAGATTCCCCTGAAGCCCATGATGGGCGGACGTGCATTCTCTAAGTGGGGAATAGACTTTGTAGGTCCTATCAATCCCCCAGCTAAGGGTTCCCATGCTGAGTATATCATCGTTGCCACGGACTATCTAACCAAGTGGGTAGAGGTAAAAGCCACAACGAAGAACGACGCTCAGACAACTGCTAAATTCTTGTTTGAGAATGTATTCACAAGATACGGGCTACCCATAGAGCTAGTTAGTGATAGAGGCACTCACTTCTTGAATGAAGTTATTGAAAATCTGCTCCAAGAATTCTTGGTAGTGCATAAGAAGTCTGCCCCCTATCACCCTCAAGCCAATGGGCAAGCCGAAAGCACCAATAAGATCCTATGCAATGTATTGACAAAATTAGTGAACAATAAACGCTCTGATTGGGACAAACAGCTACACCATGCTGTTTGGGCATACCGAGTCGCCTACAAAACGGTACTCCAAGCCACCCCCTTTCAGATGGTATTTGGCCAAAACGCAGTGCTACCGTTGGACTTCTTAATACCTACATTGAAAGTAGCACAAGAGCATGAATGGACGGGTCATGAACTCTCTTCTAGACTTTTTGACCTTGAACGATTAGGAGAAACAAGACTGAGAGCAGCTGCAGGGATATATGCAGCTAAGAAGAGACAGAAGGCATACTTTGATGCCCATGTGAAGGATAAGGGCTTGAAAGCAGGAGATCTAGTTTTAGTCTACACATTGAAACAACACACAAGGAAGCGAGAAAAGAGAGGCTATGGACCTATGATCATCAATAGGATCTCCACGAGTGGAGCAGTACAACTAGCCACTTTAGAGGGTGATGTTCTCCCAAACTATATTAGCGGATGCAGATTCAAGCTGTATCAGGAACCCCTCACGGAGGAAATGCTAAGTCGACTCAATACTGCTAAGCAACGTAAAGAGGAGGAAAAACGAATTCGAGAAGAAGCACAGGCAGAGGCCTTAGAGCGCATCAGACGAATGAAGTTGAGGAGACAAGGGAGGGATCAGCCTATGATTGACACTCAAGAGTCTCCAGGCTATCACATGGCCATGTGTGAGGCTTCAAGTGAACGTACCCATAAGATAGTGGATCGACGACCTTTTGTGACCTTAGAAATAGGACAAAGAGACAGCACGCACAACAAGCGTGAGAGCTTTAATTGATTCAGGAGCAGCCACAAGTGCAGTTCGGCTTTCTTATTGCCAGCAGCTGCAATTGGAGGTAAAACCCCTAGAAGCATATCTGATAGGATTAGGAGGTGTTGAAACCCCTTGCATGGGAGAGGTGGATCTTCCCCTCTACCTACAAGAGGTCCTCATGCCAGCAAAAGTGCTAGTGTGTGAAGACGAGGATCTGACCAAACCTCTTGTCTTAGGCCAAGACTGGATCTATGATCACGCAGTCAACCTCAACCTAAGAAGTGGACTTCTTCAGGCTTGGGTAGGCCAAAGCCGTCTCACGATTGAATTAGAAAATCAAGCACTCAAACCAATAGAACAAGCACCAACTCCTGGTCCCTCCAGGAATCCACATGAAGATAACAATGTTGTTCTTGTCCAAACTTCTATGGTGCAGAGGATTGTCAATCTTACTGAAGGTACAGGAGCCAGTAAGGAGTTCCTAACTGATCCAAAGAAGATTCTAAACGGGCAGACCGAACATCACTCGACACGAAGGAGGCTGCTGATCAAGAGGCAGGAGCGCCAACCCGTGCAACACGGAGCACCTCGTGGCGCGAAGCATATCTGGATACGCAAGGATGGAAAACCCACCACTCTAATAGCAGACTCTCGAGGAGACAACAAACAAGCCACACCATCACGGACACAAGTGAAGGAGTACCCTAGGAAACCTCCTAGGCACACCACATCTATTTGGGTCCCTAAGCGGTCAAGGAAGGCTAGCCCCAATGCTAGACACATATGGGTGCCCAAGGCCTGTTTACGAGCCCAAATAGCTCCAACTCTAGTTACTGGCATAATTCAACACTCTCAAGTCCGCTCGACTAACAACGCAGGAACTCTACCTAAAAACCACTCTGACCCATACTCAGTCACATCGAGGAATGCCTGGAAATGGGTACCCAAAAGGTCCCAAATCCATCACAACCTAGTTCGTAAACCGTTGCCTGTCTTTAGCTCTAAGAGCTACGAATCCCCTATCAAAGTTTGGAGACCTAAACCATGTATCAAATCCCCTGATCCAATTTTTGTAAATCCATCCACTCTGACATAGGTGCATTCCGAGTCCACTGCATAACCAAAGTAGGCATCTAGGATGATACTGACCTCTAATCACCACTCACACCTATCACAAGCACTTCATCTCTGACCACTAACCTTCGGGATTGTCATGTTAGTATTGTGAAGGGAACACCATTACATCCTGTTTCCTATGCAACACTAATGTGCCTTTCTTCTTCTAGCAGATAAGCACCCGATTCCCATGGCAGCAGTAGCAGGCACAAGCTCTCAGGCAGGCTCTGGTGCTCAAATCAATTGGGATGCCATGCCGGTGGAGGCCCCACCAACAGCTCGGCCTGAAGAGTTCGTGCCAGGAGACTTGGGAGACGCAGATCATATATGGGAGTCCAAGATGGAGTGTGGAGGAGTGTGGTGGACCTTCCAGTTCTTTTCAAGAGAATTCGAAACCTTACAGAATGCAGCTCCACTTCAAGATATCTGGCAAAAAGCAAGATTACAAACTTATTTTAGTGCAGCTTTGCCTAAACCCGATTTCCTCAGGTGCTACTACCTAATTGCCACACTGAAGCTGACAGGTGATAAAGATCATTCAGGCACATTCTGGGTGCCCTCCTTGTCAAATCTGGAGGAAATGAGGAAGTTCGAATTGAATGTTACTTTAATCAGGGAAGCACTTCAGATGTATGACACGCATGTACCTTCTGACCGCGACCCCTTGATACTTGAGTCGATGAAAAGCAACAGAATCAAGAAGCTAAAAGAAATGTGTGCCCTCACCCCCAACATCGCCATACCATTGCGGATGTGCCTCCAACACTTCGCATTCCCAGCTCAGGACCGTTTCACCCAACCTCACAAGAAAATATGGTATGGGCTATATCTAGCAGAGACTGGAAGCTTGCCCATTAAGATGCCTGTATGGATCTTGGACCAAGTGTATGAAGCAGGCAAGCGGGGTGTGATTAGTTTGCCCTTGCTTGTGTTGATTGTCGTTGGATTACTTTTGTTAGACCTGTCAAAATCCAAAGTTAGACCAATTATTAAATCAATGATCAAACACTTTGATATATTCACCTTGAAGGTTCCTTTTTTCCTTTGGCCAAATTTCCCAAATGCCCCCTTTCTT
>CM035442.1:60237253-60429753 GCA_020310875.1 Ceratopteris richardii
ATCAGACATATAAATTATGTATGTGTGCATAACTTGTGTGTATGTGTAAGTATGTTTCTACGTGTGTATGTATGTATGTGCATGTATAAATATATGTATTATGAATGTATATATGATTGTATATATCATGAATGTATGTATGCATGCATCTATATAATACTCAAGATGTAAGATGCATGTGCTTGTATCAAATAACTACAAAAACAATAATATAGGTACTTTGATTAACTAATTAGTGATAAAATGCACTTATTAATGCTTATCATTCAAAGGGGTCTACAAATTGACGGACAGGTTCGATACTTTTTTGCATGTCTACACCTGTGTTTTAAACTATGGCACCCTTGTTATGAAAGGAATTTTTATTATACCATTTTTGAGAAAGGAATTTAAGCTGCATTTTGACTCTTTGCATCTACTAGATTCCGCACACGCTGACGGCGATTCCGGACAAGAAGTTTCCTAAACACTCTGTAAGAAGCCAAATGGTCTTTGGGATTTTCACAAACAAGAATCATTCGGGTCTGAGATTTCATTTGTTTTCTTTATGTGAAACACATTTGTGATAAACTAATCAAGAATCTAAAAATCTATTAAGAAATCCAAATATACAAGTCTCATTAACAACTTCAACAAATTAGTGCTCCTAACCGACATGTTCACGATAACATATACCCTCCGTGTATTAGTTTCTCTATTCTATCTTAATTAAAAAAAAAGATGCCATTTATATGGGTTCTCAAATTGTGAGTCTTCTGTGATGTCTTGTCTTTAATCATTAAGCCCTACGGATAATAAGTGATTTAAACATTAGTAAAAATCCATTTGACTAATCAGTGAAAAGTTTCATAGTGATGCACTTATTTATGGTCTCGCTTCTTTCAGCAGTTGTTTCCAAAATTTCAGGTTTTGCTGAAAAAAATTACGACACAAGTTACCAATGTTGATCGAGTGTTGAGATCACATTCAAAGATATCAACTTGATACATATACCATCGTTAGAGGAATTCATCCTACGAGGTAGAATGAAAGCAAAAAAACACATGGGCTTAATTTAATTAATCGATTGAAAAGGAATGACGTGCTTGGTGAGGGCAACCAAGTCACCTTATTCGTTCATTTCATAAAATTATTTATGTTTTCTATATGATAAAAAAGGCATATCATGTAATTTTAGCTTTGTTTGATGAGTACTGAAATTTATAGCATCTGGAACATTGATTGATAGAATAGTTCAAATGTAAATCAATTGATCGAAAATCGTATAGCATGCACTCAGAGCTCTATTTGATGAATATTGAAGTTTTTAATATCTTGAATCATTGATTGATAGCTTAGTCTTAGTCAAAGAGCAATTAAGGTTGTATTCTGCCCCCCAATGGTGTAGAACATGTATCTGGAGCATAAAAGGAGTTCGACCACCTCTTTTACTTATTCTCATAAAAGTAGAACATGTATCCTCATAAAAGGAGTTCCTATCGGGATTCGGCATAGAAGAGCCTCTTCGCCATGGAAAAGATAAGGTAAAGTCCCAATTCCAAGCAGAACGGAACGTGGAAGTGTTCTGCCGCTCCTGAACTCCTTTAAATGGTATGGACTATCTTCTTCACTTATGGTTCTATGTTTTAAAACTTGAAAACCTCTCTTTCTCCAGTCCTGTCCATGCATTTCCCCAGCGCACCAATATGCTCTCAATTATTGAAAAATGTTTTCGTCATTTATTTGATGAAAACCAGGTTTTCGTGAACGCGGACTAAAATTTCAGATCTGAGATCTTTAGACAAAAAATGAATAGTTCTAACTCATTCGAATTCGGCCTTAAAAGAGATTTTCTTACGTCAATTTCTGAGTTCTAAGCCATCAACTTCGGTACACCTTACAAAGAGGATAGCAAGGTGACCTCAAAATCCAAAACTCTACGATGAACCTTCAAGACACACTATAGACTTCCAAAGTACGAGCATTTACCATGATTTCAAGGCTCAAAAGCTAAATCATTAAACGATGATATGGACCATTTAAATCAAAGCAAAAAATCAAGCTTTTCAAAGAGATTTTCTTCCCTTCTCATCTAAAATTTATAGACTCCATCTACGTTTTTTAATTTCTGAACTCGTAAGCCATCAACTTTCACTCGGAAGAGGATAGCAAGGTGAGCTCAAATCTAAGGCCCATATGAGTACATAGCATGACTTTAAGAATCAAAAGCTAAAATTAAAAGAGCCTGTCAACCCTCTAAAAGTTCTCCGTGGAAGACCTTAGAATGATATGCTAACGGTGATGCTATCAAAAGTTATTCATGTATTTCTAGCATTATATCAGGTATGGCTGGTATCTTATGCAACATCACATGCACCTTGCTCAATTTCCAAAATCACAACCACCTTTCTGTACCTTGCAAGTCTCAAACCATGCGAAGATCAATAATTAGAAAGTAAAGATTGTTCATAGTAGTCCATAGTTCTTGATTCGGTCCTCATGTACACAAGAATATCAGATTTTGATTGAGAAAAACTGCCTCAGGTATGTCATCTTCATAAAACCAAATGCATTTGAAACGTCCATTAAAATATTACAGTCCCACCTGACCGATGATATGTAGGTCATGAGTTCAAAACCCCAAGGAAGAGTCGATTGAATCCTCATGAGCTTTATGATTGTCCAACTAATTGTACCTTCAAGGCATCAAGCTAACTGAGAAATTGAACTGTTCTATGCCCTTATTATCGAGCTGTTTTATAGCCTTACTTTATGGGATATATGAGGTCTCAGAAGTCCTAAGCCCACTCATTAAGCATTTCAAATTAGTAATAATCAACCAATGAGCACCAAGGCACCATAGCAGCCGAGACCCGGCTTGCATCCTTATCTAAGTAATCATCCCTCGTTCACACATGAGTGAGCTTTAGGTGAATAAAATATTTTGACCTTCAATGACACTTTTAACGTGTCGACGTGTGCCAAAACTTGCGATGGTGCTTCTACATATTCATACTGTAGGATTTCAGGTACGACTTAGGAGACTGACTGAATAGCTCCTCTAGAGCCTCATAAAAGTTCACTTGATTATCAAAATATTTAACTGATAACAATCAGCTTGAACTGATGCCAATGCTGTACATCCATTGATCCGTGTTACGTGCATATATTCCTCAGACAGGTACCCCTTCGCCAGAGAGCACCATCCTCTACCTTTAGACACATTCAAAATCGAGCAAACTGATCAATGATGCATAACGAATTCATGTAGACGCTAAATCTACTTCAAGAACGGAGCGGCTGAACCGATCACGAACCTCAAACATCATGGTTGCTCTGCGCAGTACATTCTATGAGGATTATTGTGCACGATTCTGGGAGTTTTAGCCGAATCATCTAATCTGGATTCTGTCAAATGGGTTAGCCACGCTGTTATGCAGGTCCTGTACTGCAATTACACTCTTAATTTATTATCAATGTGACAGACATTCTTGATCACATTACGGAACTTGGACATGGGCACGCCTGGCCTGTATCTCTTAGTATAACCTTACTGTCTTGTCCCTCAGATTGTTGACAATCTTTTCTGCGTTTTTTGGAGTTAAGCCGTTTGCTCTTCAAGGAAGCGAGATGGTGAAGACAATATTTCAGTCCGTCTTCTGCATTTTTAGAGCATCGCCACCCTTTACCATCTTTCCTTTGGCACTGTCTCGAGAAAACGCGATCCTTAAAAATAAAACCAGCACTCTATTTCATAGTAAGTTCATTTTTATAAAAAATGGGTTTAATATACCTGAAGTGATGGCCCTATACTGATAGTTGCTAGGGGTGGATTCTGTGCGACGCAGGTATTGTTATCGCTTTTGCCGAGACAATCCGTAGCTATCATTGAACGTTGTTGTTTGCTGCTTTCTCCGGAAATGATGTCCTTTCCATGCTGTGAAATGACTTTAGGACTAGTTTCATTCGGTTGGTAGCTGCCTGACGCGCAGAGCTCTTGTTTTCGACAAGTTTCATGCCCAGCCGCGAACTCTTTAATATCGGTTGCCGCTCGGAATACGCCTGCTAGATGTCCACATCGGGAATATTCCATGAAATTCGCGAAGCTCGTATGCTGAGAGGCTGCTTCCATTGGCTCGTTAAACGGGCCGTTTCCATACTCACAATCCACGTTCACGATGTTCGGGATGCCGCTATGCATGCCATCGAACGAGCGCTTTTGCATAGATTTACTGTCACCTGGACCCTGATTTTCCGTGACAGGAATAATTGCAGAGTCTTCTTCGAGCATGCATATTCCGGAGCTTCTGCCTTCGTTCTCGCATTGATAGTGCGTTTTCCGTTTACTCAAGGATTCAAGATGATGCAGGCAATTACTCTGCCCATCTTTAACATTGTTCGAACATTCGCATCCCTTAACATCTTTGCGGCGACATTGTCTTAACGATAATATTTCTAATGGAATACTGTTGCTAAGTCCATCTAATCCATGCGATTCCTCGTCAAGTGACTCCACGCCAACACACCCTTCTCCCGTACAGTCTGTACCCCGATCTCCTGTACCTTCATGATGGGTATCTGTTTCCCTTGGTACGATCAGTTTCTGCCCAGTTCCATGTCTTTCATTTCCATAATAAAGCTTAAGCTGCCTGTATTCATAGTGAGGTGAGCCAGATCTAGATACCTGGGAACAACCCAATGGCATTCCTTTTTTCTGAAGAATTTGAGCAAATCCTACATTGTCATTCTCTGAGGACCCTAAACCGCTAGGTGTAAAGCCACTTGCGGGAAATAAAGAGTCCAGTCTGTTCACCTTCAATGCAGTTGAACCTTCTTTCCTAACGTCAGCCAGAGTACACTGACCGAAATCATCCACACTGACCTTTACTTCAGAATCAGAACGAGTTCGAGACGATAGACCATATTCAACAGTTTTTGGACTAACTTCACGATTCGCATGCGTAAATCTGTCTACAACTTCCGTAGTACCAATCTGGAATGCGTTTCTAGAGTTACGACCTTCACATTCACTATGAGCATTGAAAGTTCCTCTTCCGTTAGCTTGTATATTTATCTCACAAGAGTCACTAAACACGGTCATATCAAGCTCTCTTTCTTTGGCAATCAGATTACATAAATGCATGAGCCCACTATTCCTGGAAGGGCTACAAAAGGAGGAATCATCCATGTCCTTTTCTACTTTTACTGTGGTTGCATGACACTCCGCAGCTAATGTGTCTTTTGTTGCTCTAGAGTCAGCACTTTTCGGTTGTTTCTTTGATTTCTTTTGTCGGTTGCGATGGTTTTCACAGTAGACGAAACCTGGCATAGCCTGCTTTGAACACTGCCAGAATTTCCCATCACTTCTACGACAACGTTCAGGGATTTCGTGGTTTTCGTTCGAAACTTCAGCCCGTTCCTGTTTAACAAAGTATGCCTTTCCTGATGAAGCATCTGTTTTGCCACAAGGCCTGCTTTTAAGATTGTGATGGAGATCACAGAAGATAGTTCCTGTTGTTGCACTCCTTGCACATGGCTTCTGTTTTCCATTTGATCTGCGGCATCTTTGGATACTACGATCTTTCCTTGAAGCATCTACATTAATAGAGCTGACAACGTACGTCTCAGATAGCTCGGACTGTCCTGGCTGCAAATAGTTTCGCATTTTAAGTATCGAGACATGGAAAGCTTCATTAGCAATAATGATTTCTATCACATGCAAGAGGAAAGGAGAGGAGATCTTCAAATGATGAATCAAAACTGCAACAGGCAATACATAAAATCACTACGCCTGACTCCTGGGTTTCACTGACACTTGTCTTTAATTAGGCTTTATCTAAATATTCGGTCCAAAAATTTAATTACGCGATAGAAGCGTCTCTCGGAGAGAAAAAAGACCTCTTTCTCAGTTTTTCGATCGTCACCCAGAGATTGGCACTTGGGAAGAAGGATACGGTTCGACTCTATATCACGACATTGCCAGCTAGAGCCGAGCATTCTTTCGTTATTCACAGGAGGAAAGGATTCGTTGGAATTAACAGGATTCGTGATCGCGCGGATCACACCGATTTCACGCAAAGTGCTGCTTTCCGAAGATTTGCAACTCGAGCAGCTGTTACTTTCCATATTATCTTCTTTAAAATGGAGCTCTTCGAGTGGAAGATCTGCATTCAGCAAATAAAGATTTTAGTGGCGATTAATAGGCATTTTTAATGTCGTAAATATGAAGCGTACTGAAGATAGCGCGACGGATTATCTAGTAATGAACAGCAGGTTAGTATACGCTAATGTAAAACAGAGGTAAGTTATTTCTTTAACAAATCTCCTTCAGTCCCCCTTCAAATATTCTGCACAAACCTGGCTTCTGCAGATCATAATAGTCTGAAGATGTCCTGTATGTCAGCTCCTTTTCACGTGCATTTGAATGTAAAGACGATGTTGTGGAAGCTGCATTTAGAGATAGTACAAGTTTTTCACCATTGCGAGGCCACGACTCTTCTAATGCAAATTTTTCAGATGATTGTGCCACGCATTTTGACAACCTAGGAGAAGGGTGGACTGGTCTCTGTCCTGTCGTATCACTCATCCCATTCAAAGCGGTAGCACCGGAGTGGGACGCTAAAGCCAACTCATATTCGCTTAAGCATGTATTTAAGTTAACAACTGGCTCCACTCTAAATGGAGCCATATGCTTCCAATCCGTACACTCCACATTCTGATACATTTGCATGCCGATAGGGACGCCGTTGGAGAAAGACAGTGGATATCTTTCCCACTGTAGAATCGGAAAAGCCATCTTGATAATGGGGAAGAGAGCCTCTCGATCCTCTTCCGTTATGGATTCGAGTAGATGACACTCGGCATCCGCGCCAGAGGCAGATAGGATCTCGAAGAGCTCTTTCATTTACAAAACCTTCAAGAATAAGACAAGCGGCTACGTCGCAGGGAGAGACCTCACCATGAGATGTAAGCCAGCTTTTAGCGGCGGACACGGAACCTGGCAGAAAGAAACTTCTATAAAGGCACTGGCAAATGAGAACCGTCATACTGGAGCTCTCCCTTGTCGACTATCATGCACAAAGAACGTACCTCGGAGGCAGCCAGAAATCTTGCCAGCAGAACCTGAAGAACAAAATCCAGCAGCAGAGGTTCGAACACCGCCGAAACGCAGGCGAAGGGACGTCTCGTAGCTGATTGACAGGAAAAACTGATCGAAAGAGGATCGTATCAGTAGATTAGAGTGCTTCACCTAAAGACAAGGAGTTAGATGTGCAAAAGAGAGCGGATACAAGAACGGAGGAGAGCCGGTATACTTTGCAGTCAGAAAAAGGTCGGCGGGGGAGAAGCAGGTGATGTACGCCTCTAGAGTCTACAGTAGTAGTACTAGGTCTACCAGTCCTCGCTCGCGCCGAAGCAACGCGCGCACACACAGTAATGGCACGGCCCCTCGCACAGAGCTGCATAAATGCAGACGTGCGCAAAGACTGCTTCCTTGCGAGCGTTTTGCTTATATCTGGTAGTTGCCCAAAATTCAAATGCCTCGCATCTATGTGGTTTTTTTACCTCTCGAGAAAGAAAATAGTAAAGAATGAGTTATGAGAAGCAAATACGGAAGGAAAACATGAGCGTTGAAGAAGAGGATGGTGACGGGCTATAATATATATGCTCAATAGAAAATAGAAAATCAATTTGTGACCAAATTTCGTTGAGAATATGAATGATTTTTAAAGAACCGCCTTGTGGGTGAGTGCTTCTTTAAAGTCCTTTTTTTTTAAGTAGTGGGCTGACAATATTAATAAAAACATTGATGATTATTCTAAAAAATAACATTGACAATCATTTGAAGGACTGCATGGATTACTTGGTTTTTTCTTCAGCTATCGACCATATTTAAAATGTCATTCAAACATGGTGTGTGTGCTTTGCTTCTTGTAGTTGATGACCTCTCTTCTTCTTACACCAAGTGAATAGGTTTTTAGAGTGATTAGGTTAAGAGATATCAAAGACATCTAGATGGAGCTTCGAGAAATCCTTCTAAGTCTCCATATTGCATGACTTTTGTTTTTAGGCAACAGAAAAAAGAAGATTCTATTATGGAAACAAATACATAGTGTGCAAGGAGGCAAGATCCCATCTCTTTACAAGGAGAAGCCAAATCAAAACAAAGGGACCATTACAACTTGGTGTCAAGGTTATACACCATGATGAACCTCACAAGTGAGTACAAAGACACAAGGGTGTCTCTCCATTTGTTAGGAGGGAGACTGTTTATCACATATTGAATAGGGTCTTCCTTATCGATAGCATTACAAATAGTCATGAGGCTACTCTGGCCATCAGTAGCCAGAGTTCTTTTAAGGGGCATTAGATAATTTTTTTTACCAAATTGAAACACAGTCTGGTTCCTACTGAGCCAAATGTGCCAAATGATTTGGCTTCTCCAGGTATGCCAGAGGACAACATCCATTATGTAACAACTTCCAATGATGATTTCTTCAATACCCAATGTAGGAGTACCGAGAACTTGCAAAACATGGGTGAGGGGTTGCCAAAACAACTTGGCATGCGAGTAATGGATAAAGAGATGGGGCAAATCTTCCTCTAAGCCATAGAATGAACAGCTACCATAATTCCTATTAATGTTCTTTGATATGTTACTTGTCCAGATGCCATTGTGCATTAGCAACCATTGGAAATACGAGTGCTTTATACTGAAGGGAAAAGCCCAGATGGCTCTGAATCTGTATCTCCATTGAATGTTCCATTTCTTGTTAAGCTTGTGGGCAATTTCTGAGATAGAACCTTTGGTAGCTTTGAATCTTTTCCACATGTCCTGAGCCACTTCACCAATGTTAATATGGGCACATTTAGTATCTTTAATCTTCTTCTACAGCATAAGCTTTCTGTCCAAGATGACATGTAAGCAAGAAAGGGACAAATTAATATTATCTCTGCACACTTGATCATATATAATATCGCCTTCATAGAGAAACCATTTCCAATTTCTAATTCTAGCTTTGAAACACTTGTGATCCTTGATGCGAGGGACACAATATTTCCAGAGTGCAAGCCACCCATGCCAGGGTGATTCGTGCAGATAAAAGTTAGTATTACAAATGAAAGAGATTTTAGGCATGTATAACCTCTTGACTTTCATCCAAGCATCCAAAAATCTACAAGAGAGAGTGATGCCCATAGGACAAAACTCTTGGGGATAGATAATTAGGTCCCATAAATGGTTATTGGTCCAAGCCCTTTAGTTATGAACATAAAAAAGGTGAGAAATTCTTTTTAATAAAATGGCCCAAATATCTTCGTAGTTAAGACATCTTAGGATCCATTTGGCAGATAAATTATTACCCATTTTGGTGGGGTCCAGAATACCCAGTCCTCCTTCATCTTTTGGCAGGCAGCAAGTACTCCAAGCAACCTTAGGAATTTTCTTAATATCTGTGCCCTCCCCCCCAAAAAAATATTTTGGCCAAAGCAATAATAAGGGACCATTGCTTTTTAGAAGGCTTCCAACAGGATAAAAAATATAAAGCATGCAAATCTAGCGGTAGTGATCCCCCTTGGGATAAAACAACCCAAGTAGCTGGGTACCACTCAAGTAGCGAAAGATGCGCTTAACTGCCTGTCAATGCTTGACACATGGGCAATGCAAAAACCTGCTCATCTGTGAGATAGAAAATTGAATAATATCTCATCGAGTAATGCATAAGTAAATCAACAATCCAACAACATGATGATAGAGAACAACATTAAATGCATCTCCAGCATCATGAAGACTCAATCGTAAACCTATCTCCATAGGAGTGGCAATAGGTTTACAATCTTCAAGGCCAAAACACTGCAATAATGTGTCAATATACTTCGTTTGACACAAAGCCATTCCACCATCAACGTGCATAAATTGAATGCCTAAATAATGATACAAATACCCCAGATCAGACAACTCAAATGAAGCATGTAAATCAGCCTTGAAATTGGCAATATGCTTCTCATGAGGACCAGTGAGCAGCATGTCATCAACATACATCACAATGATCAATAGCACATCATTAGCACGCATAAGATATAAGGTGCTTTCAATTGGACTATTCTCAAAACCATGTGCAATCAGATATCCATGTATCTTTTCATACCAAGCACATGGTGCTTGCGTTAAACCATATAATGCCTTCATTAACCTGCACACCTGGTTTTCATGCCCTTTTGCACAAAGCCATGGGGCTCAAAAACATACACTTTTTCATGCAAATCACCATTCAAAAATGTTGTTTTAATGTCTAACTAATGTACATTCCAACGATGATGAGCTTCAAGTGCACAGATGCTACCAATAGTAGTCATTTGGCAAGTAGGAGCAAAGGTCTCATCAAAATGAATGCCTCTTTCCTAAGCATGACCCTTTGCAACAAGCCTAGCCTTATACCTGTCAACTGTTCCATAAGGTTTATGCTTCAGCTTGTATACCCACTTAGTGCCAATGGCCTTCTTGCCAGGAGGCAAGTCACATAAAGCCCATGTACCATTTTTCATGATAACATCATATTCAGACTGCATTGCAATCATCCAATGTTCACAATTTTGTGTTTCATGAAACAAAATAGGCTCAGTCTCATCATAGAGACTGGATGGAGCCATAGCATAGCAATTTGATGCAAAAGAGGCACTATGAGAGCCTGAAGGAGTAGGATATGATAGAGGTGCATTTAATTTGCTATCATGCAAAGTCTGCACCAGCCATTTTGGCATAGTTTTTGCCACCTCAATATCAACTCTCTCATCAACAAGTGCATCATGTAAATCTAAATCAGAAATAGAATGATCTGCATCATTACATGAAACCTGCAATGGCTGAGAAGTTGCCTCATTAGGACCAACACTAGACTGTCCACCTGTAAAAAGAGACAGCAAAGTATCATACATGTCATTGGAGCTAACAGATGTCTCCTTCATACATGAAAGTAAAGGTTGAATAGCATCTTCCACAAAAACAACATCACGGGAAACCAAAATGCATTTAGACTGTGGATGATATAGATGATAGCCTTTGCTTTCATAATTGTATCCAACAAAAATACACTTTATTACTTTATCATCCAATTTCTTGTGATGTTGCTGAGGCACTAAAGCATATTCCAAACAACCAAAACCACGCAGACGAGCAACAGATGGCTTGCGACCATGCCAAGCCTCATATATTATCGTTAGTGTCCATGTGAAAGGCCAAATGGCCACTGGACACTTCTTTGTATATGTTCTTTAATAAAACATATAGTGGTCTGGTCAGCCACAGACTACATGTTCGACCACATTTGTGAAACCTAAGAAGTCTGTCTTCATGCTCCCTGTGTACTGTGTTTTTTGTGTATTCTGCAGCATCTGTGCGAAGTACTGTGTGCAGCCTCAAGAGCTCAGTTTTCTACTCCGAGCATATCATCATGGAGCTCTCAAGAAGGAAAGCGCACTATGGTGCATCGTCGTCGAAATACTTCACTGGTATCAGAGCTCATACAGATGTATGTGGTCCCATGCCCACTAGGTCCTTAGGTGGTTCTCTCTACTTTGTCACTTTCATAGATGATGCTACTAGAAAAGTTTGGGTATATCCTATCAAATTGAAGGATGAGGTATTCCCTACTTTCAAAAAATGGCTTGCTTTAGTTGAGACTGAAAAAGGAACTAAGCTTAAGGCTTTACGTTCAAATAACGAGGGTGAGTATACCTCATATGAATTCAACCTTTTCTGTCAGTCTAGAGGGATCCGTAGAGAGTTTACAGCTCCTTATACCCCAGTACAGAATGGTGTAGCTGAGATGATGAATAGAACTATTCAAGATAGAGTAGTCTCTATGTTGCATCATGCAAACCTCTCACAAGGCTTTTGGGCAGAAGTAGTATTGACTTCAGTTCATGTGATTAACCTTTCACCTAGTACTGCCAAAGGTCTGAAAGTGGCACAAGAGTTGTGGACAGGGAAGCCACCATCTTATGATCATCTTTGAGTTTTTGGGTGTGAAGCATATGTTCATATACCCAAGATTCTTAGACAAAAGTTGGACCATAAGTCAAAGAAATGCATTTTTCTTGGATATGGTCGAGAAGGAAAATTTGGATATCACTTATGGGAGCTTGAAACACGATCAGTGATCAGAAGTAGTGATGTTATTTTCAATGAGTCTAAGATGCATAAACAGCCCATTAAGGAGGTTGAAGTGAGAAGAGTGGTGTTTCACGATACTAGTCCTCTGGTTAGCATGCATAAAAATGTTGCACATAGGGATGTTCAAGAGAATGTCCATTCATATCAGTCTGCACATGTTCCTGTTCAACAACCAGTGAGACGTTCTACACGTGTCTCACATCCACCTGATAGATATGTTCTAGCCTTCTTGCTACAAAGAGGCTATGCAAACAGAGGATCATGTCAAGTGGGAGCATGCCATGAAGAGTGAGTTGGATTCTATTCACAAGAATGGTACTTGGGATTTAGTACCTTTGCCAAATGACAGGAAAGCTTTACCATGTAAATGGGTATATAAGTTGAAATTCACATCAGATAGTGCTTCTCCAAAGTATAAAGCATGACTTGTTGCAAAGGGTTTTAAGCAATATCGTGGTGTTGATTTTGAGGAAATCTTCTCTCCAGTGGTCAAGATGACTACCCTGCGCATGTTGCTTGGATTCGTTGCAATGGAGGACTTAGAGCTAGTCCAAATGGATGTGAAAACTGCTTCCTTGCATGGAGATCTTATAGATGAGATCTATATGGAACAACGAGAGGGTTATGACGAGACCAGACATTGCATTTGCAGTGGGAGTTGTGAGCAGATATATGTCTAATCCTGGGAAGAAACATTGGGAAGTGGTCAAGATGATTTTAAGATATCTAAGTGGCACTAAGGACAAGTGTCAATGCGTAGGTAGAGGGAAAGCATTCATTATTGGTTACACAGATTCTGACTATGCTGGTTGTAGAGACAATCGTAAGTCTACATCAGGGTACATTTTTTCATTTTGTTGGAGGTGCTATCTCTTGGAGATCTCGTCTTCAAGAATGTAAAGTTGTTTCCACCACAGAAGCAGAGTATGTTGAAGCAAGTGAGGCATGTAAGGAAGCATTGTGGCTTTCTCGTCTTGCTTGTGATATGGGTTTACCCCAGCATGTACCTCGTTTGCTCAATGATAGTCAGAGTGCCATTGCTTTGGCTAAGAATCCAGTCTATCATGCAAAGACCAAGCACATTGAGGTGAGGTATCACTTCATTAGAGGTTGCTTAGCCACTGAGCGCATTATTCTTGAGAAGGTTCACACTCGAGATAATGTTGCAGATGCTTTGACTAAAGCTCTACTACATGATAGCTTTTGACATTGTTGTCACTTGATGGGGGTTACTTGATTCCTGATCTTACACAGTCACTTGTCTACTATGTAACATGCCCATCATGTGGGAGGTATAGTTTGTATACTTACACTCAGGTATTCTTTATCATTCTTTATTTTTTCTCCCATAGTTACTTTGGCCATATTGGCCTTTAGTGGGAGATTGTTACCGTTAGTGTCCATGTGAAAGGCCAAATGGCCACTGGACACTTCTTTGTATATGTTCTTTAATAAAACATATAGTGGTGTGTCAGCCACAGACTGGATGTTCGACCACATTTGTTAAACCTAAGAAGTTTGTCTTCGTGCTCCTTGTGTATTGTGTTTTCTGTGTATTCTATAGCATCTGTGCGAAGTACTGCGTGCGGCCTCAAGAGCTTGGTTTTCTACTCCAAGCATATCATTGTGAAGCTCTCGAGAAGAAAAGCGCATTGTGGTGCATTGTCGTTGAAATACTTCATCATATGGAGTGATAGAGTGTAGTGGGGCACCTATTAAGTACATATGTTGCACACATGACAACCTCAAGCCAAAAATTATGTGGTAAAACATTACTCTTGATCATACAGGTTGCCATCTCCATGAGTGATCTGTTCTTTTGTTCAGCAACTCCATTCTGTTGAGGTGTATACGACACTACATTGATGTTTTATCCCATATTCAGCCAGAAATGCATTACAGTTAGAAGACATATATCTCCTCCCCTCGATCAGAATGGAGGGTGCCCATTTTACATGCTGATAGATTTTCAGCCAAAAAAAAAAATTGATTGAAGCACATAAACACTTAGAACTTTGCTTTGAGTGGATATACCCATGCATGTCTGGAAAAATCATCAATGAAAGTCATGAAGTAAAGATAATTTCCCAAACAAGGTGTCTGCATAGGATCATAGACATCACTATGTACAAGCTGCAATTTCTAAGTAGCCCGAACTGAACCATCTTTTGGAAAGGAGGAATGTTGCATTTTTCCCAAAATACAGCCTTCACAAACATGTTTTTCGGGTGCCTCAAGTTTGGGCAAAGAGGACGCCATTTCAGATTTTTGTAGGCATAGCGAACTAGCAAAATTCAGATGACCAAAGCCTGCATGCCGAAGCTTTGCATCTAACATAGCCTGAGAATCATGTACTATAAATGCCAAATCATTCAAAAATCTTTCATAGTCTATGGGCTTATATAACCCACAACATAAAATGCCAAAAGCACTAATCATGTCACCATTTGAGAGATCATGAATTGTACACCTATCATCAACAAATTTCACAACCAAGCCAATCTTGACTAAAGCCAAAACTGATAATAGATTCTTCTTGATCCCTAGCACAAGTAAAGCATCTGACAAAGAGAACTACCGTCAATAGTAGTCAGAATGATCTTACAAACTCCCATGATAGGATAAGAGGAGTTGTTGGTGCATGTGACAGTATTCCCTGTAGTGGAAGGCTCGAGTGAAGTGAAAAAACTGTGTTGCGATGTAATATGTTTGGTTGCCCCACTATCAAAATACCAAACATTTGAGTCTACTAGAGACATACACTTCTCATGAGAAGATGGATTAAAATTGCAAACAATAGTAAATGCCCAAGATTGGTAGACTCCGTTTTCAGTGTAAAGGCCTCTGCAATAACCATTCTAGCCTCCTTTTTCTTTGCCTCTTTAGCAGCGAGTTTTGGACAGCTCTTAATGACATGATCATTTGCTTTACAGTATTTGCAAAAGGATTTCTACTTTTTTTTAGTTTCTTCTTATCTTTGTCTTCCTTCTTCGAATGTACAACATTTGCAGATTTCTGCTTACTAGTAGATGAGCTGCATTCACCTTTGCCCTTCTGACTAGCCACGAAAGCTTGATATGAAACATGCATAATAGACGTTTTGCCTAGACTGATCTTATTGCAACATAACAAAAACTAACTCCTCAAATGACAAGGCATTTGGATTGCCTTGCATCATCAAACGAAGAGTAGAAGCCAGACTCTGATATCAATCAGGAAGACCATTTAGAACGATCTGCACAAGTGAGCTATCTAGTATAACCTCATCAACAGAAATCAACTGTTCCTTCAAGCCATTGATCTTTGTTAGAAAATTGTCCATAGAATCACCTTCATTCATATGCTCACTCTCCAAGTGTTTTCGGAGGTAAGCAACACGCACCTCATTCCTAGCGTGGTACAACGTGGTAAGTGTGTCCCAAGCATCCTTAGCTGTTCTACAAGAGTGAATGTGAGGAATACTGGCACTGTTGTCAGGATCTTGCTCACGCGCATACAGAGATTACGAACACAAAAAAAAACACACAGAAAATAGAGGCAACAAGAGACGAGACCGAACGCAAGATTGGGTGCAATCTCCCCCCATGCACTCTGTTTCGACAGTCCACAGAGTGCATGTATTTATAGGACTTTTGATTACGTCGAAAAGAGTGGTTACAAGAGGGCGGCTTCGAAAAGCAGGCGTGAAACTAAAAGTTGGTAACTTTTACAGAAAGCCATTGCTTTCAATAACAAAAACTACGGTCTTCAATGACCCTTATTCTAACCATTACTTTTCTAACAATAGAACCTTCTACGCAGGTTTATTTACAAGCTAAATAATAATTATTCGGATTATTGATGTCCGCCCTTTCACGCCTTGCACGCTCCTCACGAACCTTCAGCTGCTATATCAAAAATATCAAAAACATATTAATATATTAATAATATAACACTTTAGCAATGCATTGTTCAATAATATACAACATGCCTCTCAGTTGACAAGCAACTGACCTCAGTTGATAAAATAATTTAACACTCTAACAATTACAATGCAGTGTTCAACATATTCCATGTTACTGTTACAATCCAACAATGCATTGGCTAACATATTCCATGTTACTGTTACAATCCAACAATGCATTGGCTATTCCATATTTCAATCCAACAATGCATTGGCTATTCCATATTTCAATCCAACAATGCATTGGCTAACATATTCCATGTTACAATCCAACAATGCATTGGCTAACATATTCCATGTTACAATCCAACAATTACTTGTTCAACATATTCCATAATTCATAACATGCCCCTCAGTTGAAAAGACAACTGACCTCAGTTGAAAAATAATAAACATGGATAGCCAGTCACATGTTTCATCACTGAACGAAAAAAAAATAGGCATGTGCCATGTAAAAATACATGCATGGAAATGTTCATGGAGGTGTTAAGTTATTAAGGGTATCTGTAAGATGCTGACATAGTCTTTCTAATGAATTTGGGCAAGCAAAACTTGAATATGCTCCTATAAACTAAATTCAATATGTAAATGCATCACAATTATCAAACATGTAGGGTAAACTTTAAAGGTAGAAATGAATCCCGAAACTCTTCTTGAAAATCCTTCCATGTGCGTGGACAATCTGCAGTCTGAGAAAGATCATTCCATCATTGCTGCGCTCTTCCTACTAAGTAATTAGTGGCAAACTCGATTTTCTTATTTTCTGAATATAACTCATCGGAAAAGAAATCGTTGAATAGGGATAGCCATGATAAGACAAAGCGGCCATCTATTCGTCCGTCGAATTGAAGCATAGCATAACGTCCTTGTATGGCTTGTTGAAGTGCTTGAAGTTCTTGGTTCATAATCTCTAACTCTTGCTCGAATGAAACTCCAGGTAAAGGTGAATTACAGAAATCTTCCATGGTGCTCTTGGACCCTTGCTCTCAACCTTGGTGTATTGAACCTTCTTGTTTGCAACCTTGGTGTCTCGATCCCGTGTTCTCAACCTTGCTTGGTATCTTGAACACTCAATCAAGTGCCACCCAAGGATTTTGAAGGAATTCACACTTGCAAGCTAGCTCATTGGAAAGTTCGTTCCGAGAGCTTTCCAACGGTATATTACACGCCTCAATCCGACCTACGGATTGAAAGTTACACTTGATTCTTTGTTGGGTCCATCCTTGAAATCGCCGCGAGCGCCTTCCACAAGTAAGAGAGAGAGAGAGAGAGACTTGAGTACAACTCCAAGAGATGGTGGAGTGGTCAAAGTACTTCCCTTGAAAGTAGGAGGTTGTGGGTTCAAATCCTCCTACTGGAACTGAAACAGAAACCGAAACCGGAACTGGAACTGAAACAGAAACCAAAACCGAAGACGGAGACGGAGACGGAAACGGAATCGGAATCGGAATCGAAATCGCGAACAGAGAACAGATCTGTATTGACGCGTGCAGAGCTCTGATACCACTGTTGTTAGGATCTTGCTCACGCGCATACAGAGATTACGAACGCAGAAAAAAACACACAGAAAATAGAGGCAACAAGAGACGAGACCGAACGCAAGATTGGGTGCAATCTCCCCCCATGCACTCTGTTTCGACAGTCCACAGAGTGCATGTATTTATAGGACTTTTGATTACGTCGAAAAGAGTGGTTACAAGAGGGCGGCTTCGAAAAGCAGGCGTGAAACTAAAAGTTGGTATCTTTTACAGAAAGCCATTGCTTTCAATAACAGAAACTGCGGTCTTCAATGACCCTTATTCTAACCATTACTTTTCTAACAATAGAACCTTCTACGCAGGTTTATTTACAAGCTAAATAATAATTATTCGGACTATTGATGTCCTCCCTTTCACGCCTTGCACGCTCCTCACGAACCTTCAGCTGCTATATCAAAAATATCAAAAACATATTAATATATTAATAATATAACACTTTAGCAATGCATTGTTCAATAATATACAACAGGCACGTTTGACAGACAAGGCTATCAGTGCATGTGCCTAAGCTTCTCTGGCATCAGAACAAATTTGTTGTATTATAGGTGCAACAAAAGCTACAACACGAATAGGAATCCAAAGAATATCAGCATCTTCAATGCCATCTACATTGTCTTCAATACCTGTATTTGCAGGTATAATAGGACATTTTTCAACACCTGGCACAATGTTCCGCAATCCTTTTGCAACCAATACATGTCACATCATATAAGCCCACAATGGGTAATTGGTACCATGCAACTTATCCTCAATAGCCAACATAGGGAATACATCACTTCTTTCAGCCATGGCCACTGACTAAAATACCCTGATGTAGAAAAATGACTATAGTTGAAAAAGTTGAACAAAAGTACCCTGACGAGTTCTACTAAACCTATAGTAGACTACAAGATGCTTATACTGGCGAACAAAAACTAGTATATGTCTTTGGCACAAAAAGACGAAGTAGCCTACATAAGCACTACGATAGTGCGTTCGAAGGTCGAAACGAGCTCAGATCGCAACTTTGGCACCATAGAGCGAAGCAATTTTGATCTACTTATCACCTTGAGTATACATACAAAATTTGTGCAATTTTGAGACTGTGATCGGAAGGGTGTCGATGATGCCCTAGATGAAGTGGTGACGTACTCTGATACCAATTATTGGAGTTAAACATATGCGGAAGCACGCGAACAGCACAACGAAGAAGAAGAAGCCTGGAGCACAACACACAATACTGAGTGTATTACACTAGAATGTACAAAGATAAGTAACACACAATACTGAGTGTATTACACTAGAATGTATTACACCCGTTAGGGCTCTAGGTGTATATACAAGCCGGGAGACAAAAACCTCCGAAAGAGGGAAAAAAGTGCCTTGATGGTCCTAGTGTGTTCACACACATCACTACCTAAATATATCAACAAAAAATAATAGAAGCATAAATACAAACTAAAGTAAAGTTAAGAAGGCTGTCATGCTAAGTGGAAACGATTTTAAGGTGAGAAGCTTCAAATTGCCTACCTTCACTTCTTGAAGACAGAGGAAATCTAGATGATGGTCAAGAACTTTCCACCAAAGGTGAATGCTTTTGGCTCTAATCGGGTTAGATAAACCTTTGGTATTCAAAGATAAGATATTGATGTTATCCATTAAAACACGAAGAAAGAGAAACAAAAGAGAACCTTATTTCGGACTAACCTTGGTTGGCTTACTCAACGTTCTTGATGTCCTCAGGACTTCTTTCCTTTTAGAATTGGCTTGAATTTGAGATACAATCGAGTTTACCTTGCTGTTAGAAACTTGAGGGGTCACCTGATCAGAGGTATCCATGGGCTGCTCCTCTTGTGCTATTTGCTTAATTTGTTCTTTGTCAGTTCCTCAGCAAAAGAATCAATATTATATGAGGTATCAGAAGAGGCATACAGAGACTTACTCATAGATTTCTTGTTTGAGACAACAATCCACCCTTCCTTGGACTTGTTTGGGTCCCGAGGATGAGAGTTGGGCATCTCCTTAGTAGACTCCTTATTATGGTTAGTGTTTAGACATTCATTTTCTTTATCACTATCATAAGTGTTCTCTACAAAAGGATTACTTACTTCATTGAGGAGGACATCATAGGGATTAGAAGACTTATCATTTCTTTTTTTGAAAGGTTTTCCTAGGGTTTTCTTACCCACATGATGGGTACTCTGCCGATTTCCAGAATTTACTTCTTTTTTCATGGGGACCTCATAATTGCCATTCAAATCATTAGCCAACAGTGGGAAATCTTTTATTAAATGTCCCTGCTTGAAACATTTAAAACAAGAATTAGGTAAAGTTAGGTACAAAATCTTTGTTCATCCAAAAATAATCCATCAAAATCTTTAATACTGATAAAATATTTGATCAGTTTGGTAACATCAACTTCAATCATTAAACCTGGGTCCAATTTAGGGTTTATGCTTCCCACTCTAGACCTTTGGCCAAGCACTTTTCCACGTCTACTTCCAAGCTTCTCAACCCACACATAATATTCAACATGCATTTTAGGGAAATCTACCCAAATTGGGATCTTGGTGGGTTTGGCTCCATGAGGGTAAATCCTATATACCAACAGAAAAAGGAAACCGGCATGTTTCTAATAAGCCATTGGCCTTCAACCACAACTTGCAGAGCACTTTTAGAATCCTAAAAAAAAATAGATAGTAACTATTTGGGAGATACTGCATTTGCTTCACAAAAATACCCCTAGGTCCACAGTTTGTTCTCATCCAATGCTTTAAGGCTTATTGTGATGGGCGAGGCCCATGACACAGTCCAATAATGACACATTTTGCTAGCTGCTTTTGCTAGTTATCGAGATAACCTCTATCTATGATGATTGAGTCATCTTCATTATCCATTTGGGAGTCAATATTAATGTAATGCGGATCATCTTCCATAGCTTGTTTACCTTTATCTATGTTCTGACCAACAGGAAGAGCATGCATACCTGAGCACTAATCAAGTTTGACATGATTAGCAGTTGCTTCCTTCGTTATCTATGCATAAGACTTTGGAGAAGAAGGACCCACCTTCTCCATTGTATCATCCTAAGTGGTATACTCCATGGGGAAACTCTCACAAGTAAAGGAGATTCCATTCCGCAAAGCGTCGTACAACGACATCAATCACCTTTTGGTGCATGCAGAGGTCGGCAAACATGTGTATTAGAGTCCTTTCTATTCTTTTCAATACAAAGCTCTACTAAAGAATTTAACTTTGCCATTGGATGAGAACTAGCGCTCTATTAGTGTATGAAAAGCTTGTTTTACCTTAAAAGTGGATTAAATGAACATAGATGTTCATCATTTCTTACAAATGATACATGCTCCAAAGGTGTGAAATCTTGATTCAAGGGGAAGGTTAGGGATTTGTGAGGTTTGAGGCATTCATTGCTCTCCTTCAAAGGTGCGATCTCATCTCTATGGACTAAGGCCCCAACCATGCCTCTATATATAACTTCACCCAAGGGGTAGTCTAATAAAAAAGTACACACATGTCTTTTACATGCCCTATTCCTTTAGAGTCTACTCAATTGATAAGTCGGTGATGTATTCCCAGTCTTCTTGAGTTAACTCGAGTGGATCCTTCTAGAAGGCCCTAGAACTCTTAGGTAAAACACACACACTTATGACTCTCATGGAATTTGAATCCAAGAGGTCCCCCTTACCATCCTTGAGATAAGGATGAAAGCGTTGATCAATATTTTCAGGCAAATATGATGCGTGTTTAATCCTAAATCCCTTTGTTAGAAAGGATTTCCCTTACGAATGATGGCATATGAAGTATAGTCATTTGATTCAACTTGAACCTTTCTCCTAAAAAGAATGAAAAGCAAACATTGAACTTAGAATAATTCGATTGATGGTAACATGTACATGTGAACCAAAATATAAGTTGTAAGTACAAATGATGAATTACATTGAGTTGATCTAATATGAATGATTTTTTATACTAACAAGAATGAAAAGCAAACATTGAACTTAGACTAATTCGATTGATGGTACCATGTACATGTGAACCAAAATATAAGTTGTAAGTACAAATGATGAATTAAATTGAGTTGATCTAATATGAATGATTTCAAAGCTTCGTTCACATCTATGTAATGCTCCTCTTAGAGGGTTTCTATGGTGCTATGTCGCTCTAGCACAATGGCAAGTACCAACGTGAGGAGATCTACAAGATTACGACCACCACGTGCTAGAGAGATGACTCTCCTCCCAACCAAATGCCTCTATATATAGCTCTCTCCAGGGGACTGCCTTCTTGGGCAGGTGGATACTAGCCAGCCATGTGTCGGCCATGTAACTGCATGTGTGCCAAGTGTCCCAATCAACTCGAGTTAACTCAAGTGGATGCTTCTAGAAGGCTCTTGATCTCTTTGGGCAAAATACTCTCCCCATGTTCCCCATGGGGATTGAACCCAAGACCTCCTCCTTCACATCCTTGAGACTTAACCACTAAGCTAAGTGGATCACTTGTTCACAAGGGCACAAGAGCTCCTAGTAAGTCTAAACTCGAGATCTTTGGTCATACACACGAATGACCAAATAGTGTCCGATTTCAGATCCGTTTGAACCGGCTAGATCCTTGGAGCATAGACTTACTTTATTACATTCTTCCCCCCTTGGAAAATATTTTTGTCCTAAAAAATAGAGCTATATATCTATTGTAGGCAACCCCTGAGCCTCATGTTCTAAAACTGGAAGAACATGGTCATGTTCTAGAATTGAAAGAACATGTCTCATCTCTGTGGTGGCATCCCTGTCCAAATGATTCAAAAACATTGTCTCGTGTTGCACTTTGATAAAGTTGTCAAAGTTCAAAGTAGTAAATGAATAATAAGGGTGGATCTAAAGACATCCCTGGCCAATTCACAGTTTCTCGATGTGCGATCTAGGCACAAATATGTGAACTGGGTGGATTCAACTTACTAGTACTGGTGCATGGACTTAGTAATGAAGGCGGGATTTTTATCCCTTATAAGACTTTGAGAACTCTTGATTCACTTGAATTTATTTTGGAGAACTTGAAGTCTGGTCGTCCCAAACATCTAACTTGGATGTTTGTGCAATGGTTTACTCTTATCCAATAGTTACTTGATTTTTTTACCCGACTAGAGGACTACTTTGTCCTAATAAGTTTAAAAATCCTATGAAAACTGTAGGAGAAGGTTTACCATTTTTTCTTTGAGTGAACCATACTATATCTTGACCAATACAAATTCAAAATGAAAATTGTCCAACTTAGGACACTTTTCTCAAAGACTTGAGCTAAAAATTCTTGGGAATTGTCAATCTGTTGAGCACTTCCTAACTTCTCTATTCTAGAGTATACTGGACTCTAGGAAATCTTTTATGCTATAACTTGAAGCAAACTCAAATGAATAGGTCAAACTTGAACTTATCATCTTTCGATGTTTGAAAAGGTTCTTGTACAGAACATCTATCTAAGATGTTTAATTTACCTGGTTCTATCCGGCTAACCCTTGAATTTTATGAAAAGAATCAAATACCATATCTGAGTCGAATCCAAAAGATTCGGAAAGCGGAAAGAAAGAACTAAAACTCTGTTCAACCAATTCAAACTTTGAAGATACGTAAACTTGCTATGAGTCAAAGTCTAGATGATTCAGGACTTTAACTTCTCAAAGATCTATTTCAACAGGGTATTGAAGTATTTTCTCTATCTTTAAGAGAAATAAGCTGGATTCTCAAAAAGATTCAATGCAAATAAAAATACATCATCCAACCACAAGATACTAGTGTGGTAACCAATATTAGTGTCTCGACCCACTGAGGTTCTGTTGATGAGTTTTGTATTCAAATAATGCTTCACTTGAGACTAAGTTCATGTTACATTCAGTCTTTCTGACTCCTTATTGGGAATGCAATTCTTTCACATTTCTTTGAGTCAAAAGAGTGAATTTACCAAGTTACACTAGGAACTTGATGCTTGACTTAGTCAATCAAATCCTTGGTTGAAAAGATCAACTCAAAATTAATGTCCAACTTTTTTCAGAAATTTATGAAATATAACAACACTTTATTTTGAAGTGTTTCAACAAGATATTGGAAGTTACTTACTTCATATCTTCTGTTTCCTTGATCTTGAAGTTATCTTGAAGTATCTTGAGATATTATTTTTATCCTTCTTGAATTAAAATCCTTCTTTGGAGTCTTAATTCACTCGAGGATGAAACCTAACTTCAAGATCCAATCTAGGACTAACAGATAATTATCATCCCATGGTCCGATGTCCCATACCATCTTTCCTACATCAATCTGAGTATAAAATCTGGTGTCCCATACCACCCTATTTTGCATTCACACTGATGTGTGAGTGAATATTATCCTAAAGTCTAAACATCTCTTGATAGAGAACCTTCTTGCTTCATTTCTTTTCAAGAATTTTGAAGTTTCAGGCATTAACTCTAACTAGATTTTCTAGGTTTTGATCCCTTCACATGATCGTTTCAAAATCTTGTGCTTTCCTTTGGGAACTTGAAAACCTTTTGATGGAACATCCATCCTTCTTTGCTAGGGTTTTCAAATGAAAACCAATCAAAATTCCAAGTACTTGAATTTTCACAGATTCAAGCTCTATTGATTTACCCTTGAACAATTTGTAGTGACAAGAGTTTTTTAACTTCTTGTCTTTAGATTCCTTCTTTACTGATGCTTTAGGTATCTATCTCGGCCGAGACTTTTACAAGAATCTCTCTACTGCTTAAGTCTAAGCATTCGCTCATGCTCTCTAGATTTTTACTAAAATCCCCTTAAAAATAGGTAAACATTTATGTTTTACCTTTCATAGACTTAAGTACCGTCTTCATGGTTGTAGACTACATTCTTGGAATTCCTTCACTCTGTTCAGACTTGGAATAGCTTACTCTTTTCACAATTTTCCATTGGATAAATAGAATCTGAGTGAATAATTCCCAAAATGAATTTATTGCCAATACTTGGGCAATCTACAAAGTAGTTCCAATCGCACATACTTGGACAATCATGGCCAAGCTTGATCAAGTCTAGTTGACTTGCGACTAAAATAAAGAATAAGTCTTTATAATTAAGATCTCCTAAACTATCAAAAGCTTCTTTGCTTACCTGCAAGATTTTTAGAGATCTTTTCCTGAGCTTCAGTCCAAGCATAGACTAATGCCTCTTAGATTCCAAAGCTAAGAATCTTTGATATACCTTTAGGTTATATCACTATTTGGACTTAAGTACCCATACCAAAGGTTTGGGAATTACTAGGAACTACTTACTATCAACTTACCTGAGAGATTTCAGTCTCACATCTAGGGAGATTTTTCTTTCAAGAACTTTAGATTCCTGCTAAGGAATCAAGTAATACTAAGGCAATGATTCATCTAGGAATCGTTTTCTTTACTAGAATGATCTTGAAAAGAAATTCTTGACTAAAGATTTTTTGCTTGTCCAAAAGATATTTCTTTTTTAACCAATGAAATAGTTAACTAGACTATTTCATTTTATTGGCTTATCTTTAGGAAATAGCTTAATTCCCAAAGATTACTTTGACGTATCTTTTAGGAAAATATCTTGATTCCGTAAGATTAATTTGACTTGGGTTTCTTCTTTAAGCTCGAGTTAGCTTAAACAAAACCAAGCATACTTTATATCTTGGAAAAACATCTATATCCTAAAGAGGTTTTGCCTTCTTCATCTTTCGGCAAAACATCCTTAACTAGTAGATGTTTTGCTCTTATCTATCCAATCCATCAATTTCTATCCCGATTGATGGGTATGTCCGTTTTTTGAAAAGATGTGTTTAAAAAGAGGTCTAAGCTATCATTTTTCCAATGGCTTATCTCTTTATACACCTTTTATTAGAACATCATCATTCCTTGGTACTATCATATATTATGACTTTATGTGTATTTTAAGAAGATTTCATGAATCAACTAAGATCCTCTACTTGGAACGTCTGCCTTCCCAAAAATAAATTCATCTCGAACATGGTAGGAGAATGATCTCACGTATTGAATAGAAGGCTTGATTATTTCATTTTAGTGTTTCTCTTTTAGGAAATATCTCAATTCCTAAAAGTCACTTACCGAGGTTTCATTGTGAGATACAAATCTTGAAACCACAAAAAAACTTCTTAGAACTTTTGAAATCTTCTAAATAGGAGACTGCTTCCAAAGTTTCCATGTTTTGATGGCCATATGCATCATTACCAGAGATGCAAAACATGAACGAAACACAAATCTATTCAGCTTCAAAGTTCAATTTGTATCTAAGTTCATCGAGTTGGTTGTTGAGTTCCATGGAATTGAAGAGTGCTCATGGAACTTGGAAATATAGCTGAAGTTATCATCCAATCTTGGGATGCTTGAGAAGTTACATAAATTACGTAACTAATCAACTAAAGCTTATCCGCATGACTTTCTAAATATCACCTATACTTAGAGTAATCATTATAAGCTTATCTTCATGACTCCCTAAGTACATCCGGGACTTAAAGTCATCATACATCGCAAAAAAATTTCAAGTAATTAAATTTTCTTGGTCATGAAGAAAAGTTAATACTTAACTTTCTCCTAGTGCCTACTTCTACCTAGTAAGACATCAAACATACTTAATTGTCATTAAGTATTTATTTTTGATAACAGAGTATTAACTTGGGAAGGAATCGACTAATTACTTGAGCTGCAAACTAGAACTAGCATGTATTTGCAACTAACTAGTCCTTTGTCTTCCCTAATGTCAAGCCCTGAGCTTCATAAAGTAAGCTAAATACTAAGAGAGTACATTTTCATATCTACTTGCAAACAGCATCCCGTTCTATCATGCAAACGCATGTGCCTACATGCAAATCCCTCGATCAGAACAAAAGGTGCCCATTTTACATGCTGACAAATTTTCAGCCAAAACGAGAAAGTGTTTGAAGCATATAAATACTTCACACTTTGCTTTCAGTGGATATACCATGCATGCCTAGAAAAATCATGAATGAAAGTCACGGAGTAAAGATAGTTCCCAAAGTAGGGTGTCTACATAGGACCACAAACATCATTGTGAACAAGCTACAATTTTTGAGTAGTTCGAACTGAACCATCTTTTGGGAATGAGGAACACTGCATTTTTCCAAAAATAAAGCCTTCACAAACATGTTTACCATGTGCCTCAAGTTTGGGCAGAGAGGACACCATTTAAGATTTCTATAGGCATATCAAACTAGCAAAATTCAGATGACCAAAGCATGCATGCCAAAGCTTTGCATCTGACATAGCCTAAGAATCATGTAATGCACATGCCGAATCATTCACATATTTTGCATAGTCTATGAGCTTATACAACCCATGATATAAAATGCCAAAAGCAATAATGACATCACCATTTGACATATAATAAATGGTACATCTGTCATCAACAAATTTCACAACCAAGTCGATCTTCACTAATGCTGAAATTGATAATGGTTTTTTCTTAATCCCTAGCACAAATAAAGCATCCAACAATGTAAAAGAACTACCATCAATAGTAGTCAAAATGATCTTATCAACTCCCATGACAGGATAAGAGGAGTTGTTGGCACATATGATAGTTTTCCTTCTGGGGCAGGCTCAAGTGAAGCGAAGAAACTGCACTACGATGTAATATGTTTGGTTGCCCCACTATCAAAGTACCAAACATCTGAGTCTACTGTAGACATACACTATTCATGAGAAGATGATTCATAATTGCAAACAATAGTAAACACCCATTCTTCATTCTGCACAAGATTTACAGACTCTGATTTGGGTGTAGAGGCTTCTGCAACAACTACTCCAACCTCTTTTTTCTTTGCCTCTTTTGCAGTCAATTTTGAGAACTCTTTATGACATGATAATTTCCTTTACAATATTTGCAAAACCATTTCTGCTTTTATGTGAGCTCCATTTACCTTTGCCCTTCTGTTGATCTGCAACATGCATAATGGGCATGTTCTACCTAGACTGATCTTACTGCAACAGAACAGAGACTAACTCCTCAAATGTTAAGGCATTTGGTTGCCTTTCATCATCAATAGAAGAGAAGAAGCAAAACTCTCATATGAATCTGGAAGACCATTTAGAACAGTTTGCACAAGCGAATTGTCAGGAAAGACTTCATTAGTAGAAATCAACTGCTCCTTCAAATCTTTGATCTTTGTCAGAAAAATATCCATGGATTCTCCTTCATTCATGTGCTCACTCTCCAACTATTTTTGGAGGTAAGCAACACGAGCCTAATTCGTTGCCTAGTATAAAGTAGTACGTGTATCTCAAACATCCTTTACCGTTCTACATGAGTGAATGTGAGGAATAATGGCATGTTTGACAAACAAGGCTATCAATGCATGTGCATGAACATGTCTACCATCCCAATGAAGTTGCTCTATAGTAGGTGCAACAAAAATTGTAGCACAAACAGAAACCTAAAGAATATCCCCATCTTCAATGTTGTGAGCATCACCTTTAGCAACTATGTTTAAAGGTGTAATAGGATGTTTTTCAACACCTTGCACAATATTCCACAGTCCTTTTGCAACGAATACATGATGCATCATATAAGCCTATAATGGGTAATTGGTACCATGCAACTTATCCTCAACAACCAACATACGGAATACATAACTGCTTTCAACCATGGCCATTGACTAAAATACCATGATGTAGAAAAATGATTGTATCTCAAAAAGTTAAACATAACTACCCTATTGATTTCTGCTAAACATGTAGCAGACTTTGAGGTGCTTATACTGGCGAATCAAAACTTGTATACGTCTTTGGCATAAAAAGACAAAATTGCCTGCACAAGCTGTGATAGTGCATTTGGAGACTGTGATCCTGAGTATGCTCAATAGATTTCGTGCAATTTTGAGACTGTGATCGGAGGGGTGTCAATGATGCCCTAGATGAATCCACGACCTACTCTCATACCAATTGTTGGAGTTTGAGGTTTGTAGAAGCACACAAACAACACATGGAAGAAGAAGAAGCTTGGATCACTACATACAATTCTAAATGTATTACCAAGAGAATGTACAAAGATAAGTGACCCATTAGGGTTATAGATGTATATATACAAGTCGGGGGCAAAAAACCTCCTAAAGAGGGGAAAAAGTGCCACGATGGTCCTAGTGTGTTCACATACATCACTACGTAAATATATCAACAGTGTCCACTTCTTTGTTTAGTGATATCAATGATTATGCTTCTCCAATACAAAGCTACAAAAAGATGGTTGTGAGCTACTTGTAACAGAGCGAGCAAGAGAGTGTATAATCTCTGCTACAACCAACAAGGTGTTTACAAGCATGCATGCACCATCTCTGTGAGACATAGAGAGAGAGAGAGAGATGTGCTCAGATGTCAACAAAACATCATGGAGTTTCTTCATATCCTATGAACTCCTCTAACGTTGAGGAGGAACAACGACACAAAGTGAAATAGAGTGGAATTCAAGCAACGATGATTAAGGAAGAGACCTTTATCTTGAGAGCCATGACTCACATTCTGTTTGAAGAAGCATTTATGCAGTATCAGCCAAGCAAAGGTTTTGCAGATTGCCACGTATATGAATGCATTGCATCAAGTCATATTCAAAAAATTTTGTTCATATCATATGTGATGTCAGCATCTATTGAGTCACATGTTTGCCAGTGAAACTAAGGGATTTTTTAACCTAGGCCTTAGAGATATTCAATGAACTTTCACATGAAGTAGCATAGCTCTTGAATGATATCATGCTCCAATATTCTCAACTTACGAGCATCGACCTTTTAATGTACCCAATAGTATCCCAACACAACATGAGTATTGTATCGCATGTGCTTATAAGTAACGAGTATTCTATCACATGTGCTTATAAGTAATTAGAGACTCCTCTCTAGGGTCATGTGGACTCTTCAACATAAAGCTTTAGAACTTTAGAATCCACATATTTCAACAAGGTTTCAAAGGAAATGCTTTGATATTGAACAACTCATTTTATTATATCCAGCAGCCTTCAGTAACAACAGATAGTAACTATTTGGGAGATACTGCATTTGCTTCACAAAAATACCCCTAGGTCCATAGTTTGTTCTCATCCAATGCTTTAAGGCTTATTGTGATGGGCGAGGCCCATGACACAGTCCAATAATGACACATTTTGCTAGCTGCTTTTGCTAGTTATCGAGATAACCTCTATCTATGATGATTGAGTCATCTTCATTATCCATTTGGGAGTCAATATTAATGTAATGCGGATCATCTTCCATAGCTTGTTTACCTTTATCTATGTTCTGACCAACAGGAAGAGCATGCATACCTGAGCACTAATCAAGTTTGACATGATTAGCAGTTGCTTCCTTCGTTATCTATGCATAAGACTTTGGAGAAGAAGGACCCACCTTCTCCATTGTATCATCCTAAGTGGTATACTCCATGGGGAAACTCTCACAAGTAAAGGAGATTCCATTCCGCAAAGCGTCGTACGACGACATCAATCACCTTTTGGTGCATGCAGAGGTCGGCAAACATGTGTATTAGAGTCCTTTCTATTCTTTTCAATACAAAGCTCTACTAAAGAATTTAACTTTGCCATTGGATGAGAACTAGCGCTCTATTAGTGTATGAAAAGCTTGTTTTACCTTAAAAGTGGATTAAATGAACATAGATGTTCATCATTTCTTACAAATGCTACATGCTCCAAAGGTGTGAAATCTTGATTCAAGGGGAAGGTTAGGGATTTGTGAGGTTTGAGACATTCATTGCTCTCCTTCAAAGGTGCGATCTCATCTCTATGGACTAACTCAAAGGAAATGCTTTGATATTGAACAACTCATTTTATTATATCTTAGACAACATCCTTTGAGTTCTCCAAGCCATACTTAACACACTTTTGTATTTACCCAAAGGTTACAACCCTCATTTTTCCCCCATCACTTGGCACATTATAATCTATGGAAAGATATCATGCATGCATACTTGTACACAAATCTTCTCCATGAAGTTGTAGATGGGCTAGAGCCTAAACCAGATAGGGTCAAAGATTTAGAGTCTTGGAATATTTGGAATATCAAGGAAAATAGGGCATTAAGTCAAATTCTTCTATCATGTGATGAATTGACAAAGCGTCACATCACCACCTCTAAGACTTCCAAAGAAGCTTGCAACACACTAGCAAGTCTATATGAAGATAAAACTCCTTCAAAGATTTATGTTTTAGAGGCCGAGTTCCACAATCTTTTTATTCATCCTCAAGACACCATCCCAAATGCGATAGCACAACTTGAAGATTTCAATGAAAGTTAGCACTTTTTGGATGAATGATCTCAAGTGAAGACATGGCCATTAGATTGATTAACAAGCTTCCTAGGTCCCATGAAACTTTTGTGACCACTCTTTACAACAAAGGTCAAGAACTAACTTGGAAAGAAGTAAGAAGAATTTTGCTTCTCCATGACTATAGTCAAAAGTCTCAAACTGTACAAGAAATTGTTATGAAGGCCAAAGCTACTTTCAAAAAGACTAAAAATAAAAAAGACACTCAAGAGTCTAAGGACAAGGGCAAGAAGAAGTTTACTAGGAGCTTTTGGGGCCAGCATGAAGACATAGAAAAGTATTGTTTCAAGAAGGAAAATAGGGACAAGTCCAAGTCTACCCCAAAGGCAAAGCATCAAACTCACTAAACAAGTGAAGAACTTCTTCTTACAATTAAACACAAGACACTTGTTGCATACACTTCTAGCAAAGAATGGATTTTTGATGATGGGGCTTCATCACACATGTGCAATGACAAAGAAGAATTTCATGAGCTTCAAGAGCACAAAGGCCAAGTTTATCTTGGAGATAACAAGTGTGTTGAGATCCAAGGTAGATGCAGAGTTCACATCATAAACCCAAAAGATGAGACCAAGTCACTTAAATATGTTCTTTATGTACTAAGCCTTTGTATGAACCTCCTCTCAGTAGTGAAGGGCATTACTAAGTGCAACATGACATGACAGTGCAATTTGATAATGACAAAGTTCAAGTCATTGATTGAGCGACCAAAGAAGTCATAGCTCAAGGATTCGAAGACAAAGTTCTCTACAAGCTTTCAAGTTTCATGTCCAAGGATTCAAGCTTTGTCTTGTGGCATTTCAAATTTGGACACACCTCTTACTTAATAAGATCTCACTAGACATTTGCCCCTTTGCCGATAGAAGCATCCATTTGCTCATCTAAACCCTTGGCATTAGTCCATTTCAATCTTTTTAGTTCTTCTTGATAGTAGATGACTTCCCTATGTCCACTTCGGTTTATTCACTAGAAAATAAAGAGGATGCACTTTGCAAGTTCAAGGAGTGGACATAGATAGTTCAAGATGAGTTTCCAAGTGTTGGGGTTTGAGGTATGTGGAAGTATGCAAACAACACAAGGAAGAAGACAAAACTTGGAGCACAATACACAATATTGAATGTATTACCAAGAGAATGTATAAATATAAGTGACCTATTAGGGTTATAGGCGTATATACAAGGGGGGGGAACCTCCTAAAGAGGGAAAAAAGTTCCTTGGCAATCCTAGTGTGTTTACACACATCACTACCTAAATATATCAATGAATCCCCCATGGGAGTGATGTGGCAAACATGGAGCTAGCACTCATGTATAAGGAAGTGCCAAGCTATGTGGAATCAATCTACAAAAGGAAGTAAGCCCAAAACTTTGCAGAAAGCTTCAAAGTTCTCCCTGGGCAAAGCCTTTGTGAAAAGCTCTACAATGTTCTCTTGTGTAGGCAGATATGCCGAATTGATCTCTCCAGCAAAGAACCTCTCCCTCACATAATGATAGTGCACATCAATGTGCTTAGTGCGAGCATGGAACATAGGGTTCCTCACAACTGCCAATGTGCTCTGACAATCAGTGAAGATGGTGGTGACAGAAGACTGACCAACACCCAAATCAGTCATAAGGCATCTAAGCCATGCACACTCAACAGTCGCTGTGAAAGCTGCCCTATACTCAGCCTCACAACTGAAAGTGGCCATAGTAGGCTGCTTCTTGCTCAACCAAGATATACATGAGCTACAAAGCATGAAGCAAAAGCCACTAGTGGATACGCGAGTGTCATAGCAACTAGCCCAATCACAATCATAAAAGCATGCAAATCTGGGGGTAGTGATCCCCCCTTGGGATAAAACAATCTAGGTAGTTGGGTACCACTCAAGTAGCGAAAGATGCGCTTAACCGCCTGCCAATGCTTGACACTTGGGCAATGCATAAACCTGCTCATCTGTGAGACAACAAACTAAATATTTGGTCGAGTAATGCATAAGTAAATCAAGCACCCAACAACTTGCTGATAGAGAACAACATCAAATGCATCTCCAACATCATGAAGACTCAATCGTAAACCTATTTCCATAAGGGTGGCAATAATTTTGCAGTCTTCAAGGCCAAAATGCTAGAATAATGTGTCAATATATTTTGTTTGACACAAAGCTATTTTGCCATCAACTTGCATAAACTGAATGCCCAAATAATGATGCAAATGCCCTTAATCTAACATCTCAAATTAGAAATGCAAATAAGCCTTAAAATCAACAATATGCTTCTCATGAGAAGCAGTGAGCAACATGCCATCAACATAGACAACAATGATCAAAAGCACATCTTTTGCATGCTTAACATATAAGGTGCTCTTAGTTGGATTGTTCTCAAAACCATGTGCAATTAGGTAGGCATGTATCTTTTCATAGCAAGCATTTGGTGCTTGCTTAAAACCATATAATGCCTTTTTCAATTTGCACACTTTGCTTTCATGCTCTTTCTGCACAAAACCATGACCCTGAAAAATATACACTTCTTCATGCAAGTCACCATTGAAAAATGTAATTTTAATGTCCAAGTAATGTACATTTCAACCATGATGAGCTGCAAGTGCATAGATGCTACAAACAGTAGTCATTCGGCATGTAGGAGCAAACATCTCATAAAAATCAATGCCTCTTTGTTGAGTACGACCCTTTGCAACAAGCCTAGCCTTATACCTATCAATTGTTCCATCACGCTCACGCTTAAGGTTGTAATACCCATTTAGTGCTAATGGCCTTCTTGCCAGGAGGGAAGTCACATAAAGAACATGTACCATTTTTCATAATAGCATCATATTTTAATAGCATAGCATCCATCCAATTTTCAAAAATTTGTGCTTTATCAAATGAAATAGGTGCATTCTCATCACAGAAACTAGAGGCAGCCTTGACATAGCAATTTGATGCAAAAGAGGCACTCTGAGAGCCTGAACGAGTACGATATGCTAGAGGTGCATCTAATTTGCTATCTCGCAAAGTCTGTACCAACCATTTAGGCATAGTCTTTGCCTCCTCTATATTAGTTCTCTTCATCAACAAGTGCATTATGTAAATTTGCATAAAAATTGGAATGGTCTGCATCATCATGTGAAACCTATAAAGGTTGAGAAATTGTCTTATTTGGACCAGCACTAGACTATCCACCTGTAAAAAGAGGCAGCAAAATATCATACATGTCTTTGGAGCTAACTGATGTCTCCTTGGTACATGAAAGTAATGGCTGAATATCATCTTCCACAAAAACAATATCACGGCTAACCAAAATGCATTTACTTTGTGGATGATACAGATGATAGCCTTTGCTTTCATAATTGTACCCAAGAAAAATACATTTCACTGCTTTATCATCCAATTTCCTATGTTGTTGTTTAGGCACTAATGCATATGCCAAACAACCAAAAACACGTAAGTGGTCAACAAATGGCTTGTGACCATGCCAAGCCTCATATGAAGTGATAGACTGCAATGCTTTAGTGGGACACCTATTCAGTACATATGTTGCACACATAATAGCCTCAAGCCAGAAACTATGTGGTAAAGCTTGATTCTTGACCATACTTCTCGCCATCTCCATGAGTGAAATGTTCTTCCTTTAAGCAACTCCATCTTGTTGAGGTGTATACGACACTGTACAATGATCTTTTATCCCACGTTCAACCAAAAAGGCAATAAATTCAGAAGACATTTATCCCCCCCCCCCCCGATCATAATAGAGGGTGCCCATTTTACATGCTGACATATTTTCAACCAAAAATAGAAACTATTTGGATCAAATAAACACTTTGGACTTTGATTTCAATGGATATACCCATGCATCCCTAGAAAAATCATCAATGAAATTCATGAAGTAAAGATAATCCCCAAAGGAGGGTGTTCTGCATAGGACCACAAACATCACTATGATCAAGTTGTAATTTTTTAGTAGCTCGAACTAAACCATCTTTTGGGAACGAGGAATGTTGCATTTTACCCAAAATATAGCCTTCGCAAACATGTTTACCAGGTGCCTTAAATTTGAGCAGAGAGGCCACCATTTCAGATTTATGCAGGCATAACAAACTAGCAAAATTCAGATGACCAAAGCGTGCATGCCAAAGCTTTGCATCTGACATAGCTTGAGAATCATGTATTGTACATGCTGAATCATTCATAGATTTTTCGTAATCTATGAGCTTATACAACCCATGACATAAAATGCCAGAAGCAATAATGATGTTGCCATTTGGCAGATCATGAAATATACATCTTTCATCAACAAATTTCACAACCAAGACAATCTTGCTAACGCCGAAATTGATGACATATTTTTCTTGATCCTTGGCACAAATAAAGCATCCGAAAATGTAAATGAATTACCATCAATAGCAGTTAGAATGATCTTACCAACTCCCATAATAGGATAAGAGGAGTTGTTGGTGCATGTGACAGTATACCCTATAGGGGCAGGCTCAAGTGAAGTGAAGAAACTACGCTGCGAGGTAATATGTTTGGTTGCCCCACTATCAAAGTACCAAACATCTGAACCTACTGTAGACATACACTGTTCATGAGAAGAAGGTCATAATTGCAAACGGTAGTAAACACCCATTCTTCATTCTGCATAAGATTTACAGACTCTGATTTGGGTAGAGGCTTCTTCAACAACCATTCCAACCTCTTTCTTCCTTGCCTCTTTTGGAACCAGTTTTGGAAAACTCTTTATGAAATGATCATTTCCTTTATAGTATTTGAAAAATAAATTTTGCTTTTTTGTGTTATTCTCGTCTCTATCATCCTTCTTTGAATGTGTAGAATTAGCAAATTTCTGCTTACTAGTAGAAGAGTTCCATTTACCTTTGCCCTTCTGATTAGCCAGGAAAACTTGATCTGCAACATGCGTAATGGACCTGTTTTGCATAGATTGATCTTCTTGCAATAGAAGAGAGACTAACTCCTCAAATGTTAAGGCATTTGGATTTTCTTTCATCATAAATCGAAGAGTAGAAGCAAAACTCTGATATGAATCTGGAAGACCATTCAAAAGAGTTTGCACAAGTGAATTGTTAGGAAAGACTTCATTAGAAGAAATCAACTCCTCCTTCAAATCTTTGATCTTTGTCAAAAAATTATCCATGGAATCTCTTTCATTCATGTGCTCACTCTCCACTATTTTTTGAGGTAAGCAACATGAACCTCATTCCTTGTCTAGTATAAAGTGGTAAGTGTATCCCAAGCATCCTTTGTTGTTTTGCAAGAGCGAATCTGAGGAATAATGGGGTGTTTGATAGGAAAGGCTATCAATACATGTGCCTGAGCATCTCTTCCATCGCAACGAAGTTGCTCTATAGTAGGTGCAACAAGAACCGCAGCACGAACAAGAACCTAAAGAATATCACCATCTTCAACACCATCTGCATCACCTTCAATAACTGTATTTGTAGGTGTAATAGGACATTTTTCAACACCCTACACAATATTCCATAGTCCTTTTGCAACCAATACATGATGCATCATATAAGTCCATAATGGGTAAGTGGTACCATCCAACTTATCCTCAATACCCAACATATGGAATACATCATTGCTTTCAGCCATGGCCATTGGCTAAAGTACCTTGATGCAAAAAAATGACTGTATCTCAAAAAGTTGAGACCCCATCGAGTATTGTTAAATTTGTAGCACACTTTGAGACACTTATATTGGCGAATCAAAACCTGTATATGTCTTTGGCACAAAAAGACAAAATTGCCTACACATGCATTGTGAGAGTGCATTCGGAGGCCAAAACGAGCTCCGATCGTGATTTCAACACCACAAAGAAAAGTTTTTTTGAACTGCTAATCGCCTTGAGTATGCTTACCAAATTTTGTGTGAATATGAGACTATGATCAAAGGTGTGTCGACGATGCCCTAGATGAAGCAACGACCTTCTCTGCTACCAATTGTTTGAGTTTAGGGTCTGCAAAAGCACGCGAACACCACAAAGAAGAAGAAGAAACTTGGAGCACAACACACAATAGTGAATGTATTACTAAGAGACTGTACAAAGATAAGTGATATGTTAGGATTATAGGCGTATATACAAGTCAAGGGAAAAAAACCTCCTAAAGAGGGAAAAAAGTGCCTCGGTGGTCCTAGTGTGCTCTCACACATCACTACCTAAATATATCAACACCAAGTTCTTTAAAATCCATCTGATGAGACGGAGACATTGGCTTTGTCACCCATAAGTTTTCCAAGTATTTGAAGCAGCAAGGTATGTATTAAGTACTAATCCAAGAAGGATACTTAGCAAGATATTTCTCTATAGAAGATTCGAAGTCTGTTCTAAATGGCCAAAACTATGCTTCATCAGAAGCAACTTCCACAAAAGTTTTGGGGTGAAGCTATACATCCAACAATACATATTCTTAATATAGGGTTCTCACATGTTTTGAAGAACCAAATGCCATTTGAGGCTTACTTTCAAAAGAAACCCAGTGTGAGCTATTTCAAAGTCTTTGGTAGTGATGCCTATGTGCAAGGCCTTGATGATGATAGGCCTAAGCAATACATCTTCATCGGTTATAGTGACCGTCAGAAGACATACAAATTGTATGACCCTAAGATTCACCTAGTTAGAGTTATCAGAGACTTCATTTTTTACGAATACTCTAAGTGTTCCTTCTAAAGATCCAGATCCTCACATTTCCTCCTTAAGGGGGATTTTTCTACTATCGAATAGTCATGCCATGTAGAGCATGCTCTCTTTGTACATAATTTTCCAGATCATGGTGCAGTTTTGAAGCGTGAAGACTTAGAGATACAATCTCAATTTACATCTCAGATGGCTACACCTACCATCGTACCATCAAGGGTTTCATTTCACCTCAGCTTTGGTTGGGCTTTACTCCAAGATTAGTGGATCATCATTTTCCATTCATCTCTTTGAGAGTCCACTTACCTCGTTTGTAACTACCTTTTGAGCATACAATGTTCCATTCATGGAGTCCAACATCTTTCCATTCTCCAGAAGATTCTCTTGGATCTACATGGATACATCACTAACTTAGATATTTTTTAAAGCGATCTTCTTTGCTCAAAGGGGGCTTTCATGGTCCTACCGACACGTATGAGGACTCTTTACATTCCATGGAGAACTACAACATACAAATGTACTACTATGTGATTATAATTTCATATGTGATGTTATAATTTTCTTATTGTAGGACCTACTTCTTGGCAATGAACGTCTCATGGTGAATATTATCAAAGCTTTGGATGTTCCCACATACCAGTTGGAGTCATCCTATCTATCTCGCATGGAGGTGATATCGTCCAATGATATCTTGTTTCGTTCTTGTACCTCATTGGTGGCATATCTATGGAGCATCCACTTGATTCATCTGGTGGATATCTTATGGAGTATGTGGTGATCACACATGGTCGATCCCACTTGGAGGCTATGGATTTCCACATGGAGACTTTCTTTTTGGTGCTTGTGTTGCTACTTTACACTCATGGTGGACATTTCTCTCACACCTTGGTAGTCTCCATACTCTAAAAAATGTAGCTATAGAGGGGGTGTTGAGAATATGAGAATGCATCTCCATTTTGTATCTAGGAGGCACTAGATTTCCATTTCATTTCCCTTTTTATATTTTATCTCATTGTATTTGGGTATCTTGCCATTTTCTTATACTAGTGTATTCATTCTCCTTCAAGGGGAATTATTCCACATATGATGTACTTTTGAGAGCCCCCTCAAACTCTATATAATGAGGTCCTCTCGCCCACTTTGTACTTGTTTAGAAGCTTGAGGAGCCTACTCCATGCTCTTGGCAAGCTCACTCTAATCCATGTGAGTTTTCCCATTTCATGGTCTACTCACTTTTGAGTCTCACACTCTTTCATTTTGTAGTACACTCTTCTTTTCATTTTGCTTCTGCACGTGTACTCTCTACATCCCCTCTTTATGATTATAAATCAAGAGGAATCTAAAAAAAAATATTTCCTATGAGATACAAATATATCCCATAAGATTCTATGGAAAGATAATGAAACAACTCGAGCCTCAAGATTTCCCACAATCCTACTAAGTCAACTTGAAAGCCCTATACAGATGCTCATTATTAGTCAAAACATGGCATCTATCCATTTCTTGATATATATTAAAGCAAGGAATCCATATGGTTTTGAATTCCTTGATTTGGACATGCATGGCCCAAGATATGTCCAAATTAGTGAGTGTAGGTAGTGAATTTTATGGGTCAAATCTAAGGGCACATGAAGCTTCCTCCTTCCTCCTAGTATTCTCCAAGAGTGATTGCACGTGCAATGACCTCTAATATACCACATTGGACGAAGTTTTTGCTTATAGTGGCCTATAAGAGGTGTGTGAACCTCCTCTTTGAGTTGCGTTGAAGGAGAGGAAGAGAAGAACTCTCCTCCCTTCTCCCATGGGCGGAAGCTCGTGAACGGGGCTACGTGGGCAACTCAAATCCCTTTATGTGAACAAATAGAGGAAGCTTACCTTGCATCATGCTACCAGTTGAAAACAACATCCTTTTTTTTTAATAATACCCAAAAGTTCCTCTCACACATTGTCATAGTGATTCCACTCATAGTACCGAAAGCCCTTGGAGAAAAGTGGATAGGCATTGCAAGTTCTTCGTGTTTTGATAAAAGGCATAAAAGTTCTATTAATAAAGGTGAAATGTCAGCATGGGGAGGGAAGTAAGGTGTCCCTTCTTCTATGGTAGATGGGAGGCATGTGTGAAAGAGGAAATCAATGGAATTGTGATAAAACGTGTATAGAATTTCGGAAGCTACTTGAATGGCACATGAATTCACAAAGCAAGGGGGGGTTGAAGCGTAAAAGGAGTTTTTTTTTTAATGGAGGTTTGGTCTAGGCCTACTCCCCCAGGCTTTAACTTTGAAATTGCAAATGTACAAGGAAGGGCATAGGCACCATGGGACCCCCCTTATCTCACAAGAACAGGGGTTTGCATAGCCGGGTTAAACCGCTGTCACAACTATCGTAGGGCAGAACAGACGGTGACACATCAGCCACATGATACATCATTCCAATGTCATACATGTCCATCACATGCTATCGGCGGGGGTTGAACCCCTCACCCTTGCCTCAAGAGATGAGTGAGTTTTTTTTTGACGGATTCGATTCTTTGCTCATTCACAGAAGGGGACTTGTTTTTATGAAAAAGGTTGGCTGTGGTGTAGGGCATCAATGAAAATTCCCAGCGGTAATGATAACGAGCGGAGAGAGAAAGAGAGGAAGTGGAGTTTTCTTGTTTATCTGGACAATGCTTGCAATCGTTACGAGTGCTTGGCTTGGCTTTGTACATCCTCTCATTAATATAATTTTATTGCTTCTTCAAAAAAAAAGAAAAAAAAATCTAAGAAAGAAGTTTAAGATTCTTGAAGCTACGCTGAATTGTAGAGAAATTCAAAACACTGAACCAAGCACAATAAAGTTCCTGCCCCTTTTTTTTTATAAGATTCGGGAGTCCCATAGAACCTATGGCTTTTCTTCTGATGGCCCGTTTCATGATCATAATATGAAGGATCAAAGATAGCAGAACAATCACTTTTAAAGACATACAGCTTAAAGAAGAAGAATGATGAAGGCTAGATCATAAGTGAATATGAGGGTAGACGTTGACTGTGATGAATAGACCATGGTAACGAAAACCTATTTTCTTAATGCAAACTAATGTTTGGAATGAGAAGTGGATTTTTTCATCATCCTAATCTAGACTTAATTGATTGAAATCTTTGCTATTTCAATGTACATCTAGGATTAAGTGTAGAATAATGAAAACAAGATAAATCAAGCATTAAGGTCAAGTAGAAATTGGAAAATACTTAGCTTTGATCATAGCTTCATCCATCCTCTGATCCTTGCGAGGAGCTATTCACCATCCTTCAAGGCCTTAGTGAGCATCCACACACCTCCTCGCCAAATTTGGAAGTGCAACGATACCAAACTTATATTTTTGCTTCTTCACATGAAACTTTTCATGCATGGAATATAGGAAAGAGTCTTGAGCTGTGTGTGGCTGATCACAATATTGCCGCGGTTCAATGGTTGAAGCACAATACTCTCTCTTAACGGGATCTTGATACAAGAAGAGGAAAATCTTCTACCACACGATACTCTCCCTATGCATCATTGTGATCAAGTGTGCTCGTAGGCTTGAGATGCCCATGCATTTCATGGTTACATGTTTTGTAGATTCTTGAGCAACTTTGTGCATTAGGTTGCCTGCTATTCCAGGTCGTTGTTTGCCAAAACAACTTGAGGTCCATTGCCCTAAAATCAGGCCATAATGTGCATGATGTGTTTGCTGCCAAATGTCTATTGAGTTGCCCTACTTCAGAGGATTGGTTCCATTTTCTTAGACTTTCACCTTGTGAAAAAGAGCGACATTTGTGGGAAGGAGTTAGGAGGTGCAAGGGAGAGCAAGCGCTGTGTTTTTTCATGATTTTTTGCTCATACGGAGCTCGCCATTGCTGGCGCTCAGAAATTTGAATTTCCCGCCAAAAAACACGATTCTGTGATGAAAATCGCGATTTTGTGAAAATTTCAAAATTTTTTTGAAAAATCACGATTTTCTGTTTTCCCGCTTAAAAGTTGGCTGAAAGAATCACGATTCTGTGGTCATTCTCAGAATCGCGATTCGGTGATTGTGCTCAAAATCGCGATTCTCACAAATCACGATTTTCAGCCAAAAAAATACGATTCTGAGAATCACGATGTTGTGAAAACATGATTCTGTGAGAACACGATTCTCTAAAACATGATTTTATGAAAACACGATTCTTTGTTGACAATCGCGATTTTATGTCAAAAAACACGATTCTGAGAACCACGATTTTGTGGAAAACACGATTTTGTGAATCACGATTCTCTGAGACAAAATCGTGATTTTCAAAAACACGATTATGTGCTCAACATCGCGATTTTCAAAAACACGATTCTGTGCTCAAAATCGCGATTAAAAAAAAAACACGATTCTGTGCTCAACATCGCAATTTTCAAAAAACACGATTCTGTGCTCAAAATTGCGATTCTCACCAATCACGATTTTCAGCAAAAAACACGATTTTGTGAAAAATGCGATTCTGTGAAAACACGATTCTCAAGGCTCAAAATCGCGATTTTCAAAAACACGATTCTGTGCTCAACATCGCGATTTTCAAAAACACAATTCTGTGCTCAACATCACGATTTTCAAAACACGATTCTATGCTCAAAATCGCGATTCTCACCAATCACGATTTTCAGCAAAAAACACGATTTTGTGAAAAAGGCAATTCTGTGAAAACACGATTCGTCAGGCTCAAAATCGCGATTTTCAAAAACACGATTCTGTGCTCAACATCACGATTTTCAAAAACACGATTCTGTGCTCAACATCGCGATTTTCAAAACACGATTTTGTGAAATCACGATTTTGTGAAAACACGATTCTCAAGGTACAAAATCTCGATTCTCTTGAAGTTCACAAAATCGCAATTCTCTTGAAGTTCACAAAATCGCGATTCTCTTGAAGTTCACAAAATCGCGATTCTCTTGAAGTTCACAAAATCGCGATTCTCTTGAATTTCACAAAATTGCGATTTTTTCCAAAAGGTCCTGTTTGCCTGTTTTGACCCCCAGGAGCCTGATTTGACATAACTTTTTCATCTAAAGTCCATTTTTTGAGCTCTATAGCTCATTGGAAAGCTCGTTTCGGATCCTACACGGCCTCAACTATTTTTTATAAGAATAATGCGTTGATTTTCAGATAGGATATTTTGAAGTTGACCCTCAGGTGGAACCAAGAACCCAAGGGGACTCCAAAGGATTTGTGAACCATACCAAGGGGAAATTTTGGACTCTTAGACAAAGCTTATGAACTTGAGATCTGGTAGACACCTAGGAAAGGATAGACAAAGCATTAGATCTTCTCAGTCCACTGTCAACCACACAGCAAAGTCTTGGGCACAACAACTAAGTGGTTGTCCTTACGTACTAAACTCTGACACAAGTGACTCAGAAATGTCTTTTAGCATGGGAAAATCTGCAGGTGGCTCAGGAACTGCCCATCTACAAACACCAGAAGGACCCTATAAGACACAATTGGAATATATTTGGACCAACCAATTAGGTGCTCGCATCTATGAGGATGGCCTGAGGCAATCAGTGGTCCAACTCAAAAATCTAGATCAATCTTTTGGACTCGAACACCCAGTGGTCAAGTTCGAAGAGGGTTCATACATTGATAAGGAAGGAACCATGTATGTGGTTACCAACCAACCAGATAGGACCGATGAGTTTGGAAATATCATTCATGAGAATGAGATAGGAGACCTAGAACAAGGAAATGTAGGACAAGGACCCCAGACTCCTAGAGGCAAGTCAGTTTTGACCAGAGTGATCACTCCAGACTGGATCCCTCAAGACAACAAAAGCATAGAACTATTTTTGAATAGAGAAACAAAGGAAGCCTTTTGGAGATTCAAGCCAGATCAACCTAGCCAGTTGGGCATAGTTATCATCTATGAACTCAAAGATCCTGAGATACCAGGCAAAGTTGTCTACCTGGATAACACATCAGAGAAGATATTCTTGGTAACAGAACATGATAGACATGCATATACTTGGAAGAATGAATTGATTTTCCCTCCACCAAGATCCAATGTTTCCCATGGCCTCCAAGGAGTAGGATCATCCCAAGCTCATGAAGCCCAAAGAGAAAGAACTAGAGAGAGACCTGAGGTAAGTTTTGCACACACCGTGGGCAGGAATAGGTCAGGATTTGAAAATGAAAGACCTGAAAGAAAGAGACATCAAGCACATAGGCAACAAAGAGATGAATAGGATTTTCCATTGCCTAGACCCCGAGAGCACCCAAGAACCCTTAGACCCACTCAAGTGATCAAGGCAATGAAGAATTATTTTGACGGGTCAGGAGATCCTTATGATCATGTGGCCAAGTTCAAACAAGTGTTAAGAGCTGAACAGGTTGAGGATTTGTTCACCCAGTACGAGGCATTTGGTCTGACTCTTAAGGGCACTGCCTTAGCTTGGTTTCAACCTTTGAGTAGTCGCAACTATCGCGATATAGGTTAACTGCTAGATGAATTCATTGTAGAATTTTCCAAGAGTGGTATCAGGCATAGCACTTCATCTTTGATCCACAGCTTCAAGCAGACACCCCAAGAAACAGTGCGACTAGCAGGTAGAAGGTTTAGACAGTACCTAGAAAGATGCCCTGCTCTAGAGCTACCCACACCAGCCAAACAAGTGGCTTTGTTTTTAGATGGCTTACTGAGCACAAAGTTGAGATCATATGTGTACTTGAAAGAGCCCAAATCCATAGAAGAGTGTGTGCGGACGTGCATTGACATAGAAGATAACTTGGGTGAGGAGTTAGGATTGTCCAAACTCTATAAGGATTCTGATAGTTCTACTAGTCATACTTCAAAAATCTCCACGGAAATAGATGAGACAGCTGAGCAAGTTGCCAAGAAGCTAGGAGTCCAAAATAGACAAACACAAAGAGTCACCCCATTGAACCAATGTTATACTTGTGGAGGGGACCAGATGGCTAATGTATGCCCAATGCAAAACCAAAACATTAGAGAAAGGAATGCTCCATATTGCACTATTGAGAGAAAATACACGAACCACACGGCTCAAGATTGTCCCTACAATAGGCAGGCTATTAGACAAACTTATCAGCAACCTTACCAACAAGGTAGGTATCAGAACCAATACCAACAACCATATTATAGACCACAACAGCAATATTAGGCACAATATAGGCCACAACCAGTCTTGGGAAACCAACCACCAGCTCCTGCCAATGTGATTCCAGTCAAGTATGCCGTGGGAGAGGGAAATCCAAATAGAGCATTGGTCCCACTAACCCCATTGATACCAAATAATGACTCTCATGCTCATAGTTCAGACTACTCCCATGAAGGTAGTCCACATGCTTATTACACAGAGTCACCTGAACATAGTGAGATTTACTCGTATCAATATGACGCACCACCTATGGAGCAAAATTGGGAGCCAGAATACTCCAATGTCATGTACACAAATCCTAACCCTAGGCCCCAGTTGAGACAAATGAGACCACAAGCCCCTAGAGGATCTTGTTTCAGATGTCAAGGTGACCATTTCATTCGTGACTGTCCCCACCCACCATCTCCGAGTCAAGGACAGGCTATCACAATACAGGCTTTTTGTTCTGATTGTGGCAAAGACCATCTCCCCAGAGATTGTCCAAGAAACCCCTCCAGTGCACCCAAGATTACACCCATTAATGTGGTAGGCTTAGTGGCAGATTCAAGTTCAAGTAGTAGCAATGTGGCTCCTATACAAGCTGTCACTAGGGCACAAGCCTTAAAACAGGATAGACCAACAGAACAATCAGAGTCGAGTGAATCAGGAGAGCCTAGTAAGAGGAAAACAAGAACATGGAAGGATACTAGAGAGAAGGCCAATCGCAAGTGGAATAAAAAGTTATCGGAACTAGAAGAAAGCTTAAAAGAAGCGAAAACAAAAATAGAAGACATTGCATCTCAAAGCCCCTCGCATGCCGAAACTCCATCCACTCCACCTCATCCCACCCCACCACCCATTGTAAATAGACCGCAACCAGGGTCTGTTCTTGCAGATCCAACCCCAGAAGGCTTGGACATGATGTTCAAGGCCTACCAGGCTCGACTTGAAGAAGGGCCTACAATTGCAAACCTAGACAAGAGTTACCTTAGAGAAGATTTAGAGATTGAACGGATTAAAATGTGCATGAAAATGGTAGAACAAGCTCAAGCTATACTCGAGACTAGTCAAAAGTTCAATCAGACAAACTCTGTCAAACCGGATTTGCATTTCCAAGGCTTACTAGAAAGATTAGAGCAATTGGTAAACAAACCACAAGTTTCTTTACCTCCACAGGCTCAACCAGTTATTGAAAGAGGAAGCTCACCACCAATGGGAGCTTATGTTCCTAATTCCACGGATGCCGGAATACCTCCTTCAATTCAACAGTACTCTCAAGAGTTCTTGCGGGAAATACAAGAAGATAAATGGGCCAAGGAGAAGGGTAATTCCCCTCCTATTCCTGAGATTGATGATCTTCATGATCAATTTCCCCAAGACATTCCATCTATTTACGGAGATGAAGCAGAACAACAAGAAGACGAAAGGTTAGATTTTGAATCTAATACCTTAGAAGAACTGCCTCAATTTCCAGGCCCATGGGAATTTGAATCTCTCCAGATTAGAGCTCCCACAATACTGGTAAGAAATGAAGACTCAGTGGTTCCAAGGAACACTGATGTCGTGAAGAACACTAAGGTTCAGTGTCATCTCACTATAGAAGAGCTGCTCAAAGCAAAACCCGAGCTATGGAATCATGTGAAGGATCAAGTTCTAGAACTTGAGTCCAATATGCCAAAAACAGGCTCTAAGCAAAAAGTACCAGAGATACCTCTAGACAAAATAGGGGACATGTGTGAGGGTGAGGAAGGTAATACTTATCTTCCAATCACCTACCAAGGTTACACAACCAAAGCAATCATAGATTCAGATGCTGGTGTTGCTATTGCGACCACCTCCTTGTGGAAGCAATGGGGCAAGCCCACATTAAGACCAACTAGAATGAAGCTTCAAATGGCTGATGGTCATTTTGAAAGACCTCTAGGATTGCTAGAAGGGATAACTCTAACCACTTGTGGTGTGGAGTTTGAACATACATTTGCTATATGTGACTTTGAGAAAAATAATGTCTATGAGATGATCCTAGGAAGACCCTTCCTACGACAATTGCAAGTAGTACAGGATTGGGGAACTAACTCCTTGTACTTACAACACTTAGGACTCACCACCAAGGTCAATTTGAAGGATTACACCTTCAGAGATGTACCACCCCTACAGTGGAATTCTATCCACAAAGAGAAAGAAGATTCCATCTCTGTGCATTCTGAAAGTTCACCTGATCCATCATGGCTGCATGAAGATACTCATTTGTGGATGTGCAAGGTCGCAGAGGAAGAGGAAAAATGTTTAAAGGAAAGAGAAGAAGGAATTTCGCCAGGAGATAGACCAATTAAAGACCCAGCCTATACACCGATGATCTTTCCAGATGAGGAGTTTGAGCCTCATGGCTGGCCAGAAATCTTAGCCACCATGGACATTGCTGTCAATGAGGAACAGTGGACACCTCATTGTGATGAGGAGGGTTATGATATCTCAGTGTTCATGTGTCAGCCCTTGCTAGAAGAATGTGACCCTAGTGATGTCATAGAAGAAGAAGAGAATGACGATGATCTGGAGTCTATTGTGATGAATAGTTGCTTTAACTCAGAGCAGCACTATCTAGAAGGTATAAGAGTGTTCACCCAGAAAGAAGAAGAACCTCTCACAAGTATTAAAACGATAAATTCAAAGGATGGGAGTGAGATTAGTCAAAAGAAAAAGAAAAGAAAAGCAGTGAAACAAGAAGAGGAGGAATCATTGTTTGAAGTGCCAGAAAACTTCAAGAAATATGAAGTTGACGACCGCAAAATTTTGGTACGAATGCCTAAGAGAGAGGCCATCATAGGAGAATCATATGATAATAAAGAAAAGACCAAGAAGATTGTAGTGACCATCGAAGAGAACGAAGAGAGATGCACATATATAGGAGATGACCTAATTGCAAGAGAAGAAATGGAGCTTGTAGCGCTATTAAGGGAATATAGGGATGTGTTTGCGTGGCACTATAGAGACTTGAAAGGGGTAGATCCAAGAATTTGCTCTCATACTATCCCCATGACTGCTGATGCCAAGCCCACCAAACAGAAGCCCTACACATATAATGATACCTATGCAGCCAAAATAAAAGAAGAAATTGATAGGTTGATTGAAGTTGGATTCATCTATGAGATTGAGCATACTGAATGGGTGTCCCCCATTGTAGTGGTGCCCAAGAAGAACAGAAAGTTGCGAGTGTGTATTAACCTTAAAAAAGTTAATGCCGCTACTATTAGAGATAGTTATCCACTTCCAATCACGGAACACCTTTTGGAGCGTGTTGCAGGCAAGGAAGTTTATAGCTTCCTTGATGGGTTTTCAGGTTACAATCAAGTAGCCATTTCCCCAGAAGATCAACACAAAACAACTTTTGCTACAGAGTGGGGAATCTTTGCATTTCGTGTGATGCCATTTGGGCTCACCAATGCACCTGCAACATTCCAAAGGCTCATGTGTCATGTCTTCAAAGAGTTCTTGCGAAAGAGCTTAGAAGTGTATGTGGATGATTTATGTGCTCATTCCCAAGAAAGAAGATTTCACATTCCTGAGCTCAGACAAATCTTCAATAAGTGTAGAGAATATCGAGTGTGTCTGAACCCAGAAAAGTGTGTGTTCATGGTGCGTCAAGGTAAAATCTTAGGTCATATTGTTTTTAAGAATGGAATTTCAACAGATGAAGATAAGGTACGAGCCATAGCGGAGCTACCAAGGCCAAGGAATGTTAAAGAGGTACAAGCCTTTATGGGCCATTGTGGATATTACCGTAGGTTTATCCACATGTACGCGATCATAGCTAGACCCCTTTATGCCTTGTTGTCTAATTTTGAGTGGAACGACGAATGCGAAAATCTTTCAACGAACTGAAGAAACGTTTGTGCACCGCACCAATACTGACCACTCCTGATTGGAATAAACCATTCCATGTCCATGTGGATGCATCCAATCATGCCATCGGATGTGTGCTTGCACAACCCACAAGTGAAGGAAACTTAGATTTGCCCATAGCATATGCTAGTAGACAACTCACTACAGCTGAACGGAACTATACCACAACTGAGCGAGAGGGCTTAGGCATGGTATATGCTGTGAAGAAGTTTAGACACTATTTATTGGCCAACAAGTTCAAGTTTTTCACTGATCATCAAGCTTTGTTATATTTGGTCAATAAACCTTGCAATACTGGACGCTTAGTAAGATGGTTCCTCTTACTAATGGAATATGACTTTGAAGTTGTTGTCAGGAAAGGTAGAACCCACCTTCGGGCAAATCACCTTTCTCGCATTACTTCAGGAGAGTCATCGTAAGGAGTGTCTGATGAACTAGCTGATGCTTATCTGTTCAATTTGGAAGTTGTTCCCAAATGGGCAAATAAGTTGGTACCAGTCCTAACCTTTGGCCCTGCCAATAAGAATGTGAAAACATCACAAGAAGAAATTGTAAGATCACAAAAATATCACATATTGGCAAGAAGCATGTACAAACAAGATACTGAGGGTGTATTAGCTTGTTGTGTCGAGGATGTAGCAAAGATGGTTACTTAAGACTGTGCGTTCATGAATCAGACTATTTAAAGGTCTTAGAAACTACACACAGTGGTGTTGCAGGTGGACATTTTGGTCCTGACTGAGTGATCAAGACCATTCTATTCTCAGGACTTTGGTGGCCCACTCTTCATATGGATGCACATACCTATGTGAAGAAATGTGACACATGCCAACATGCACAATATCCAGTTAGAAAAGACGAGATGCCCTTGAGGCCAATGATGGGAGGGCGTGCATTTTCCAAGTGGGGCATAGACTTCATAGGTCCTATTAACCCCCCAGCTCGAAACTCCCATGCAGAGTATATTATTGTAGCCACAGATTACCTTACAAAGTGGGTAGAAGTGAAAGCCACAACAAAGAATGATGCTCAGACTACGGCTAAGTTCTTATTCGAGAATGTGTTCACGAGATATGGACTACCAATAGAGTTGGTGAGCGATAGAGGCACACACTTCTTGAATGAAGTCATTGAAAATCTTCTCCAAGAATTCTTGGTGATACATAAGAAGTCTGCCCCCTATCACCCACAAGCTAACGGACAAGCCGAGAGTACCAATAAGATCCTTTGTAACGTATTGACAAAATTGGTAAATAATAAACGCTTTGATTGGGACAAACAACTTCATCATGCTGTTTGGGCTTACCGAGTTGCCTACAAAACGGTACTCAATGCCACCCCATTTCAGATGGTCTTTGGACAGAATGCGGTGCTACCACTGGATTTCTTAATCCCTGCTTTAAAAGTAGCACAAGAGCATGAGTGGAATGGACATGAATTGTCATCTAGGATCTTTGATCTAGAACGCTTAGTTGAGACAAGGCTACAAGCTGCTGCAGGCATCTACGCTGCAAAGAAAAGGCAAAAGGCATGCTTCGATGCACACATTAAGGATAAGGGACTGAAAGAGGGAGATCTAGTGTTGGTTTACACACTAAAACAACATGCCCGTAAGTTGGAAAAACGAGGATATGGACCCATGATCATTAACAGAATTTCCACTAGCGGCGCGGTTCAATTGGCTACTTTAGAAGGTGATATCTTGCCAAGCTATATTAGTGGTTGTAGAGTCAAGTTATATCAAGAACCTCTTACAGAGGACATGCTAATGAGACTCAACACTGCTAAGAAACGAAAAGAAGAAGAGTTAAGAGTGAGAGAAGAAGCACAGGCAGAGGCCAGAGAGCATATTAGGCGAAATAAGTTAAGGCGATTAGGCCTAGATGTCAACTCAAAAGCCCCAAAATATCACATGGATATGTGCCAAAAGTCAGGCATAGCAACTTCTCAAGTCATTGACCGAAGAACCTTTGTGACCATAGATATAGGACAAGGGAAGGGTGTAAGGACGGTAAAGGCATTGATTGACTCAGGTGCAGCAAGTAGTGCAGTTAGACTTTCATACTGCCAAGACTTGCAGTTGAACATCAATCCCATAGAAGCTTATCTCATAGGATTGGGAGGTGTGGAAACCACTTGTTTGGGCGAGGTGGAACTTCCCATCTACCTTCAAGATGTTCCAATGAAAGTCAAAGCGCTAGTATGTCAAGATGAGAACCTTACAGAACCACTTGTCTTGGGTCAAGATTGGATCTATGACCATGCAGTTAACTTAAACCTAAGAAGTCAAATTCTTCAAGTTTGGGTACATGAACAATGCATTACATTAGAATTAGAGAACTGCATGCTCCTAGATCATGGCACCATACACTCTCTTAGTTCTTCCAAGACTAATCATATGAAAGAAGATGTTGTATGTGTCAAAAGCTCTATGATGCAAAAGGAGTCAATCATGGAAGACCAGGTTCGAAGGCGTGTGGATCTTTCTTCTTCTCCAAAGAATCAAGTAGCCACAGTAGTGAGTCCACCACACAAGCAAACACAACCGTTCACGACAACTGCTACATCAAATAGAAAGACACCATTCGATAAGAATGCAGTTCCGAGCATGAAGCAGATATGGGTACGCAAAGGAGAGCAACCACCAGCCTTGGCCCCACAAATCCCATCCAGGCAAGCCAACCAGTCCAGAAGACGAAGGAAGCAGCTAGGACAAGCTCAATCACAAGGTATCCAACAAGTTTGGGTGCCTAAGAAGTTAGCTGCAGCTCAACAAGGACAATTACAGATGTGGGTACCTAAGAAGCTCCTACATCCACAACAACCTATGTTCTCCCACATGCGAAAGGTCTCAACAAAGAAGCCAAAAAGAGAAAAGGGTAAGAACCACGTACAGAGACCAAAGGAAGATCAAATCAGCTCTTCAACATTAGTAGGAAGACATGCAAAAAGGATATGGGTTTGGAAGCCAAAAGTACAAGTAGCCTCCACCGAACCAAAGTGCCAACCACACTGGATACCACAGTTCAGAAAGCATCCAAAGAGGAAGACGCCTGAAGTGACCTCTACAGTGCCAAATGATGTTCTAAAATGGACTCCAATAAGGAGGATTACATCAGTTCGAGACTCAATGGATACCTCCACCAAGGTCGGCATCAACCTCCGCAAATAACATCGAAAGCCTCGAACGAGCGACAACCATGTGCTCCTTGCACAACCCTGTCTTTTGCACCATTCAGGTCATGCATTTCCAAAGTATGCATTAATATAGGGCCACATTACACGGCCGTGCATAGACACACTTGAGAACCCCAGGCACAAGAGCACATTGACTTATGTCAAAGATTTTTATTGATTGATACTAAACTCTGTCTTCTTGTTTTGTGATATTGTTCCAAAAAAAAAAAAAAACAAAAAAAGAAGAGGGAAAGAACTTGTTCCCAGGTTTTGCTCATGGAACATGAATGAGTCATGCTTAGTTGAAGATTGAACCATCGATTCCTGGGCATTCATCAGTTTGGATAGAAGTGTGTCTCGGCTAGCAGATGATGTAATTGCTGCCTTATCTGGTAGATGTCAAGAACTTGGCATAAACATGGCATCCACAACTATGGTTTCCTCTTACTATGGTAGGAGTGAAGAGCTTGAAGGTCCGCAACTTGAGTGATGCTTAACTACTGCATGTACGAGAGCATCCAAGGAGATATCTGCAAGGGGTAGTTCTGGTACCCTGCAAATCTTTGTATATATACTGGATGAGAAGACTCCTGCTTATGGTGAGCTAAAGACAATATGTGAAACTAAGCTTGGTGTAGTTATCGAACGTTGTTTGTCAAGGAATATAAAGAAATTCAATTCTCAGTATTTGGCAAATGATGCGTTGAAAGGAGGAGACAGAATCTGCCACTCAAAAGATCTCATAAGTGGACCATCAACACGGACAGTCATCAACAGTGCTCCATCCCAAAGGCCGAGTGTACAACACGAAGAGATGAACATCCATCGACCTTCTCCATGGTAAGTATCTTTACCTTGGAAACATCATAACCATGATAGTTTAGGAAACCTCTTCGTCGGCATACCCTTGAGCACTTAGCTCAAGACCCCCAATTTTTGCACCATACTTCTTCCAATGCATTTCCCAAGTAAGCATTCATAGGGCTACATTACAAGTCCGTGCAGAAGGCACATATTTTCCTCAACCCATGCACGAACACACTTACCCATCACTCAATATGGGTTATGAGTACTTGGCATGACTACTATGAACATCAATTGTGGAAGATATAGAAAACATCAATGGAGACTCACAACGACACAGTCATGCTGGAATCCAAGGAAGAAGCACATACCAAGAGACTACAACTTGTAAAGACTCGCAGTGATAGATGAAGAACCAGACACATCTGGAAGTCAAACGACTTTTGTTCATACAGAAGGGACACTCCCTCTCAAGGCACTACTTGGAACAACCACTACAACATGGGTCTGTCAGGGACGACAGACTCGAGAGGGGGGGGAGTGTTGAAGCTCAAGGTCAAGGACAAAGCATAGGAACACATCTAAGAGGTGGACACACAAGAAGAAGGAGCAAGTAGGGAGCTTCAAGAAGTACATGTCAACTTTTCAGAAGAATTCCCTACAAAAATAGTGATTTTCATCACTAAAAACCATTGTAAATACCATTATCTATTTTTATAACTCCACTTTGTTCAAGCTGAGGAGTCCTTGAGCTTGAGGAGTATTAGAATTACCATCGTACCAATTTTCATAATTTTTAGACTCCGTTTGAACCCTCAAATAAGCCCTGGAACCTAATTTTTAACTAGGCCGGACACTAGGTCTGGACAGGGCCAAAACTAGTCAAAAAACTATAAAAAGAGCTAGAGAGCTCATTTTTGGGGTTAGCTTGTTAGAGAATAGAGCTTTTGTAAGAGAACTCTTTTGCAATCTAAGCTTTCCATTGTTCCTCTCTTTGATCTTACTTTGTGCGCGTGTGTGTGTATGTGTGTGCATGTTTGTGTGCTTTCACTCACGCACTTGTGCCTTCACTTGCTCGTGGTCTTCATACCGGTCCTCACATCTCCACGGATTGACAAGTAAAGGAGGTGGTGCTTAAACTTGAGCTACAGTTGGGTTGCCACGCACGCCACCAGTGACCTTTGTCTTGCTTCTGGTCCTCTGATTTGTCCTAGTTGCACACATGTGACCTTGTTGTATTGCTTTGAGCCTGTTTACTTTCTTTTCACCGCACGCTGTCAGCGGAAGGATTAGTACCTGCCAATTATCTTCTTGCACATCTTCATGGATACTTTCCTGGCCCTGGTCCCTCCTTCCACTTACGTGCTTTTCCTTGATGCGTGCCCCTACGGGGCTCTGTTCAGAGATGGGTGTTGCGCCCCTGGGGGGCTTCTTGCAGAGATATGTCTTCAAATATTACCTTTTTAGTGAAGCTTCTTTCGTTTTCTTCTTCTTTTCTTCTTTTTGCTTGATTCTCCCTGAACACTGCCCCCCTCCTGAACTCTGTCGTCCCCGACAGGCTTTGGAAGTCAACGGGAGTATGTTCTATACACTTTCTGCTCTGTTTCATTAAGCAAATTGGCTTCACGTATCATTAACTATTTCCACTATTCTGCCTTTACTCCATCGTTAGGTGGTTGTCTATGATCAGCAAAAAAACTAAGTTCATATGCCACTAATCTTGCATTGAGGTTGGATGACATCTTCAAAAAGATTTCTGAATCTATTTCAAAAAACCCTGTAAAAAACGCTTCTTTGAACGTTTGCATATAGGTACTTGGCAAAAACATGAGTCTGGAGTAATAAGCCATTATTCTAGGTCGGCTAGGCATGACGGACAGATAAAAAACAAGGATATCTGTTCCCTGGTTAATTCCAATAAAGTTCAGAAATGTATATGCCGCATGCTTGAAGACCTTCAATACTGTAAGTATCATACTGAGTATTTTATTTGTGAGCTTGATAGTTAAATCTGGTACGGTAGCATAAGTCTCCAGCCAAAATTCGATTGTTTTTACCATGTAATCTTCTGTAGGTAAATAATTATGTGGTGGACTTGGAAGGAGTGGATAGTTTAGCCATTGTTTATTGATTATACCGGTCTTTTGCATCTCCAAAAATTCGCGTGCTTCTCTGCGACGTGGTGTTGGGCAAAAAGAAGGGTTTACCTGTAGTAAATATGGTGCTGCTTACCAATGCACCCGTAGTGTAGGATTTCTCTCCAAAAATTTCCTTCTCCAAACAGGTTGTGCAGCTTCAAATTCTTCTTGAGTGTAAGCGAATGTGTCATGTTTGAAGTTTAGCTGCTCGTCTGGATTTTTCTGTGTAATCTTCTTTATATATTGTCTTGTTTTCTCTTTCATCAGTCTGTAGGGAATGTTGAAAGGCTTCATAATCATATCCAAGTCTTTACCCTTGATCTTTGCTTCCTTCATGACTTTGATGACTTCATTTTCAAAATTTTCTGTCAACCGGGACACTAGTAGTGCCCGTTCCTTCTGACTTATTTCTACAGTATATGGCATTGGATGATCATCATGTATGTCCGCCATCTGCTCGTGTATTGGAGAATTATAAATCGGGGGAGATAGAGGACGTACCTCTACCTCGTCAGTAGGATTCTCTTTTGTTGGCTCTACTGGTGTCCCAATTGGTGCTTTCTGCTTTACTTGGATATCTAACTGTGCTATGCATGCAATCTTCTCTTTCACTTCTTGTGTTGCTGCTCGTAGTGCTTCTTTTGCTGCAAGCAGTTCATTACCATGTTTTCTGCCACATTGTCCATGTTTTCGCTGTAACTTGTTGCAAGTTTTTCATGTGCTGTATTCAACTGCTTTTTTAGCTCATTTGTTTCTTGAATGTACTTACGTTCCCATTCTTCTCTCAATTCTTGCTCTTGTTTCAGCAAATCTGCATATTTCTCGATTTGAGCTCTTAATTCTCTCTGATCAAGATCAGTTGTCTCTTGTTTTTCGATAGGTTGATCATATAGCAATGACTTCATCAGTTCTTTATTTCTGTTTCGTAAAGTGTCATTCTCCTCCATGTATACCTTCAGTTGTGTTTCAAGCAGGTGACTTCTAGCTTTTAGTCTCTCTTTGTTGGCCTCGCTGGCTTCATGTAATCTTTGTAAGTCCATTAGTTGTGCCTGGAGTTGACGATGTTGGGTCATCAATGTGTCACATTGTGTTTTTACCTCAAGTAACTCCGTTCCTTTGACAACAATCTCTTTTTGTGCCTGGATTAATTGTGCAGATAGTTGTTCACTCATAATTTGGAACTGATTCTTTTCCCTCATGGCCTTGTCGTAGTCTGCATCTGTATCCATCATCTGTTGTTGTGTATCCATGGCCGTTTGTATCATCTGCTTGACCACAGGTTTTAATTGTGTGACATCCACATTTAACCATGTTTTTGGAATACTCGGTTTTGCTCCTGTTGTCACATCTTTCCCTTGTGCTACGTGTAATGTAGTGTCATGGGGTTGCCTAATGTGAAGTTGTATCCTTGGCTCAGCCTCCATGTGGTCCATCTTGCCTTGAGGTGTATCATCCGGCACTTCAATCACAATTTGCTGTCTATTTTTGTGTAGGTCTGAATCTTCATCCACTGGAGTTTGCATTTCTTCCTTGATAGGTGGCATTACTCCTTTATTCGATAGTGTAGCTTCCTTGATACTAATCTTTGACTTATCATTTAATTGAATTACATGCTCGGGTTCAATGGATTCTTCTATGTTTTTGGCCTTTTCTTGGTGGTTGTCTGGCGTGACTTCAACTTGATTAATCTCTGTCCATTCTTCCTCGTGAGTTTCTATCCTTATGTCTGTGTCCAAAGTATCTTTCTCAGGACTAGATTCTTCATTGGAACTCGAGTCTTCTAAGCCCGTATCTGGCGGCTTCTTCTGGGGTCTTTTCTTTACTCCGTTGTTGCTTCTCTTGACTTGCTTGTCTGTAATGATGACCTTGAACATTTAGATTTACTTGCCCTTGCATGTACTGATGTGTCTCTTCTAGGGCTACGGAGAGGTCTCTCTTGGTGATTGGTATTTGGGCTACAGGAATCTTCGGCAAAGTATGTGTCCTCTTTGATTGAGGTGTAGCCTGAGCTTCTTCCTCTCTAAGGTGCTTTGTGCCCCTCATGGGTTTCTGTGAACTGGTTCCTACTTCTTCAACAGCGATAGCTGCTTTCTTTTTCTTGGGAACCATAGCGGACTTGGCATATTGGGCTAACCCCTCTGAGGTTGGCATCTCACGCAGGCAGTTTTTCATATCAAGTGCCTCATAGATGAGTAAGGTCAAAGCTGAACTACCATTGAGAAACTTTTTCTGACCCCACTTCTTCATGGCTTCAAATAATTGGTCTTGAACATAAGGCGTCATGTTTACTTTATTGCCGACTTGCCGCATAGCATGTGATAATAGTTGCATGACAATCTTTTGAGGTGTTGTGTATCTATGCATACTAGGAAAACAAAAGTGCTGATGCACTAAGCAGACATCCTCTTCAATATCAGTTCTATTGATGTCCAAGAAGGATCTCTTTTTAGGTCATGGCATTCCTCCTTGACATTAGTGAGCCCTTCTTGGTTCCATCCAAAAGCTTTGTTGATCAATTCATGAGTGAATTGAATTGTTTTCCATGTACCCACTTTGTCTAGTACTCTTGCTTCAGGAACTGATATCTTATTTGGTGCAGGCTGGAGTGTATTCATAACTTGCGTACACCTCTGGAAATCTGGCAGATAAATAGGTAGTTTGAGAAATGCATCTATTCCTGCTTGTGTCCAGACATCCGTCATGCGTGGTAATCCTTGTATGATGGTCTTAAAGTCTTGGGACATAATAGGGAAGTAGTGATCCCTGTCCATAATCTTGATGGTAGCCATGAAAATGAGGTCCGACACCGGTTGGTCATCTAGAAATCAATTGCCTCTTGCTTTTGTTATTGATTCTAATGGAAGAAGCTGGACCTCTTCCTCTTGTGTAGCTTCGGAATTAGTAGATGCCATCTGCACTCAATATAGACTATGAATTAGTGGCCAGATAGTATCAGAAATCCTCCTTCATTTTTGTCTTTCATAAGATTGACATTGCTCCGAGTGAACGGTTGAGTCCCTTCCCCGTGGGTGTGAGAAAGGTAATACCTGGGATTTTTCATATTTTTAGGTATTTTTATGTTTTTTTGTCTGAAAGAAAAACAAAAAAGTTAGTTCATAGCCAAAGCGGTGATTAATTTTTTTAGTAATTTTCTTTAAATTATGTAAAAGTGCTCTCCTATTTCCCAAGAGGAAAATGTGCTTCACTATCCTAAAATAGAAGAATATTGTGCCGAATGCATGGCCTTGTAATGTGGCCCTATCATGCATACTTTGGATTCTGGTAACTCCAAATGCGTGCAATTCGAATTTTTTGGCAGATGTATACAGCTTGCTTTGTCTTTCGACATCCAAATCTACTTTGTTTTGTTGGGAGAAATCGTGTTCCCAACCTTCCTGGTGATTGTGATGCTTCTCATCTAGTGCTTCTGCTTTGTCTACTTTTTGAATCTTGGAATGACATGTGAATTGTATGTAGACTCAAGCTCTGTCCTGTAGCAGTTCATCTTTGGTGGTCTTGTCTTTAGACCATCCCGATTCTCCTTATGAAATGGTTCATCCTTTCTGGTGATTGTCCTTTGAGTACATGACTTGGGAATCCATATTTGAGTTCGGTCCGATTGGGCGGCTATCACCTTCTTTGGAACTTATATTCTAGCAATTTGTTGTGTACGTCGGTGTCCAAAGTAATTTGTCTCCTTTTTCGATGGACTTTTCTAATGTTGATGATGTTTCTGTTGTAGAAGATATGTAGCTACCTGATCCTTCCTTATCCAAACTTGTCTAGTGTGAGGAATATGGTATATTCGAATAGGTACAGACTTGTGATGATCCTTAGAACTTGTTTCTCTTGTGCGTGGTTCTTCGCTAAGGCTGTTTTCAGATAGAATGACACTCTTGTGACTTGCTAGATTAGAAGATGGTGTGCAAGTAGAATTCAGTGTATCCTCGCATGAAGTACTCAATGAAGGGATTTTCATAGTGCTAATGAACATACATTCATCATCATGTTTATTTAAATGAGCTCGCGGGGCTATATCCTTGGCTTTGATTGGTCGTTCGTCTAACATGCTGAATACCTCTCGATGTCCTATCTTGGCTGAGATATATCCTAAGGCCAATTGGATAGTCACTTCATATTCGTATATCCAATCTTGACCTAACACTATGTCTTCGAGTAAGTCTTGATCATGACATACTAAGAGCTTCTGTTCCATAGTATTGTTTCCAATATGTAGAGGTAAGGTTACTTCACCCATACATTGAGTAATTGTTCCCCCTATTCCTATCAACTGTGCCTTTGATGGACGTAGTTCCTCCTGGAGTTTTTGAGTTAATGGAAGTTTGATACAACTTATGGCGGCTCCTGTGTCAATGAGAGCATCCACTAAGTGGTATTCCTTTTTTCCAGCTCCCAAGTTCAAATAGGGTTGTGTCCTCTATTGACTTAGGTTTTCAGTGGCTCTAAAATTAGCCATTGGGATGAGTTATTCTCCTAGTCTATATCTCTCATCTCTCTCTCTCATCCACTCTTTTCGTTTCTTGATTCGTTCTAGTGCTTCCTGTCTCGCTTCTTCTCGTATCCTTTCCTCCTCGATGCATCTATTCTTGCCCTTGATTAATCGTGACATTGTTTCTTCAGTCAATGGTTCGAGATATTTTTTCACTCGACAACCACTGATATAGTTTGGTAGTACTTCTCCATCTAGGGTTGCTAGACTGATGGCTCCACTCGTAGATATACGATTGATGATCAACGGGCCATTTCCTCTCTTCTGCAACTTCTTAGCGTGTTGTTTCAGAGTATATACCAGAACTAAATCTCCTTCCTTCAAATTTTTATCTTTAATATGAGCATCAAAGTAGGCTTTCTGTCGCCTTTTAGCAGCATAAATCCCTGCTACAGCTTGTAACCTAGTTTCATGTAACTTCTCTATTTGATCCAATTGAGTTGAGAGTTCATGTCCTGTCCACTCATAAGTTGTTGCTACTCTGAGAGTGGGTATTAAGAAATCAATTGGCAAAATAGCATTTTGTCCATACACTAAGTTAAAATGAGTAGTGCCTATGGCGGTTTTGTAGGCTACTCTGAATACCCATAAAGCGTGATGTAATTGTTTATCCCAATCAGATCTACCATTGTTCACAATTTTTGTGAGAACTGTGCATAAGATTTTATTGGAACTTTCGGCTTGTCCATTGGCTTGTGGGTGATAAGGGGCTGATTTCTTATGAATTACCAAGAATTCATTGAGTAAGGCTTCTATAACTTCATTCACAAAGTGCGTACCTCTATCACTCACAATTTCTATCGGTAGTCCAAATCTAGTGAAAACGTTCTCGAAGAGAAACTTGGTAGTAGTTCTTGCGTCATTTTCTTGGTTGCTTTGGCTTCAACCCATTTTGTCAGATAGTCTGTGGCTACAATTATATATTCGGCATGGGATCCTTTAGCTAGGGGGCTAATAGGTCCTATGAAGTCTATTCCCCATTTAGTAAAAGCTCTGGCACTCATCATGGGTTTTAGTGGCATTTCATCCCTTCTAATTGGATATTTCGTTTGTTGACAAGTATTACATCGTTGAACATATGTGGCTGCATCCTGATGTAAAGTTGGCCACTACATTCCTGCAAAGAGAATCATTTTTGCTGTTTTATCTGCAGAGAAATTTCCTCCTACAGCTCCTGTATGTGCCATCTCTAAAACAACAAGATACTCATCTTCATGAATGCACATTCGCAAATGATTATCTCTTCCTCGTTTGAAGAGTTGTTTTCCAATAGGATCATAGTCCTTGCTTTGTTCAACAAGTGCTCGTTTTCTTGCTAAAGTGGCTCCTTCTGGGTACTCTTGGGTCTTTAAGAACTTCACTAGAGGCATGCTCCATCTTGGTGCTACAGTGGAGTAGCATAGAGTGGAGTTCTCTTCTGGATTCCGTTCTTGACAGGTTGGGCAGGCTGATACATAGTTATGCGCATCCCTCTGCATGGTTGGCCAATATATGCCCAATCTCCTTAGTGTTTGCCATGTTTCGTTCGCATTTAGATGAGATTTCCATTGATTTACATGTGCTTTCTGAAGCCACATTTCCTGTTCCTCTTCTTCTACGCATCTCATGAGTAATCCATTTGAGTCTTAGTGATACAAGCTTCTGACAATGATATGAAGGTTTTTAGTCTTCCATAGGTCTTGAGTTCGGTTTGGTGTGATCCCATCTTTAGGTCCATGTGTGAGCATGGGGATCAATTTTTCTGCCCGCTGGGGACATACTTCGAGGTTAAACAGGTACGTGTCTGGCAGATCATCGGGTACTCCTATGGGTGTCTCCCCATGTGTCATTCTTGATAGGTGATCCGCTCTTATGTGGGTATTTCCTTTCTTGACTACTACTTCAAAATCAAATTCCATCAACAATAGAAACCATCGTACTAGTCGTCTTGTATTACAAGGCTTATTGACTAAGTACAGTAGGGCTTGATGAAGTACAGTAGGGCTTGATGATCAATGAAGAATTTGAATTTGTTCGCCAATAAGTAGTGCCGAAACTTCTTTACTCCATACACCATTCCTAAGCCTTCTCTTTCAGTCGTGGTATAATTGCGTTCTGCTTGATTCAATTGTCTACTGGCATAGGCTATAGGGTGATCTAACTTTCCTGCATCTGCGGGTTGAGCTAAGATGCAACCAATGGCAAACTTGGAAGCATCTACGTGGATATGAAATGGTTTGTTCCAATTAGGTACTCGAAGGATTGGGGCTGAACTCAATCGACTCTTTGATTCATTAAAGGCTTTTTCACATTCTTCAATCCAGTTAAACTGTGTCAATAATGCATAAAGAGGTCTAGCAATTATGGCATACATATGTATAAATCTTCGGTAGTATCCACAATGTCCCATAAATGCTTGTACTTCTTTAGCAGTCTTTGGTCTCGGTAAATCCAGAATTACTTTGATTTTGTCTTCATCAGTTGAAATTCCATTTTTAGAGACAATATGTCCTAATATCTTTCCTTGTTGAACCATCAAGACGCACTTTTCTGGATTGAGGCATACTCGATATTGTCGACATTTGGCAAAGATCTTTCCTAGTTCAGGGATGTGCTATGATCGTATAGCTGAATAGGTACATAGATCGTCCACGTATACCTCCATACTCTTTCTCAAGAACTCCTTGAATACATGACACATCAATCTTTGGAAAGTGGCTGGGGCATTGGTTAGGCCGAAAGGCATAACCCTAAAGGCGTACACTCCCCATTCAGTTGCAAAGGCTGTTTTATGTTGGTCTTCAGGAGCAATGGCTACCTGATTATATCCTGAAAAGCCGTCCAAAAAACTATAAACTTCCTTCCCTGCCACTCTTTCCAAAAGATGATCCGTGATGGGTAATGGGTAACTATCCCTTATGGTAGCGGCATTTACTTTTTTCAGATTTATGCATACTCTTAACTTACCATTCTTTTTCGGTACAACCACCAAAGGTGATACCCATTCCGTGTGTTCAATCTCATATATGAATCCAACATCTAACAACTTATCTATCTCTTCCTTTATCTTTGCTGAGTATACATCATTGTATGTGTATGGTCTTTGTTCAGAAGGTTTGGCTTCAGATGTCATAGGGATTCTATGTGCACATATAGATGGATCTACTCCTTTCAAGTCCTTATAGGTCCAGGCAAAGACATCCCTGTATTCCCTTATGAGTCGTATTAACTCTTGTTCTTCGTCCATTGAGACATCCTGTCCTATAAAAGTACATCATTCTTCTCCTTCCTCTAAGGTTACTACTATCTTCTTGGTCTGTTCTTTATTGTCATATGCTATTCCTGGCTGTGCTTCTCGTTTTGGCATTTGAATAGCTATTTTCCTCTCTTCTACTTCATATTTTTTGAAGTGAGCCGGTACTTCAAACTGATCCTCTGGTTTGTTTTCTCCATCTTCTGGTTCGTTATCTATCCTGAGCTCTTCATCGTGTGTCAATTCCTGATTAATTTCATTAGCTATGCCACCTATTTTTTTATTTTCATTTTCCGGTTCCATTGTGGTTCAATTCCTTCCACTTTCTTCCATCTGTCTTCTTGGACTCTTGCCCACAAATCTTTAGGCCATTCCCCTTCTACTTCGGGAACAAAGGATCCTTCCCTTTTATCCTCGTAGAAATTTCCATGATGGGTCTCGCCTTCTTTGGGTTTCTTGTGATCATTAGCAATGACACACTCTTGGAATTCTCTTTCGGAAATTTGTGTATTGGGTAGTGGAAAAGCAGGTTTTTCTAAGATCTGTTGAGCGACTTCTATTATTTTTTTGCAGATCTCCAACCTTTCTTTCTCTAGGTCACCTCTAGGATATTCTCTTTCATGTTGTTCTAAGGTAGGTCCTGCTCTTATTCGTGCCTTGTATGCTTGAATCCACATAGCTAATTCTTCAGGCATGGGATCTGCTAAAACTGATCCTACCTCTTCTTTTTTAGACTTTTCTTTCCGATTTTCTCCTTCCAGTTCTTGTTTCTCTCCTTGATTTTGTTCGCTCTTCTCATTTTCCTTCTTTTGTAGTAATTTCTTTTCCTTTATCCTATCTCTACGGTTCTTCCATCTTTGTGTCCATTTGCTTACAACACTTTTCTCAGGCTCTTCCGAGTCTTCAACTATCCGAGATGTGGCTGTGTTCACTTCTCTGTAGCTTTGATTATTTTCCTCAGTTTTGTTTGGGGTCTCTCTAGCTTTGGCTCTAGTTATAGCTTTCAATGGTACCGTGTACTCCTTATCGCTTCCTAATGATTCTATCACTTCTATCACGTTGATTTGTACATTAGAGTTAACTTTGTTGGGGTTCTTGGGGTAATCTCTAAAAAGGTGTTCTTTACCACAATCACTACAGTATCCTTCCCAGACTCGCTGTGGTGGTGGTGGGTTTGGCAGTGTACACTCGTTGATAAAATGATCACCTCCGCATCTATAACATGGTCCTCTAGGTACAGGCGGTCTGTCCATAGGTCGGGGGGGTATGGGTGCTCTTGGAGCTGTGTACATTAATGACACATACTCTTGCTCATATCCGTAGGAACTATCTGGTATTTCCATGCCATAGGCATATGGTTCGTACATTTGCCCATATTCTATTATAGAGCTTTCATAAGTGGAATATGCTCCTTGACTATGGTCATAGGATGAGTCATACGATTCATTACTAGTCAAAGGTGTGGCTGGGACTATTGCTCTTTCTAAGTTTTCTTCAGGTTGAGCTATTTTCACTAGGACAACATTATGAGGATGAGGTGGTTGTTGCCCTAACATTGGTTGTGGTTGAGTGTAACTTTGATAGGCATATGGTCGCGGTACAGTTGCCTACTGCTGATATGTGGGATACCTAAAGGCTTCACCTCCTTGATCTCTCTGAGGGTATCCGTAAGGTCTCATGAGCGGTTGTGTTGGTCTCACTTGCCTATTGTAAGGAAAATTTTCTGAGCTGTGATTTGTGTATTTTTGTTCTATGCTGCAATATCGTAAAGGTCCTGGAACAGGTGGTCTATTGTAAGCATAAGCAGGTGGTGGGATTGCTCCCCTAGTACACAAATGAGAAGGATGATCCCCTCCACAATGCATACATCTTCTAAGCATGGGCACTCTCATTGGGTTGTTGGGGTAGTTCCTCTGTCCTTGGACATTCAACTTCTTTGCGACTAGGTCGGCTATTTCCTCAACATTGTTCTTAGGGTTCGATGTGCTACTGGCTGAATCTTCACTTTTGATACTACCTTGAGGTATTTTCAGATCTTCTGCTAGATTGTCTTCTAGGTCGATACATTCCTTCATACATTCTTGCAAAGTTTGTACTCTCTTCACGTACACCAGAGATCTTAATGATCCATTCAATAATCCTTCCAAAAATAATGACACCATTTTGTTTTGGGTGGGTCTCTCTTCCACTGGGCATCTATCCACATACTGCTTGAATCTTCTTGCTGCCAATCTCACTGATTCTGTAGGAGCTTGTTTAAAGCTATGGATTAATGATGACGAGTCATTTTTAATTCCAGACTTAGTGAATTCCTCAATCATTTCTTGATAGACTTGTTCCATATTTTGAAAATTATTAGGATCTAGTGGCTGGAACCAAGCTAAAGCTGTGTCTGTCAAAGTTAGACCAAAAGACTCATATTGGATAAAAAATTCTTCTACTTGTTCCGCTCTGATTACTTGCTTAAATTCAACTATATGATTGTAAGGTTCACTAGAGCCATCATAGTGATTTCTCATGCATTTGGCCACTTGAATTGGCCTTAATCTTCTTTCTGCTTCAGGCGGTCTAGGCATCACAGGGAAAACTGGTCTTCCAATGGGTATACCAGGTCCTCTTGCTACAGGTGGTCTAACTGGGGTAGGAATTTCTTGGATCCATAGGTGGCTGAGGCCGATAATTAGGGTTATTTGCAAGCATGGCAAACTGCACATGTGGTCTAACCGGGATTTGAGTTTGTTGTGTTTGTCTTGACTGCAGAAATGAATTATTCTAAGAGGTTCCATGTGGGTTTTGTGAAGTAGTGGCTTGAGCCCTCGGGGGAAACACTGGAATGTTCTGATATTTCAACCCGGCTCTCTCTGAATCTGTTAGGGGCCAATACCTTCTCTGGTTTCTATCTAAATACGTGATGATGGTGGGGAAGTCACGATCTTGTGACTCATAGACATTCACTGGGTTAGGGGCTGCTTCCCATATTGAAGAGTGGGCTTTAAGGAGATGCTCCATTCCATTGATCAAATACACATCCATTAATGAGTCATCTTGGGCAACCAGGTCTCCTCTCCAAACCCTAACAATAGTAGATCTCCCTCTAGGTGTGGTCACTTGCTCTTCATTTCCATCTTCATTAAGGTTATGGGCATTGTTTTCTTCCCCAAGTTCATTGATATTTTCAGGATGTTCTATAACAACATACTGAATATCCCTTTTATCCATATACAATCCTTCTGAATACTTAACTGCTGGCCTAGGCACTATGTAAGCATCTGAAGCTTTCTTCAGTCTGGCCACTGATCGGTTTAGTCCATCTAGGTATATGGGTATCTCATGTTGATTGGTGGTCACATATTCTAAAGATGTCCGGTATTCTCCCTCAATAATTGACATCATGCCAATCATTGGTACAGTGTTTTGCATATCCTCTGAAGCCATAGGAATTTCTTCTTCTGACTCACTAGAGGTTTCTGAATAATGTGAATGGCTACTTGGTTCGACTACATTTCCTACAGAAGAGATTACACTTCTTTGGCTTCCTATGGTTCTTCCAGATCTCAGGTTCATCCACTTAAAAGCTCTAATCAGCCCTTGCCAATCTCTGCTTCTAGAGTTCCTCACTAAAGGTCAGAATTCTAAAAAAATTTGGCTGGAAAAGGATTGACAATGAAATCTCAAGTCACGATACTTGACCCAAAAAGTTCACGATACTCGACCTTTCGACAAGACGATACACGATACTTGGGTGAGACGATACACGATATTTGCCAAAAATGATACTTCAATATGACGATACTCGATACTTGGATGAACACGATACACGATAGCTGAGCAACACGATACTCGATACACAGGAAACACGATACTCGATACTCCAAAAAACGCGATACTGGATATACGATACTTGATCACATGATACTTGAGATAGCACGATACACCATACTTGTGAAGTATCGTGATCGAGGATCACACGATACTCGATACCTGAGCAACCATGATACTCGATACTTGAGCCACACGATACACGATTGGTCAAACACGATACACGATCTCTGTGAAGTATCGCAATCAGCCAAACACGATACACGATCTCTGTGAAGTATCGCGATCGGTCAAACACGATACACGATCTCTGTGAAGTATCGCAATCGGTCAAACACGATACACGATCTCTGTGAAGTATCGCGATACTCAACCACAAGAGACCACGATACTTGGGAAGTATCGCGATACTCAACCGCGGGAGAAATGATACTTGACAATTTTTCAGATTTTTGCTAGAGTTTTTTGGATTTTGAATGGAAGCAAGTGTTTTCCAAGCTCATCTACCCTCTCCTCACTCTCTGTATCACCCAAAATATACCTTTTAAACCCTGTAAGACCCTCACGATACCTGCCGCAGATCGTTTGACATTGATACTTAATTTTTGATTGATGAAGATAAGTAGAAGATTGAACTGCTCACCTTAGAGGCTCTTTCCCAAATCTTCTACCACTCTCTCTAGCTCTGCGCTGCTCCCAATCCCTTTGCTTATCAGAACGTGATACTCGGCTGAAGACTTCTCACGATACTTGCTCAGAAAACAAGTAACTTGTGAAAGTTGATTTTTTGGGTTTTATACTTTTTGAGAAGTTCTCCTAACTACAAGGACTCAACAAGACTAAGATTAAAACTACTCTAGCTTCCTATTACTTTCTTCTTCCTCCTACTCTACTCACTCAACTTACTTTCCTAGACTAACAACTCACTACACACACTTCAAGAGTGAGAAGTAGTAAGTGCGAATGAAAGTGACTTACCAAAGAAGAGAAAATCACTACTCCTCCTCTCGCTTCAATGCAAAAAGCTACTTACCATCACATGAATGCCTCGGTTTGATTCGACACTCCCCGACAACGGCGCCAAAAAATTGGAAGTGGATAAATTTCTTGTTTTCTTCCTCTATATGTTGTGTAATCACTTGTGTTTGGTACAAAAGAAACTAGTGGTACCATAGGGTTGATGTGTGAATGCTCTGCTAAGAACCCAACTGGCTTGTAGATATTCTCATGGGCATTGCATTAAGCCCATGATTGATTACTGAACTTTCTATCTTCTTTTTTGAGGCCTGTATTAGGAAATGTCCATGATGATGACTCTTTTTGCATGACTGACCCTATAGGACACATTGAACATGCTTTATGAACTTTGGAATTCTATTAGACACACTGGATGCACTCCTAGACATGTTGGAAGCATTGATGTATTGATATTGGTTGAGTTTGCATGGGCGGGTTCTAAAACTCCAACTACACATTGAAAAGGTAGCTATTTTGATCCTTGGTTGCTTGAGGAATAATTGTGTGCTTTCATTTCATGATGCATCACTCTGATTGATTGTTCTCTACACACTTTTGGTGCAAAGGAAACACATAACATACACACAATGAAGAATGATGCAAACATGTTGATATTTTCATAAAGGCACAAAAGAAAACATATCACAGTTCTGTTTTACTCTCTAGTGAGTCACATATGCACTTTGGTGGACTAGGTGATTATGGTTAGCCTATGAACAATATGAAACGTTATAGGGCTCTATGTCTTTTGAGCTACTTTTGGACTGTAGGAATAAGACAAATATTCATGGGGACTTTTCTCTAGAAGAGCCCATCTTGTAGGACTTGATGTTCCCCAAAGTGGAAACTAAAATTGGAATAAAAGTTTACTGGATGCTTCTTTTCAAATTCAGTCTACTTGTTGTGTATGTTGTTGGGGAGGATGAAAGGAGAGTCATTCTTGAGCCTTCCTTTTTGAATCCATGCAAGATGGTGTGGGTCTTGGCTTCCCAAGGGCATACTACAACAACAAACATGGTAAAAGGCAAGTAGAAGAATGGAAGTAAAGGTGGAATGGCTCTACTAATTTTAATATCTCAAATTTGTTCTCAAATTAGTTTTTTTTTCCCATTTTGTATCTAAAATATATGTAAAAATCCCTATTTTTGGCATAATTTCTTTCTCTTTTAGCAATAACCAGGCCCACAATGTAAAAGTTGAATAGTATTCAAGCCTTATGGTGATGCATAGAATAGCCATACTAAATTTTGTACTTTTTGACATGGTTGGCCTCCAGATGCCTTATTGAAATTGTTTTTAAAACTAGGCCAGGCACTACTGTTGGAACATCAAGCTTACACTATGCTTGAAGTGGATTTGATTGACATCAAAAAATATGGCTTGGATTACATTGAAGGAATATCCGTTGGAGAGTTCTTTTACTTATGCTCACTTATTGTATTTTTTTTAAAGATATTTGATAGGCTCCTAAGTCCCAGGAAAAGATGATTGTGGAAGCCTTTATTTTGTTCAAATCCCTCGGAATCGGTCCAATTGGATTACCTAGAGCCCACAATTGTCTCACAATGGATTCTTCCTATGTCTATGCACTAGCGCATATGCTTCCCGGCAAATGCACCAAAATGATAGGCTCCTAAGCCCAAGGAAAAGATGATTGTACGAGACTTTATTTTGTTCAAATCCCTCGGAATCAATCCAATTGGATTACCTAGAGCCCACAATTATCTCGAAATGGATCCTTCCTATGTCTATGCACTAGCTCATAAATTCCCGTTCCTACCCGGGTACGCCTACTCTCCTAATCCTCTCCTTGTTCCTTTTTCCACACGCACCCGTATACTCACTCCTAAAGATGCAGCCCCGCACACATACACTTATACACACATTCTCTCCCTAATTCCCTTTCACTCACACACGCACTTCCTTTTTCTCTCATTTCTTTTGTCCACACATGTCCTCTACACACTCTTGTCATCCCACACCCATGCACCATGGTAAATACTTTTATTGCAAACCATCACTGTTCCCCAATGTATATCTTCACAAGCGGACAATTTTTTTTTTTTTTTTTTTTTTGTACAATGCATCAGCTTCATTCTACTACTAATCACTACAAGACGAATTCAAATTGCAACCATTTGCAACCAACATGGAAATGAATACACGCAATGAATGGTGGTTAACAATGTGTCAAAATGTTTGAAAACTTGAGGTTCCACTCTAGTATCAGGCTTCTCTCTGGAGAACAATAGTGGGGGCTTTACGGCCAGGAGCTTTCTGAAGCGCCACTCTGTCCCTCAATTGCCATGCACACATTGTGGGGCGGACAACGAAACATTCATATGCTTGTTTTGGACCCGTTGCAAAATCAAACCATGGCAGAATGATCTCAAATTCAACATGCATAGACTACTTCAAGACTTCAATGTCCACAATTTCATGTTCAGTTTTCTCATATATACGATTCAGGAGATGTTTGACGCAAATAAAGCAAGAAAATGTCCTGCTTTGAAGATGACCTCCTCACGCTCCTTTTCATCTGAACAATGGTCAATCATCAGAAGCATATCTGCGGCCATTTTCAAGTAATATCTCCATGCCAAATGAATCAGTTTGCAACAAGAGATCCGTTTGCAACATTAGGCGGTGGATGGACAGGACTTTCCAACAAAAGTAGCTAACAAGAATAGATCTTATCCACGGAAAATACTCATTAAACATCTAAAGCATTGGAGAAAAGCTTAATCACCTTAGGAGACCTATACAATGGGCATTCGTAATTAAATAGAAGCATACTTGAGATGCAACAAACATGAAAGATCAGACAATAGTATCGATCAAGAGATCCAACTCTGAATTGTAAGGGCCAGTCATTTCTATAGACTTCTCCACTGCACGGACTTCCTAAAACAAGGGACAGCCTTCGTAACAAAATAGAAACGAGGAGTATGTCATGGTGTTGAAAGGAGCACTTACCACTGTTATTGCAGATTTTTGGCTCTCAAGCTGAATAGTGCAGCACTGGCTACAGGTAAACAACTTCTAAACTTGGCGGACGGTTCTCCTCCTGCTCTAACGCAGCCATACCCTCACTTCAGCAGCCAGGAACCCACCTCCACAAAAGCCCGTGTCCCCCCCTCCAATACTCTGATGCACCGCCAGAGGCAACCCTCAACCTCCTGTCGAACCCTTCTCGGGCAGCGAGTAACTATCTCCCCCAAAAAACGAAGCTTCTGCTGGGGCCCCCCGATAGCGACCGCCAATCCCCCCCCCTTATTCTGTTTGTGAAAAAAACGAGAGGGAGAGAGCCCCGATGATTTTGCTCCTCTCTTTTTTGATAAGGCCCCCCTCGCTGGTGGTCTCCTTTCAACTACTACGAGCAACAAAACATATTTCCCTCCTGGGGTGTGCATTCATGGGGCACTCCCACCCTTCTAACATTTCAGAGGGCAGGTGACCACCCCCCCTCCAATGATTTGATGGTTTCGCATCTTCTTATGCAACTTCAGAGTTTTTTGCCCCTTGTCCAAGGTCCAGATATGCAGAAAACAATGCATTCCAAGGAACAACATCATGTCTAGGCATATCATTGAATATTGCCTCAAATTCTTTGATGTATCCACATTTTCCATACATAGTCAAAAGGGCAGTGTTGATGAGAACGTTAGAGTCAAACTCTTCCATTCATACATTTAAATGTAGTGCTTGCCTAATTCTAAGCACTAAGGCCTTGTTTGAGCTTTCACTTGAAACGATGGAATGATTAAGTTTTGCAATCACTAAGCATGATTGTATGGAAAACACATATGTCAAATTGTTCAAAATCATGCCCATAGTTAAAAATGGGTTTAAATAGATGCAAAGCTTGTGTGCCTTGCTTTTGGCCAACATAAGCTGCAAGCATAGCATTGCAAGATTTGATGCTCTTTTCGTGTAGTATACTAAAGACATGCCCTGCCATCTTGATGATCCCACACTTCCCATACATATCCAACAATGCACTCCCCAACATGGTTTCCTTTTGCAATGCATTTGTCTTGCAATCTCATAGTGAATCTTTTTGCCTTCATTAATTGCTATTATTATGTTGCAAGCCATGTTGAACATATCCCTTGATGAGCATGTTCCGAAAAATAGTATCCCAAACAAGAAGCTCAGAAAAGGATTCCTCTGCTTTTGCAAGTGCGCCACACTTCATATACATATCAACCAATGTTGCACCTAGCATAGCATTTTTCTCCAAAAACATCTTTTCCACAAGCTCAATATGAATCTTTTGACCCCTTGTCCCTACCTTCATCCAGCTCAAAGCTTCCAAGCCACACACATATGAGACTGGAGTTTGACAAAATTGAAAAGTTGTTTACCTTTGCACCTAAATCAAACACACATATTTTGAAATGACCACCTGTTAGTACACCAAAAATCAACAACACCTGGAGCCAACATACTCCCCTTTCCTTGCTTGCAATGTCGTCCTTGACGAGCATTTTTGCAACCTTTCTTTTCACCTGTCACTCATTCAAATGGTTAGCTCACTTTCATGGAGATACATAAAACATTATTACGAAGCATTCCAACCCATTAACCATGACAAATCACAGAGACATATTCCTAGATCTCTACTCATACATAATTCTCATGCACAAAACTTTCTCCTACCCTTCAACTCATCCTATCGTCCATACCATTACCTACATCAGTGCATTCACATACCCACCTCCATTATACCAAGGATCAAATGTTCCTACTACCTCTTCATGCACAAACCCTTTCTCAACTCATTCTCTCCTACAATCAAACCTGAAACAAAAACCATGTCGTCCATATGCTTCCCTCAATCCAAGTCATAAATGCAATAAACAAAACCAATTACTCAAGAAGGATATCAATAATGTGATCATGAGCCAACCCTTGAAGACTATCTTGCAAACCTGTAGTCAATCATCATTCACATCATGGATCAACAAAAAATCATTTCCCTACCTTGAATACCTTTGTCCAGGTCTGCCCTTTTCATCGCACTCTTCTCATTTTCCGGAAATCGGTCAAGCGATTGTATTTGATGTTTGATAAGAAAGCATCCCCCCTTGAAACAAGCCGTTTCTAATTTCCTTTGCACATCAATATTCCCTATGTTCTTAGGAGGCTCCTCCATGCTCAATCCCTTTTCTCCACATCCCTGCAATCAATATCTCCACATGTTTCTCATCAATCATCAAATTCATTCTTCAAGTACCTGAAATCAAACATGTTTTCCTGCCAAATAGAACCACATTAGTGCATAAAACCAACCATTTTGTGAGCTAACAATATTTTATGAATCTTTTGTCATTGTAAAAGCCTTGATCTTTACACATGTACAAGTATAAAAAGAGAGCCCAAATTCCATGAATTTGTGGTGGTTGAGTGCATTCAATCAAGCAATCAATCACCTCAAAGTAGATCAAACTAGATCTTCACTTTTCCTAGATTGTAGGAAAGTGAATTGATTCCCTCCAACAACCATTCCCACCTTCATTTGAATTCAAAATCCACTTGTAGAACTCATGGAACACTTCTAGATTCTATGTAAACATTTGAAATCACTTGTACAATACATGGAAGCAATATACATATACTTGTGACCATCATTATCCTGCTCCTTCATTTCTTTGCATCATCTTCTTCGCCAACACTAATCTTGCAGAGGTTGTTGCTCTCTCTACAGAGGACCAATTTTGATGGGACATGAACCATTGGAAAGATAGTAGTGGTTAGTTTATGCCTGTAAAGTTTCATAGCATTTGGTTTTGTAGATTCAGAGATATATCGGTTTTTTTGTCTGGGGTCAATCTCTACATATTCCTGAAAAATAGGAGGTACCCTATGTGTATCAATCCCATAAAAGGATTGTATATAATTGTAATCACATTGGTTGCTATGAGCTTTTGAAGTTCATTGTCTCTTCCATAGATAGTAAGTTTTTTGAGCTAGTCGATGTGAGAACCTATCTGGTTTGTATCGACTCCTTCTCCTTGATGCTCCAAAGTACATAGTGCATTTCTTTGCACTTATTGCATGCCTATAAGGTCTATTTGAGTCTCCTTAAGCTTAAGGGATGGTCTTGTGCCAATTGTTGGACCAAACTTTGTAGCTTTGAAACTCACTTTTCTACCTCCTACAAGCTTCTCCAAGTTCTTTCAGTGGTATCAGAGCTAGATCAACATGGGCGATGACTTTCCCTCAATGATCGAGAAGCTTGATTGACACAACTATGTGGCTTGGCAAATCAGAATGGAGGCCTATTTTCAAGGTAGAAATCTTTATGGAATTATAGCAGGTGATGAAGCTATGCCTATTCCAAGATCCAATGGAGGACCTTCACAAGAGGAGACAGATAAGCTCACACTTTGGTGCGCAAGGGATGCTCAAGCAAGGTCATACATACTAAACTCTATCTCTAACTTTCTATTGCCATATATTAGAGGATGAAAGACATCTCAAGAGACTTGGGATGCCCTGGAGACTTTATTTTCTGCTAGTTATCAAAGCAAGAAAGAATCATCTTTGGAACGAGTTCAACCAAATGAAAAAGACACCTAAACAAACCATCACAGAATTCGTTCCCAAGGTCAAGGAGGTTGCGGATCAGTTAGCATCCATTGGAGAGCTAATTGAAGAAGAGGCTATCATGAGGCATATTCACAATGGGATTCAAAGTGATTAGCAATGGCGATCCTTCACGACAGCTTATGATCTCATCATGGATGTGCAAACTCCAGACTTCAACATCTTTCTTAGACAACTCTTCAATCAAGAGGCCAACAATAGCATAAAGGAAGGTAACTCCTATCATGGTAATTCAACTAGTGCTCTATATGTAGATAAGAAGGATAAGAAGCTGAAAGGCAAGAAGAAGGAAGAAAATGAAGAGGAGAATTCCCAAGCCAACTTTGCAAGCAAGAGCGAGTGGAAAGGAAGAAGAAAGGACCAAAGAAAAACAAAGCCAAAGGTCAAAACGCTCAACCTTGTGCCATTTGCGATAAGACCAACCACACCACTTAGAATTGTTGGTTCAATGGGAAGACCGAGAAAGGAAGTGGAAGAGGTGGATATGGAAGCAATGGAGGCAGAGGTGGATACAACTTCAACAATAACAATAGAGGCTATAATAGAAGGGACTTCAACAATTATTAAGAAGATCAACCACATGAAGACTCATTTCTTCTCATGAATCTAAGCCATAAAGAAGGTAAAGAAGATGATCATTTGTTCTACATAGATTCAGGATGTTTAAATCATGTTGCAGGCAACATTGCTCTTCTATCTAATTTGGAAAGTCCAAAGCATAGACATGAAGTACAAACAGAGGATGACACAAAGCACAATGAGGAGAAGATTGGTAACGTCAAAGCTTCCAATGGCAGGACAAACATTCTGAGTAAGGTTCTCTATTTACCCACTATCACTAAAAACCTAATAAGTGTAGGCCAAATAGTCAAAAAAGGCTTGCAACTTAGGTTGACCTAGCATGGAGCTTTTGTGGAAGATCCATGTCAAGGCTTCAAGAAGATAGCCAGAGGTGAGAAGCATGGTAGGCTCTTTACTTTTGGAGCAGGAGAAACCAAGAACATAGCTCTATTCACTTTTGGGTCTCAAACTTAAGTGAACTTGAAGTGTGGCATAAGAGACTTGCTCATGTGAATGAAAGAACCCTGAAGGATATACGCAGGGATCAAAGTGCTCTAGGACTGCTGAACATATCAAAGCAACACATGATCAATAGGTGTGATGCATGTCAGATTGGGAAGGCACAAATACAACCATTCAACCACAAAGGCTCATCCACAACAACTTATTGGACTTAGTACATATAGATGTATGGGGACCAAGTCAGGAACCTTCATTGGTAGGATCAAGGTATTATGTCTCATTTATTGATGACCATAGTAGATGGACTATTCTATACTTCATCAAAAGTAAGAATGAAGTGTTTGATTGCTTCAAAAAGTATCTAGCACATGTGGAGAATCATACAGGTGGATCACTCAAGAAGCTCATATGTGATGGAGGGGAGAATACTTCTCCAAAGAGTTTGATGCGTTCTTGCATGAAAAAGGTATCAAAAGGGAAGTGACTACTAGGTACTCTCCTCAACTAAATGGAATTGCAGAGAGGAGAAACAAGACATTGGTTAGATCAGCTTGAACAAAGCTTGAAGAGAAGAAGTTGCCACATTATCTATGGGCAGAAGCTATTTCAATTGCTGTGTACCATGTCAATAGCCTACCATCCAAATCACTTCAAGGTATGACTCCTTGAAGCATGGTCTGGAAGAGAACCTACTCTTGGACATTGCAAGGTTTTTGTTTGTTTAGGTTATGTTCATGTACCATCATAAATAAGAGGTAAGCTAGATGAAAGGGCAACAAAGGCAGTGTTTATTGGATATGATTCAACTCAGATGGGTTAGAGGTTTTATAATCCTTCAACCAAGCAATTCACTACAAGTAGAGATGTGTTTGAAGAACACAGGTCTTGGTATGATGAAGACAAACAAAAGGTAACTCTACCATATGATCTTGATTCTGATTCTCATCAATTAGGAAGCAAGCATGATACACAGGTCTAGGATCCAAGAAGTGATACATACGATGACCAAGATGAAAGAGAAAGGGATTACAAACTATGGAATTCAAGAGGCAAAGCAAAGATGCAAGATGTTGGAGAATGCTCCAAACAAGCACCTAGAAGATCAGCAAGAGAGAAGAAACAACCAGAAAGGTATGGATATGATTCCACATTTGTTACAAATCATTCAATCTACTTGGAAAAAGATTCAATTTTAGAAGAACCATCAACCTATGAAGAGGCAAAGGGAAACCCTAATTGGGAAAGGCCATGAAAGAAGGAACAGATGCATTGAAGGAGATGAACACTTGGGATTTGGTTGCAATGTCACCGAATCAGAAGGTAATTGGTTGTAGATGGGTATATAAAGTTAAAAGAAATTCAAATGGATCAATTTGCAGGTACAAGGCAAGATTAGTTGCCAAAGGATGCTCTCAAACTCATGGTATAGACTATGAGGAAACATTCTCACCAATTACAAAGATGACTACAATCAGGACATTGATAAGTGTAGTTGCTCCAAGGAATTGGAGACTCCTCCAACTTGATGTGACAAAAGCATTCTTAAATGGTTGGATAAGTGAAGAAGACACCACCAGGTTTTGAGAACCCTAATCATCCATCTTATGTTTGTAGACTTAAGAAGTATGGATCGAAACAAGCTCCTAGAGCTTGGAATTATAGGTTGGTTACATATCTTCAAGATCAAGGGTTCAAAGATAGTAGCTCAGATCCTTCTCTATTCATAAAAAGGGATCACAATGAGGTTATCTATCTATGTGTATATGTAGATGATATTATTATGGGATGTGATGATTTGAATGGCATTCAAAGGATCAAGAGACACATGCAAGAGGAGTTCAAAATCAGTGACTTAGGTGAGCTAACATATTTCCTAGGTATGCAGGTCATATACACAGATGAAGGAATTTGACTCAAAGAAGATACATTCAAGATTTACTTCTTAAGTTCAAAATGGAGAACACTAAACCTATAGGTACACCTTTGGAGAATCTTGGTATCAAAGGATGCAGCTAAGAGAGTACTTAAGTATCTCAAAGGTACAATCAATGGCGTTACATTCTATCCTTACTCTTCCAATTTGGATATCAAAATCTATTCAAATGCAGATTGGACAGGAGCTAAGGATGATAGAAGAAGTACGTCTGGTTACTTAGCATTTACAGGTTCAAAGCTAGTGTCATGGAGTTCCAAGAAACAACCAACAGTTGCTTTATCCTTGACTGAAGCAGAGTATAGAGGTTTGACCATAACAACTCAAGAGGCAATATGGTTAAAAGCATTGTATACAAATTTGGAACTTGTGAGTTCCAAACCTCACATATTTGGAGATAATGTAAGTTCCATGCATCTAACAACAAATCCTATTTTCCATGTGAGAACCAAACACATAGAGATTCATTACCACTTTATCAGGGAGAAGATCATGGCAAAGGAGATTCACATTTCTTTTGTTCCAACTGAAAAGCAAGTAGCAGATATGATGACGAAGGCACTTGATGGAATAAAGCTTTGTAGATTCAAAGCTATGGAAGGTATTCAACCTATTAGAGAATGAAGACTCAAGCATACTTTAGCTTGAAGGGGAGTTGTTGGAAAATCAAGCTTCTACTATGTTTGAAGTGGATTTGATCTACATCAAAAACTATGGCTTGGATTACGTCGAAGGAATATTCGTTGCAGAGTTCTTTTACTTATGCTCACTTATCGTATTTTTTTAAAAATATTTTTTATGAATATTTTACCATTGTGAAAGCCTTGATCTTTACACATGTACAAGGATAAAAAGAGAGCCCAAATTCAATGAATTTGTGGTGGTTGAGTTGCATTCAATCAAGCAATCAATCACCTAAAAGTAGATCAAGCTAGATCTTCACTTTTCCTAGATTGTAGGAAAGTGAATTGATTCCCTCCAACAACCATTCCCACCTTCATTTGAATTCAAACTCCACTTGTGGAGCTCGTGGAACACTTCTTGAGTCTATATAAAGACTTGAAATCACTTGTACAATACATGGAAGCAATATACATACACTTGTGACCATCATTGTCTTGCTCCTTCATTTCTCTGCATCATCTTCTTCACCAATAGTAACCTTGTAGAGGTTGTTGCTCTCTCTATAGAGCTCCAAATTTGATGACAAATAATGCATTGGAAAGGTAATAGTGTGGAGTTTGTGCCTATGAATTTTCATAGCATTTGGTTTAGTAAATTGAGAGAAGTCTCAATTTGTCTGTGTCGGGGCAATCTCTACGTATTCCTAAAAAATAGGAGGTACCACCATCGAGTGTTTGATTCATTCCTATAGCATATTTTGCTTATTCCTTATACTTTTGTGAATTATATAGACTCAACCCTATGTGTATCACTCCCATAAAAGGATTGTTTTTAATTGTAATCATGCTGGTGGCTATGAACTTTTGAAGTTCATTGTCTCTTTCATAGTAAGTTTTTTGAGCTAGTCGATGCGCGAACCTATCTGTTTTGTATCGAATCTTTGTCCTTGATGCTCCAAAGTGCATAGTGCATTTCTTTGAACTTATCACATGCCTATAAGGTCTATTTGAGTCTCCATAGACTCAAAGGATGGTCTTGTGCCGACTGGCTGGACCAAACTTTGTCCCTTTGAAACTCACTTTTCTACCTCCTACAAGCTTCTCCAAGTTCTTTCAACGATAGTGTGGACCGAGCTCTTTAAAGGTCTATAATTGGAGCTCTAATTTGTTAGGTTTACTTGTTTAGAGTGAGCTTCAAGATCTAACAACCCTTGTGAGCTTCGAGATCTGACAACCCTTGTGAGCTTTTGTACTACACTTTTGCAATACAGTGAGTTTCTTGGAGCATCCTATCTCTTTCCTATTCATGAGTGTAAATGAGTGCATGTTTTAAGGTGCTCATGTGCATGCTTGCCTTGCTTTTTTTGTAGGTGTGTGTGCATCTATCTCATCACATGCAATTCTTCATACCTATTGACTGGTCGTCCATGGATACAACATTCTACTTTATCATGTGTGCTCTTGGTCTATGATGATGTGATAATAGTGATCCACTTAAGAGACAAGATGCTAAGGATGTGGTTTGGAGAAATGTATAGCGACTACAAATGGAATTCGAGACACATGATACACAATTGTTTATTTATATTTTATTAGCTTCTTTCACTTCTTTCCCCAAAACCAAATGCTTCTTTTTAGAATTCAAAAGCTTGTGGTCCTCTTGTTCTCCTATGAACCATGCTTACCCAACTCAGCATTTTATAGAAGATCCTTTGGCATGATAATCCTAATCAATGTTTTGATGGCTATACCCAACCATTATCAAACAATTGTCACACACTTGTGAGATTGATGGGTGCAAAGACCCCCACCCCTCCACTTGGTAATTCTAACCTATGCTTTGACGGATATACCCCTCAATTGTCACAAAACACACACTTGTGAAAGTGCACACCAAGTGATGTGAGGATCGAATTGGAAAATATTATGAGATCCCTACTTTTGGGTTTAGGCCAACTATTAGCCAAGGATTTTGATTCCATAATTTTGCGAAATCAAAGCAATGTCTCAACAAAGATACCTTGCACTAGGGGACATTAGTAGATGTTATTCAAAGCATAGCTTTGTTGGAAGTGTACAAGGCCAAGGTTCAACTAGTGGGAGCAGACATTAAAGGCAAGAAAGCATGTGAATCATGGTGTGTGCAAGGATAAGTGGTATTGGTCCACATTTTTCATAATATCCAATATCAATTATCTCATCGATTACCAAACAATGATTTTCATCACTAACCTTGTAATATAAACAATCAAATTTTATATTCAAAGTCTCCATTTTGTGCAAAGTGAGGATTCCTTGAGGTTGAGGAGCTTCGGTAGAACTCAAGGAAAAAATTTCATAATTTTTGGACCTCTTTATATGCCTCAAAACAATGTTAGAACCTAATTTCTAACTATGCTAGACACTATGTCTAAAACTAACCAAAACTAGTAGGAAAACTATAAAAATAGCTAGAGAGCTCATTTTTGAGGTTGGACTTCTGAGGAAAGAAAGCTTGTATTGTGTAAGAGTAGACAGTGTCTAAAGCTAGCCAAAAGGAAAACTATAAAAATAGCGAGAGAGCTCATTTTTGAGGTTGGACTTTTGAGGAAAGAAAGCTTGTATTGTGTAAGAGCATTGGTTATAGAGAATCATTTTGTTCCATTGATCTACTACTTGTCTCTATCTTGTGTGTGTGTGTGTGTATGTGTGTGTGCATCTCATGTGTTCCTCACCTTCACCTTCATGCACTTCACTCATTCACAATCATCACATCATCCTCACATCTCCACAGATTGGCAATTGAGGAGGTGAAGCTTCTTCATGTGGTTCCCATTCTTGTCTAGAGTGACACCAAATTTAGTGTCATTGTTGGAAGCGCATTTGAGGACAAATGTGTAATGGTAAAAGTGTTATGAGTATTGATGTTGGAACATAAAGTTTGTTATTTTTGTTGATTTTTCCACCATTTTTGTCCTTATCTTCATCTCCACTATGTTCCACCACCATATCCACTCATCATATCTCCACCAAAAAGTTCAAATTTTTACCATAGCTACCCCTTCCCCCTCGTTTCCCTCATTCCCATTCACAAGAGAGTGAGAGATAAAGTTTGCATATGGTTTATTTTTGCTTGTTTTCAATATCTTCTTGTAGATTCAGGTTCAACTTCAGCTACATGCATGCATAGGTATGAAACTGAGATTTTTTAGAATCTATATCAACCAATACATTCTAGCGTGACTGACCAAAAAGGTTGGTATTTTTCATTTTGATCTATAACATGAGGTAGGGCCCCAAGCACCATCTTTGCACACTAGATGAATCAAGAAAATTATGTTTTTGGGGCTCTATCACGACAAGTTGAACACATGATAGGTGATAGACATCCCATAGCTTACCTCTGATTTGTAAAGGTACATGAACATAAGCTAAACAATCAAACACCCTTGCAATGTGCAAGGCTAGGTTTTCTTCCATACCATGCTTCATAAGGAGCCATACCTTAGAGTAATTTGGGTGGTAGTCTATTGAAAAGGTACATAGTTGTTGAAATAGCCTTTGCACATAGATAATGTGGCAACCCCTTTTCTTGAAAGATTGTTATGGATGATCCAACCAATGTCTTGTTTCTTCTCTCTACAATTACATTGAATTGAGGAGAGTACCTAGTAATCACTCCCCTCTTGATATCTTTATCCTCCAAGAATGCATCAAACTCTTTGGAGAAGTATTCTCCCCCTCCATCAGATCTGAGCTTCTTGATTGATCCACCTGTATGATTCTCCACATGTGCTAGATACTTTTTGAAGCAATTAAACACTTCATTCTTACTTTTGATAAAGAATAAAATAGTCCATCCACTATGGTCATCAATAAATGAGACATAATACCTTGATCCTGCAATGAAGGTTCTTGACTTGGTCCCCACACATCAATGTGTACTAAGTCCAAAAGGTTGTTGTGGATGTAGACTTTTTGGTTGAACGGTTGTCTTTGTGCCTTCCCAATCTGACATGAATCACATCTATTGATCATGTGTTGCTTTGATATTTTTGGCAGTCCTACAACACTTTCTCATTTCACTGCTTTATCACCCAACAAAAATACATTTCACTGCTTTATCATCCAATTTCCTAGATTGTTGTTCATGCACTAATGCATATGCCAAAAAACTAAAGACACACAGGTGAGAAACAGATGGCTTGCAACAATGGCAAGCCTCATATGGAGTGATAGACTGCAATGCTTTAGTGGGACATCTGTTAAGTGCATATGCTACACACATAATATCCTCAAGCCAAAAACTATGTGGTAAAGCCTTACTCTTGACCATAGACCTCGCGATCTCCATGAGTGACCGTTTCTTCCTTTCAACAACTCCATTCTCTTGAGGTGTATATGGCACTGTATACTAATGTTTTATCCCATGTTCAGCCAAAAATGCATTAAAGTCAGAAGACATATACCCCCCGATCAGAACGGAGGGTCCCCATTTTACATGCTAATAGATTTTTAGCCGAAATAAAAAATTTTTTGAAGCACATAAACACTTTGGGCTTTGCTTTTAGTGGATACACTCATGCATGCCTGGAAATACCATCAATGAAAGTCACAAAGTAAAGGTAGTTCCCAAAAGAAGGTGTCTGCATAGGACCACATACATCATTGTGAACAAGCTACAATTTTTTAGTAGCTCGAACTAAAAACCATCTTTTGGGAAAGAGGAACGGTGCATTTTGCCCAAAATACAGCCTTCATGAGCATGTTTACTAGGTGCCTCAAGTTTGGATAGAGAGGACACCATTTCATATTTTTGCAGGCGTAGTAAACTAGCAAAATTCATATGACCAAAGCATGCATGCCAAAGCTTTGCATCTGACATAGCCTGAGAATCATGTACTGCATGATGGAGAGTGTTAATCTCCAAAAGAACAAGCTACTCTTGAAGTTAGAGCATCTCTATATCAAGAGTAACTCAAAATCTTCACCAATTTAGAGGATCAATGATCAATTATCAAAATTTTGGATAAACTGTGAAGAAGATGACTACATAGAAAGTCTGCTGCACATAACTCACTCATTGACTTATCAAATGTGTAAAGTTTTTTTATAAAGCTTTGCACAAGGTGTCGCCTATAGTTTGCGCACCTCCTCCAAGTTAAATCATTCCAAAAGATTCAGTAGATCTTGAGAAATGATCTTAACAAGTCACCTATGTCTAAAACTGTAGTTCCTTACAGTCAACTTTGACACGTGCAACTTCTTAAGATTGGTTCTCTCAAACTAGAACCCGTTTATGCAAATGATTTTAGCCATAGATGGCTTACCTTCCAACTTAGATTTTGACTCCTTATTTGTGCAAAACTTTACAATGTGCACTGAGAAATGATCAATTCTTTGACCATCGAGATTGCGCCTGTTTCAGAAAACACTCACCACTTCTTCACATATGAATGTTCCTACTCATAATTCTCACAGCCTGTTTACAATTAGGCTCTCAAACTTTAACCATATACTTATTAACTATGGAATTAGACATCTACAAAAGGATTCTTGAAATGATCAAGCACAGAAGGAGAACACTCAGAAAAATTGGGCGCAACTTTTCTTCATTACTGGAAAACTTTACATCTGGATGAGAGAGCTATTCTACACACTTCACAAGTGTCTAATGACTTCTAATTCTCTTCAATTCTTGTTCTCACACACTCTCTCATATTTTCCCCGACATTTTTCCTTGTATATATAGGCAAATATTTACAAGCTCATGACCATACAAAAGTATAAGTGAATTAACTCTAAATTAATGTACATATGTATACACATCTTCATTCTTCTGAACATGTACTTTCTTCATGCTTCATATCTGGATCTTTTCTTCAGTCCTTGAGTTTAAACCTTCATCAAAACTTCAATTGTTGATTGTTCTGCACCAACAGCTCCCCCTCAATCATCAATTGAGGTTTTCTCTATCTTCTTTATATCTGCCATGTCTTTGAATCTCTGTAGCTTTGGTCCATCCAAGCTTTTTGTTAGCATATCAGCTATCTGATCTTTTGTTGAAGTATGTATTACTTCAATCTCCTTATCCATCACCTTCTCTCTTAGAAAGTGATACTGAATCTCAATATGTTTAGTCCTGGCATGAAAAACAGGATTAACAACTAAATACAATGAACTCATGTTATCTACATGAATAGTGGATGTACTCTGAGTGATGTCAAAACTCTTCATAAGAGTCTTAAGCCATATCACTTCCTTTGCAACTTCAACCATACCTTTGTACTCAGCCTCTATGGATGATAAAGCAACTGTGTGTTGCTTCTTTGAACACCATGAAACTAAATTATCTCCCACATAACACAAGTATCCATAAGTTGACCTCCTATCATCGGGGTTACCTGCCCAATCTGTATCACTATATATCTTGATGTTTGTATCTGATGTAAAACCATAATACAAACCTTCTTTGAGTGTACCCTTAATGTACCTCAACACTCTTTGTCCTGCAACCCAATGTTCTTTCCTAGGACAATGCATGAATTGAGATAATACTCCAACTGCATATGATAAATCAGGCCTAGTTAATGTAGCATAGATCAGACTACCAACCAAACTTTGATATAGCTTCATGTCCTTGAACTCTTCTCCTCCATATCTGCTCAATTTGTGATTCACCTCCATTGGATCAGGTGCTACCCTGCAATCATTCATCCTAAACTTGATCAACAAGTTTTTCAAGTACCTTTCTTGAGTTACATACACTCCATGTTGAGTGTATGAGATCTCCATGCCCAAGAAATATGACAAGTTTCCCAAGTCACTAATCTTGAACTCTTTCTCCATTTGATTCTTTAGGCTTTGAATGCCTTTCTCATCTGTACTTGTAAGAATTATATCATCAACATATATGCACATGTAAATGAACCCATCATCACTTGCTTTAACAAGCAAGCTACTATCTGCTTTAGATACTTGAAAACCAAGTTCCTTCAAGAACTTCACAAGTCTATAATTCCATGCCCTTGGGGCCTGCTTCAAGCCATCCAAAGCTCTCTTGAGCTTACATACATGATCTGGATACCTTTCATCTCTGAATCCTTGTGGTTGCTCCATGAAAACATCATCTGAAATATAACCATTTAGAAAAGCATTCTTCACATCTAGTTGACATAATTTCCAGCCTTTACATGCAGCAATAGCTATGAGTGTCCTGATGGTTGTCATCTTTGCCACAGGACTATAGGTCTCATCATAATCTATACAATATGTCTGAGCAAACCCTTTCACAACAAGTCTAGCTTTATACCTAGACACACTTCCATCTGCAAACCTCTTTGTCTTGCATCCAATGATCTTCTGACTATTTGGTTTAGGAACGAAATCCCATGTCTGATTCTCCATCAATGCATCATACTCTTCCTGCATAGCTTTCTCCCAATTTTCCTTACCTTTTGCCTCTTCATATGTAGAAGGGTCTTCATCTGCCTTTATCATATAAGCATAATCTTTGGTAGCCAAAAAAGAAGTGACATAGCTATACCTTGTAGGTTGCCATTTGTGTCTTGATGACCTTCTGAGTTCTCCACTTCTTGAGGTTTTTGGTTCATCACATTCTGGATCAAACCTTGGCACTTCTTCAACTTCAACTTGTACTTCATTGTTCTCCTCTTCATCAAATATCTGAACCTTAGATTTACCTTTCTTTTGATTCACAATTTCTTCATCACCTGCATGAACATTAAGTGTACCTGCATACCAAGTACCTTGCTCATCAAATGTAACATCCTTAGACACAAGGAATTGTTTTGTGGATGGACTCCACAACCTATATCCCATCTGCTTATCATCATATCCAATGAACACGTATTTTTCAGCTTTGGGCTCCAATTTATGCCTCAATTGAGATGGCACATATGCATATGCCAAACATCCAAATACTCTGCAATGATCTAGAGTAGGTCTCTTACCCCACCATGCCTCATATGGTTTCATACCCTGCAAAGCTTTACATGGTAATCTATTGACCAAATATGTTGCTGTATTTACAGCCTCAACCCACACGTAATTTGGGCAATTTTTCTCCTTCATCATGGATCTTGCAAACTTAACAAGAGTTCTATTCCTCCTTTCTACTAAATCATTGTGTTGAGGACAGTAACTGCAAGTAATTTCTCTTTTTATACCTGCATTCCTCAAGTAATCACTGAACTCATTAGAGAAATACTCTCCCCCTCCATCTGACCTTAGTCTCTTCAACTTTTGACCTGTAATTCTCTCTGCATACACATGATAATGTTTGAATGTATTGAATACCTCTGACTTATCTTTGATCCACATAAATAGTGATCCATCTGGTAGCATCATCAACATAAATCACATAATACCTTGAACCGTTAATACTGAAATCCTTTGATGGTCCCCACACATATGTGTGTACCAACTCAAGATTTTCTGAATACATAAAACCATGCTTGGAATAAGATTGCTTATGAGCCTTACCTAATTGACATGCCTCACATCTGTATGTCATGTTGACCTGCAACATTAGGCAATCCAAGCACTGAACCATTGTTAACCATATCTTTAATACCTCTTTCATTAAAATGTCCAAGCCTTTTGTGCCAAAGATCTAACTCTGAGATCTTATGTCCTCCGTAGGTGTACAAGGCATGACCAATGTTACCTTGAATCTTCAATGTGAAGAGTCTTCCTTCTTTCTTCCCTGAAACAATTTGTTTATACCCATTGCTAGAGTCTTCCACAAAAACTCCTTCATTAGTGAACCTAACTTCATAACCTTTTTCAACAATTTGTCCTACACTTATCAGATTCTTTGGAATTGTAGGAACATACAAAACCTTACTCAAGAGAGTACTTCCATCCTTGGCCTTCACGGATCCAATTGACTTCAGATTGTGCTTTGTATTGTCACCTGTTTGAACTACATGATTAGTTACCTTATTTTCCAAATCACTCATCAAAGCTATGTTGCCACTCAGGTGATTGCTACACCCTGAGTCAATGTAGAAGACTCTTTGATCTTCACTTTGCCTTTCACAAGTTGCAATCATTATCAATGTTGAATCCTCCTTTTGATCTGAAGCATAATTATAGTAGGTATTGTTGTATTGCTGACTTTGGAATCCTCTACCTGCATTTCTTCCAAAGTAATTTCTACTACCTCTACGTCTGAAATTACCTCTTTGATTTTTGCCACCTCTTCCTCTTGAATTAAAGTTCTGATTATATCCACCATTATTCTGAGTATTATGCCAACAATCATTAGCTAAATGATTTGTCTTACCACAAATCCAGCAAGATTTAATTCCATCTTTATTACTTCTGCCTCTTCCTCTACCTTTGCCACCTCCTCTTCCTCTTAGGAAGTTAGCTTGGCTAGTTGTACCTTCATCTTCATTTGATTGTTGCTTCCCTTTGCTATTCTTCTTCTTATCACTTTGAATACATTGCTTGACCTGCACTTTTATCACCATCACCTTTGACATCCTGCTCAAAGGTTAACATATGTCCTAGAAACTGATTTAAATCAGGAGTAAAATGATCTAGTGATAATTCAGTAGACAAAATGAATGGATTCCATTTGTCATCACCTCTCAAACTTGTAAGGATTTGCCTTACCAATTTATCCTCCTCAATATCTTCATCAACTGCCCCTAATGCATCTGCAATGTCCTTCATTCTTGTTACATAATCTGAGATCGATTGAGAGGCTTTCTTCTTGAATGTAGTAAATTCTGCCCACAAGGATGCCTTCCTTGAATTTGTGGTGTTTTGGAAATGCTCCTCCAAAGCATTCCATATATCACTTGCACTTTCAAGACCTCTAATGTGAGGTAGCAAGTAGTCATTAACTGCCATATAGATAATGCTCCTGGCTTGAGCATCTCTCTTCATCCAAGTCTTCAAATCTGATAATTCCTCTCTTGTTGGAACACTAGGATCTCTGAACTGAGGCTTTTCTTCTTCACCTGTAATATAACCTATCAAGTCTTTGCTCATAAGATGAGCTTCCATCCTCATTGACCATGTTGTATAGTTCTCTCTATCCAGTTTCTCTATCTAAAGAGAATCTCCCATCCTTTCTTCACCTGTGTATTAAATCCTTCAAGCTTTATGAGGAATAAGGTTACCTTCACTTCGAATGAAGTTCCTTTTGTCTTCCTTGATGTCTTATGGCCTCCTTCTCAAGCTTTGCTCTCAAGCTTTCACCTTTTGAATATTCAAATGTTGAATTCTTTATGACTGCAGTAGTCGGGGTCCTCCTTTCTTCAATTTTGATACTTCCTACTCTGATACCACTCATGGAGAGTGTTAATCTCCAAAAGAACAAGCTACTCTTCAAGTTAGAGCACCTCTATATCAAAAGAAACTAATTTAGAGGATCAATGATCAATTATCAAAATTTTGGATAAATTGTGAAGAAGATGACTACATAGAATGTTTGCTGCACATAACTCACTCATTGACTTACCAAATGTGTAAAATTTTTTGATAAAACTTTGCACAAGGTGTCATCTATAGTTTGCACACCTCCTCCAAGTTAAATCATTCCAAAAGATTCACTAGATCTTGAGAAATGATCTTAACAAGTCATCTATGTCTAAAACTGTAGTTCTTTAATGTCGACTTTGACACCTGCAAATTCTTAAGCTTGGTTCTCTCAAAATAGAACCCGTTTATGCAAATGCTTTTAGCCATAGATGGTCTTATCTTCCAACTTAGATTTTGACTCCTCATTTGTGCAAAACTTTACACTGTGCACTGAGAAATGATCAATTCTTTGACCATCGAGATTGCGCCTGTTTCAGAAAACACTCACCACTTCTTCACATATGAATGTTCCTACTCATAATTCTCACAGCCTGTTTACAATTAGGCTCTCAAAATTTAACCATAGACTTATTAGCTATGGAATTAGACATCTACAAAAGGATTCTTGAAATGATAAAGCACAGAAGGAGAACACTCAAAATAATCCGGTTCAACTTTTCTTCATTACTGGAAAACTTTACATCTGGATGAGAGAGCTATTCTACACACTTCACAAGTGTCTAATGACTTCTAATTCTCTTCAATTCTTGTTCTCACACACACTCTCATATTTGCCTTGACATTTTTCCTTGTATATATAGGCAAATATTTACAAGCTCATGACCATACAAAAGTATAAGTGAACTAACTCTAAATTAATGTACATATGTATACACATCTTCATTCTCTGAATATGTACTTTCTTCATGCTTCATATCTGGATCTTTTCTTCAGTCCTTGAGTTTAAACCTTCATCAAAACTTCAATTGTTGATTGTCCTGCACCAACACTGCACATGTAAAATCATTCATAGTTTTTTCATAGTCTATGAGCTTATACAGTCCACGACATAAAATGCTAGAAGAAATAGTGACATCTTCATTTGATAGATCATGAAATGTACATTTCTCATCAGCAAATTTCACAACCAAGCCAATCTTGGCTAATGCTAAAACTGATAACAAATGTTGCTTGATCCATAGCATAAATAAAGCATCTGACAATGTAAAAGAACTACCATCAACAGTAGTCAGAATGATCTTACCAACTCCCATGACATGATAAGAGGAGTTGTTGGTGCATGTGATAGTATTCCCTATAGGGACATGCTCAAGTGAAGTGAAGAAACTACACTACAAGGTAATATGTTTGGTTGTTCCACTATCAAAGTAGCAAACATCTGAGTCTACTACAAACATACACTATTCATGAGAAGATGGGTCATAACTAGAAACGGTAGGACATGCATTTACACAAGATTAGTAGACTCTATTTTGGGTATAGATGCCTCCACAATAACTATTGCAGCCTCTTTCTTCTTTGCCTCTTTTGCAGTGAGTTTTGGAGAACTCTTTATGATATTATTGTTTCCTTTACAATATTTGCAAAACAATTTCTACTTTTCTATTTTCTTCTTGTCTCTCTCATCCTTCTTTGATTGTGCAAAATTAGCAGATTTTGTTTGCTAGTAGATGAAGTCCATTAACCTTTTCCCTTCTGACACGCCAAGAAATCTTGATTTGCAACACGCATAATGGACCTGTTTTGCCTAGATTGATCTTCCCGCAATAGAACAAAGAAAAACTCATCAAATGTTAAGGCATTTGGATTGCCTTTCATCATCAATCAAAGAGTAGAAGAAAAACTATCATATGAATCTGGAAGACCATTCAAAACAGTCTACACAAGAGAACTATCGGGCATGACTTCATCAGCAGAAATCAACTACTCCTTCAAATCTTTGATCTTTGTCCAAAAACTATCCATGGAATCTCCTTAATTCATGTGCTCACTCTCCAAATATTTTTAGAAGTAAGCAAAATGAGCCTTATTCCTTCCTTTTGCAACCAATATATGATGCATCATATAAGCCCATAATGGGTAACTGGTACCATCCAACTTATCCTCAATAGCCAACATATGGAATACATCACTACTTTCAGCCGTGGCCATTGACTAAAATGCCCTAATGCAAAAAAATGACTACATCTCATAAAGTTGAACAGAACTACCCTATTGAGTTCTATTAAACTTGTACCAGACTTTGGGTTACTTATATTGCAAACCAAAACTTATATATCTTTGGCACAAAAATACAAAATTGCCTACATAGGCATTATGATAGTGCATTCTGAGGCCAAACTGAGCTTAGATCGTGATTTTGACACGACAAAGAAAAGCAGTTTTGAAATCCTAATTGCCTTGATTATGCTCACCAAATTTTGTGTGATTCTTAGACTATGATGAGAGGGGTGTTGAAGATGCCTTAGATGAAGTCGAGACCTGCTCTGATACCAATTGTTGGAGTTTGAGGTCTACAAAATCACACAAACAACACAAGGAAGATGAAGATGCTAGAAGCATAACACACAATATTGAATGTATTACCAAGAGAATGTACAAAGATAAGTAACCCATTATGGTTATAGGCATATCTATAAGATGAGGGGAAAAAACTTCCTAGAGAGGGGGAAAAAGTGCTCGGTGGTAAAAAGGACTTAATTTGATTGGATGGAAAAAACATCAAGTACGACAAACTTAAGTGTTCCTTATGATGCATGTTTTGAAACAAGGAAATACATACAAAAGAAATTAAAAGGAATAAGTGATTGGTATCAAGGAATTAGCAATGGGGTTGTACAAGGGTCATTGGACTAATCAATAGGGCATATGAACCTGAGATTAGGAGGACACCTAGGAAGATGTTGGTGCAATTCAAGCCTTCACAATATGGCTTGGATTACTTCATAAAGACACCACTTGAAGGAAGGACCATAGGAACTTATGCCTATAAGATTTTACCACTTTACCCATGTAAAAGTCTAAATGACTTAGAATCTTATGGCTACACCTACCTGATTGAGTCGTGGAAAAGTAGGACATGTGATTGAGGGAATATCTCCTTACATTTAGATCCTAGATTGAAGGGAGCCAAGAATTCAAATTTGAATTCAAACTCTCACTCACTTCATATATAAGATGTACTTGAAAAGTCGCGAAGCGTGGGTGTCACCATTCCCGAGGCTTAGACTACTGATCATTGAGTGTGTGAGGTCTACTCCATAGCCTACACCTCTGAGTACCATTTGGCAATGTTTATCATGTCAATGGGAATGTACATCAATGTGATTTAATACATACATTAACTTCCATTACTTCTGTGTTCTCTGAGTTTCTACCTACAAGTCTGTCAACTTCAAAGAGGCATATCTCAGTGCCTACTGCACCAAATCAAGTGATTCAAAGCTTGGTAGATCCAGCTCAAAGCATACTACAAGCATACAAAATTTGAAGCAACTTGGTTCAACCAATCTCGAGAAATCGCCGTCGAACTGCTCTCTGGTATTTGTCTGCATATTTCCTAAAAAGTCGGGAGTGTCCCTATTTTTTGCTAAAGTGATTTCTCCCTGTATAGTTTATCATCTTGAATGATTCCACTTGCAAATGGTAGCTTACTAAGCTAAAAGAATACTCCTATAAGGAATTTTGCCAATTGTAACTGTACTGGTCATACTGAGTGAAAGACTGAGCAGGTATCAAGACCAAAATAGAAAGTTTTTGAGTCTTGTGATTTACAAACTCATCTGTTTCGATCAAGTCATTACTCAAACCTTTTCCAAAGTACATATAGCATTTCTTGGTATCATTTGGAAGCTAAGGGTGTCTACTAATCATATCTGGAGTCACTGAGGGCTGGTGCAAAGCAGGATTAGCAGCATCTACTCAATCTTCTGGAGGATCCATCCATCTTTCCCAACAGAAGAGACCGTCGAAGTATCAGATCATCCGAGGCTAGCGTCAACCACACACTAGGTCTTGGGCCCAATAGCTTAGTGATTATCCCTATATTCTCAATTTAGAAACAAGTGACTCTGAGATGTCTTATAGCATGGAGAGACCCATAGGTAGCTCAGGAGTGGCCTACCTAGAAAAACCAGAGGGTCCTTACAAGACTCAACTGGAATATATCAAGACCAACCGATTAGGTGCTTGCATCTATGAGGACGGTTTGAGAAGATCTGTTGTCCAAATTAAAAACCCAGATCAACCCATTGGACTAGAACATCCAGTAGTCAAATTAAAAAATGCTTCATACATAGATAAAGAAGGAACAATATATGTGGTCACCAGCCAACCAGATAGCATAGATGAATTTGGCAACATAACCTCAGAGCCCGAAATAGGTGACATAGAGCAAAGGAACTTAAGAAGAGAGCCAAGAACCCCTCAAGGCAAATCAATAGTGACTAGAATAATCACTCTAGAGTGGGTTCCCTAGGACAATAAGAGCATAGAATTGCTCCTAAACGGAGAGACAGATGAGGCTTTCTAGAGGTATAAACCTGACCAACCTAATGAAGTGGGAATGCTTACCATATATGAATTCAGAGATTCTGATACCCCAGGCAAAGCGACCTACTTAGAAAATACTTTAGAGAAGGTCTTTGTGGTCTCGAAGCATGGTAGGCATGCCTACACTTGGAAGGGTGAATTTGTTTTCCCCCAACCAAGATCCAATGTCTCTTGTGGTCACCAAGGAGTTGGAACATCTCAAGCTCATGGAACTCAGAGAGAAAAGAGTAGAGATAGACCCGAGATGAGCTTCGCTACCTCACTTGGATGAGAAAGAACGAGAATGGAGATGGATATAATGGAAAATGAGAGACATAGGGACCCAAGGAATCAAAGAAATGTAGACAAATTCCCTCTACCAAGGCATAGCAAACACACTAGGAGCTTGAGGCCTACGTAATTGGTTAAGTCCATGAAGAATTGCCTCGATGGCACTGGAGACCCGTATGATCATGTGGCAGAATTTAGACAAGTGTTGAGAGTTGAACAAGTCAAGGATTTGTTCACTCAGTACAATGCCTTTGGTTTAACTCTCAAGAACGCTATCCTTATGTGATTTCAACCACTACACCAGAGGCAATTTAGGAATATAGACCAATTGCTAAAAGCCTTCATCATAGGATTTTCTAAGAGTGGCATAAGGCACAACACGTCCTCATTGATCCATCGCTTTAAACAAACACCTGTAGAGACAGTGAGACTTGTAGGAAGAAGATTTTTGTAATACCTAGAGAGATGCCATGTGCCCGAGTTACCCACACCTGCCAAACAAGTGGCTTTATTCTTAGATGGTTTGTTAAGTACCAAATTGAGATCTTATGTGTACTTGAAGGACCCTAGAACCATAGAAGAGTGTGTACGCATGTGCATAGACATTGAGGATAACCTAGTGGAGGAATTGGAGCTTTCAGAAATCTATAAAGATTCACATAGCTCTACTAGCCTCACCCCCAAACAATCCACATCTATCGATGAACTTGCAAAGAAGGTAGCTTAGAAATTAGGAGTCTCTAACAAAAAAATACCTAGATTTGCCCCAACAAAATGTGCTATACCTGTGGAGGAGACCACATGGGTAATGTGTGCCCAATCATGGCTCAACCCCAAGTGAACCCCAATAGCCAATACTGCACCATAGAAAGGAGATACACCAAGCATACTGCACAAGATTGCCCATATAATAAGCAAGTGGTTAGACAAAAGTATCCCCAGCCATATGCACAACAAGGGAGATACTAGAACCAATACCCACCACAACAGTATGGTAGGCCCCAACAACCCTACCAACCACCCTATCAAGTGCAACAAAGACCTCAACTAGTTTTAGCGCAACAACCCCCACCTCTAGCCAATATGATCCCAATGAAGTATGCTACTATGGATGAAAATTTGAATGGAGCCTTAGTTCCAATATCACCATTGTTTTCAGAAAGTGACTCAAATGATCACAAATTTGACTCGACTCATATCGATAGTCCACAGGCTTACTATATCCAATCACCTGAGCATAATGAATCATACTCTTACGAAGACCCTAGTGAATCTAGTGGGGAGCCCGAATACGCTAATGTTATGCACACAAATACTAACTCTAGGCCCCAACCTAGACAGATGAAACCTCCAGCACCTAGAGGACAGTGCTACATATGCCAAGGTGATCACTTCATTTGTGATTGCGCTATGCCTGCACCTATGCAAACCCTATTAGTGACAATTCATGATTTTTGTCGGGATTGTGGGAAGAGCACCTCTTACAGGACTATCCAAAGAACCCAAACAATGGGCCAAACATCACTCCTATCAATGTGATTGGGTGGTGTAGCTCAAGCGTAAGCACCACCTCCTTTACTTGTCAATCCGCGGAGATGTGAGGACCGGTATGAAGACCATGAGCGAGTGAAGGCACAAGTGTGTGAGTGAAAGCACACAAGCATGCACACACATACACACACACGCACACACGGTAAGAGCAAAGAGAGGAACAATGGAAGGACTTCGATTACAAAAGAAATCTAATACAAGAGCTCCAATCTCTCACAAGCTAACCTCAAAAATGAGCTCTCTAGCTCTTTTTATAATTTTCTGAGTAGCTTTGGCCCTGTCCAGACCTAGTGTCTGGCCTAGTTAAAAATTAGGTTCTAGAGCTTATTTGAAGGCTCAAACGGAATCTAAAAATTACAAAAATTGGTAGGATGATACTTCTAATACTTCTCAAGCTTGAGGACTCCTCAGCTTGAACAAAATGGAATTACAAAAAGGTAAAATGATATTTACAATGGTTTGAGTGATCAAAATCATTGTTTTTGTGGGGGCTTCTTCTAAAAATTTGACGTACACTTCTTGGAGCTCCCTACTTGCTCCCTCTTCTTGTGTGTCCACTTTTCTGATGTGCTTCCATGCTTGTGCTTGAACTTGAGTTCCAACATTGGGTTAGTAATAGCTTCACCTCGAAGTGTAACTTCCACTACCCCAGTGCAAGTGGTTACTAGAGCTTAGACAATGCAGCAAAACCAAGGCCTAGGTCAAGTAAAGAATTTTGAAGCGAGTGAGATTGAGAGTATAGCTAAGAAAAGAACGAGAGCATGTAAAGATAGCCAAGAGAGAATGAAAAGGCAATGGGAAAAGAAGATGAGCGAACTTGAGGAAAACTTGAGAGAAACAAAAGCCAAGATAATTGAAATCACATCTCAAACGCACTCTCACACAAGCCCACCACCATCACCATCACCACCCAATCAACATCACGCAATCCCATCACCACCTAGGGTAGGATTAGTCCTAGTTGATCGCACTCTAGAAGACCTAGACATGATGCTTAAAGCATATCAGGCCAGAATCCAAGAAGGGCTAAACATGATAGATCATGAAAAGTGTTACCCCATAGATAATTTATAGATTGAAAAAGCTAATCTTTGTGCTAAGATGGTAGAGTTGGCTCAAACCATGTTTGAAGCCAACCGCCTCTTCAATTTCTCTAGTTTAGCTAAGACTCAGTTGCATTTTGATGGACTATTAGAAAGATTGGAGAGGTTAATTGCAAAATCTAGACAAGAAACCACCTCCCAAGGTAAGGACAAGGCAAGCAAAAGAATGAGCATGTAACCAATCAAGTATCTAAAATAGCTAAACCTCATTCCAAGGTAGGATCCCATAGGACAGTTCCTGAAATACCCTTGGACAAGATAGGAGACATGAGTGACGGTGAACAACGAAACACCTATCTTAAGTGACAGAGGCACACACTTCTTGAATGAAGTCATTGAAAACCTTCTCCAAGAATTCTTGGTGATACATAAGAAGTCTACCCCCTATCATCCACAAGCTAACGGACAAGCTGAGAGCACAAACAAGATTCTATGTAATGTATTGATAAAATTGGTGAATAATAAATGCTCTGACTGGGGCAAACATCTACACCATATCGACTTGCCTATAAAACGATACTCCAAGACACACCCTACCAGATGGTATTTGGCCAAAATACAACGCTACCATTAGACTTCTTGATACCCACACTGAAAGTAGCACATGAGCATAAGTGGACAGGTCACAAACTCTCTTTGAGGATCTTTGATCTTGAACAGTTAGGTGAAATGAGATTAAGAGTAGGTGCAGGAATATATGCGGCCAACAAAAGGCAAAAAGCTTACTTTGATGGCCATGTGAAGGATAAGGTCTTGAAAGCGGGAGATTTAGTTCTAGAGTACACCTTGAAGCAACATGCAAGAAAGCTGGAGAAGCATGGCTATGGACCCATGATTATTGATAGAATATCAGCAAGTGGAACAATCCAATTAGCCACACTGGAAGGTAACATCCTACCTAGTTACATCAGTGGATGTAGACTCAAACTATATCAAGAACACCTAACAGAGGAGATGCTAAATCGACTCAACACTGCGAAGAAACGTAAAGAAGAAGAGAAATGAATTCGAGAAGAAGCGCATGCAGAAGCCTTAGAACACATCCGATGAATGAAATTGAGAAAACAAGGTAGAGATCAACCTAGGTCAGACACTCAAGAAGCTTCAAGATATCACATGGCCATGTGTGAAGCATCACATGTATGTTCCCATAGAATAGTTGATCGATGACCCTTTGTGACCCTAGAGTTAGGACAAGGAGAGAGTGTAAGGATCGTAAGACCTTTGATTGACTCAAGAGCAACCTCTAGTGCAGTTCGACTTTCTTACTGTCAAGAATTGCAATTAAGTATCAATCCTGTAGAAGCGTATCTCATAGGATTGGGAGGTGTGGAAACCCCTTACATGGGCGAGGTGGAGCTTCCCCTCTATATTCAAGATGTTCAAATTACAATCAAGGTACTAGTGTGTCAACACGAGAATCTAACCGAACCTCTTGTCTTGGATCAAGACTAAATCTATGATCACGTAGTCAACCTAAACATCAGAAGTGGACTTCTTTAGGTCTGGGTAAATCAAAATTGCATCACAATTGAGTTACAAAACCTAGCACTCAAGGAACTAGGAACGATACCCACTCCTGATCCTTCCAGGAGCACAACTAAAGATAACTATGTTATTCTTGTCCAAGGTTCTATGGTGCAGAAGAATGTCACTCATGAAGGAGGTGCAGAATTCAATGAGGAACTCCCTCCTTTTCCAAAAAGGATCCTAGGAAAACAAGCAAGATAGTCAAAGAGCATGCTCGACGACTAGTAGAACACAAAGTAACCCATGCAATAAAGCAAGTATGGATACGTAAGGTTGAACAATCATCTACTCTAGATACAAGATCCCAAAGATGCTCCAAATGAACTATTCATTTGAGGACTACAATGAAGGAGTATCCTAGGCATCAATCTAGATGCACCATTTCTATTTGGGTCCTAAAGCGGTCAATGAAGGCTATCCCCAATGCTAGACAGATCTAGGTGCCCAAGACCTGCTTGCGAGCTCAAATAGCTTCACCTCAGCTCACAAGCTTGAATCAACACTCACAGGCACTCATAGGCACAAATCCCAGGGCAAACATTTACATTCCACACTGTCACATCTTCGATCACACCTAGGAATATTTGGAAATGGGTACCCAAAAAGTCCCAAATCCAACATGATCTAATCGAGAAACCTTTACATGTCATCACTACCAAAAGATATGACCCCACGATAAAATTTTGGAGAATTAAATGCTGTATCAAACCTCCTTACCTAATTTTGTAAATCAATCTGCATCGATGTAGATACATGTTGAGTACAATGCACATCCAAAGTATGCATCTAGGGGAATCACTAACCTACTAACCGACATTCACAAACATCACAAACACTTCACCCACTAACCCCTAATCACTTTGGGTATCATGTTGGTATTGTAGAGGGAACACCATAATATCAGGTTTCCTATGCAATGCTAATATGCTTCTCTTCTTCCAGCAGATAAGCATAAAAAATTACGAGCAATATCATGGCAGAGACAACAGCCCCCAGCTCGCAGGTTGGAGTGAGTTAAGGACGTGTTAATATGGAAAATCTACCTATTGAAGTGCCACTAACCAAAGGACCTATAGAGCTACAACACCTACAATAAATAGCTATGCCAACCCTCCCACAGGAACTCTACTGGTTCGATGGCATGCCAGGGCCATTGGAAGAGACAAAGTACATATAGGAGTCCAAGTGTGAGTATGACAAGGCATGGGTACGATTCCAATTCTTTTCAAGAGAGTTTGAGACCTTCCAAAACCCACAAGAACTACAAATCATATGGCAACATGCAGGGCTGGTGGAATATTTCAAGGCACCCTTACCAAAACCAGATTTTCTATGCTATTACTATTTGGTATCAACATTACAAGCAAGGGATGTATGTTGGAAATTTAGTAGGCCCATAACTAATACCACAGCTCTATGTTTCCATATGTCTAGGATCTACAACATAAATTTCAGCAATCTTCCAATATTGACAAAACATGAACATACCACACTCAATCATACAAATGATGAGATAAAGATAGAGAAAGATTAGACAACATGTGTAAAGTGTTACGTAAGTCACTACTTACTCACACTATCATATATACAAATGTTTGAATAACAATGTGGGAGTCAAAATCTCAACCACTGTATGTGAACATAAATAGATGGATGAGTGAATGTACAAATGTAACAAACATATTCAGATGTATGGATTGAAATCTGAATATATATGAGATGTGTGACCTAATAGGTTGTAGAAGAGTGAATATGAATGACAGAAAGAGGAAGGATTAGTCTAAAACTGATAATCAGCAAACCCTCATCTAACTTTAGGCTATGGAAGACCCTAAGTCAGACACATGTGTGAAAAGATCACATACTTACAAAAGTAGCAAACAATGCTAACAAGTTTGTAGCCAGAAATCCTCAAAATCATATGAACATACCTTCTCAAACACCTCATCCAAGTATGCATCAAGCATACATGTACTGATTCTCTTGTACCTTTGCCAAATAGGACTCCTCTTGATATGGATGCCACTGCCTCCATAAACTCCAAGTAGTACCTGTGTGCATAAAGAGATTATGTACCTGAATTCTTAACATAAGATCCAAATCTTATGTTAACCACCATCCAATGTTTTTGAAGTAACCCAAAATCTTCATGTAGAAGACAATCTTCAAATACATCATGTGGATGGCTGATCCACACCACCAAGTTGCTGATGGGTAAAAAGAGTGTGAGCACACTCTTCTTCTCCAAGAAGAACTCCATAGACTCTCCTCAACATGCTCCAAAATAGCACCACAACTGCCCCATATGCTAAAGCACCACCTCCTCAGGAGACGGACCAAAGCTAGCGTTGGCTTTGTGTTGGATGATTGAACAATGAGCCAAGCTCTTCTTATATAGTTTTGGTGATCCCTTGAAAAGCATAACACAAAAGCATAACACAAGCGATCGTTCTCTTCAAAACTCTATTGCTAAAACGGTCATCGCTATTCGAAATTCCTTCATCAATTTTAACTCCAATAAAAGATGCGTTTTGCGCCGATCGGGGATCGAATCCATGTCGCTATTGTGAGAGGCGATCGCTCTATCCACTACGCTGGGTGCTTTTGCTTGAAGAGACTACTAAAATAGTAGCTACTCAACCTGTTATATTTTGAGCAAAATGTACCAATGGACAATGTACTTATATGACATTGTTTCCAACAATGTAAAGGACCGACATGGAACCTTCATCATTCCTTCTTTATCAAGCAATAATGAGTTAAAAAAGTTCGAACTCACCCTAGAATTGGTAAGAGATGCTCTGAACATGCATGGCATGCATGTGCCCTCCGAGAAGGATGCTTTGATACCCAATAACATGAAGAATAGGAAATTGAAAAAGTTGAAAGATATGGTGGCACTCAGACCAAATATTTCCATCCCTCTCCGAATGTGAATGCAACATTTTGCATTTCCTAGCCAAGATAGATTCCCTAACCCACACAAATGGATTTGGTTTAGTCTTTACTTGGCAGAGATAGGCTCACTAACCCCTAAGCTTCCTGTGTGGATTATAGACCAGTTGTATGCAGCTAATAAAAGGTACTCTAGGAAGCTAGTGGTGAATGGATGTTGTGGAATAATGCACATCATTTATAGATGCTTATCATATGATGTACCCATTGAGTCTGCATTGACCTGGTCACAACTACAGCTGTTCAAAGGATGCAAAGCTTCCACACATCAATCCAAGCAAATGAGGGGCACTATTCCATGTGTCCAGACACGAGAAGTTCTTATGGAGGTCTCACCACGAGGGGATGCCACAATGCCTCCCTTTATGATTCGAATTCCCAGATCTGGATCTGAAGGCACATCATGAGCTTAACCATGTGCTCCTCCTGTCCCACCAAAATTTGAATTTGCTACCACGAGAGATGTTGAAGGGATGAGCACCTTCAATTTTGAATCCTTTTTGCAGAACACGCAACTATCAGATGTGGAATTCTTTTCGAATACAGAAGGACCTGACACATCCTCCCAAAGACGGGGTAAATCAATAGAGGGTCTCCATGTACATTGGGATGAGGATCAATAGAGGACCATATCCCAACAGCTAGAATGACCAGAGGGTGAAGACGATGAAGAAGAAGAAGGAGAAGAAGAAGAAACGATTGAAGCCCCAACCTACAGTATAGAACTCCGTAGATTATACCAAATCCTGGAAAGGGTGCAGGCACAACAATTACTCTCTGAATAGCGAAGCAGAATGCTAATGGCCAAGCTCTTTGAAGAGGTTGGTGTCGACTCAAAATTCAGTGAAACTCTACTATTGCTTGCCAAAACCTATGGTGTTGTGGAAGCCGTAAGATCTACTCTGCAGAGGCCTCTTGCCCAATATGATCCTCCTAGATTCCAAACACAACCAAGGTCAAGCAAAAACATTAAGATCTTCGAAGCAACCACTATGAAAATCGAATGGATAGAGACAACCTCCCAAGCAATTGGAACTCTTGGCCATGAACCCACGGTTATCCATGAAGAATCAACAGAGCCACTACCTCTAACAACCCCACCATCCCCTCCTCAAATAGAAGCTGTAAATATAATCCCGACTACTAACCCCACAGAGAAAACCTTCATCTTCCGTAGTCCCACGTCTAGTTCAACCTTGTTTTTCTCCTTTGACAGCCCTTTATATCATACCACCACCATTACAACTGAATCCCTCATGGAGCCTGCCTTAGGACACCAAGCCTCCATGACCTCAGTCATAGGCCACCCACACATTAGATCCACTACCACATTTCTAGGTTTCCCTATTTTCGAAGCTTCATCCATGGCATTCCCACCTCCAAGCTCTTACATTCCCACCTTTGTCCCACCAATCCTTCAACCCATCAAGGCCGCTTTCTCGAGAATGTTCCAGCCCATGTCTCAACCATTTCCACTAGTTTCATTCACAACACCCACTTCACACTTATTCATCATGATCACACAAACACCACCTACCATTCCAATGTTTAAGGTAGACACCTTTGTCATTTGAATCAAGATTAAGTCCTTTGGCATCTGCATAGAAGCTTGACATTTCATCAAAAACCTTATCTCTGCTTACCTTCACGTGTCATGTGAGTGGGTTGTAGCATTTATATTCCTTTTGCTCAAGGGAGTACCCAATGAAGATACATTTTTCTACGTTTGGATCAAGCTTCATCTTCAACTCATTTGGAACATGTACATATGCAATACATCCAAATACTTTCATATGTGATAAGGTTGGCTTTTTACCTGTAAACTTCTCTTCAGGTGTAACTTGATGCACAAAAACAGTGAGAGTTTTGTTCATGATGTATATAGCAATGTGCACAACTTCTACCCAATGACAATGAGGCATATTTTTCTCAGCCATCAAGGCACTTTTTATTTTTGCAATATGTCTATTTTTGTGGTCAGCAACACCATTCTATTGTGGTGTGTACTTGCATGAAAACTATCGTCAAATTCCATGACTTTTTAGAAAGCTACTAAACTCCTTTGACATGTATTCACCTCTTCCATGAGATCTTAATGTCTCAATATACTTCCTTGTCTACTTTTCCACCATATCCTTAAAATTTTGAAGGCGAATAAACACCTCACTCTTCTCTTTCATAAAGTATACCCATACTTTCTGTGTATGGTCATCAATAAAAGTGACATAAAACTTGCAACCATCCATAGATTTGGTCTTTGCAGGTCCCCAAACATCTGTACTAGTACATTCTCACTAAGATGCTTGTCATGCAAAAGTGATGCCCTTAACTGTTTACCAAATTGACATGCTTCACATACCTTCTACATATCTGCAACCTTGAAATGTGTTTAATCCATTGACAAGCTCCTTTGACTGCATCAATTTCAACCTTTGTAAATTTGCATGTTGAAATCATTTGTGCCAAATCTCTATATCAGCGATAACACATGCACCTTCTGCAAACATGGCTCCATTCATTTAAGGAATTTTCACATTCAAGGTGAACATCCTACCAACTTTGTCCCCTTTGGTAACCAACCTTCCATTCTATTCTCTTCTACATATAAACCATGAGCATTGAACGTGACTTGTTATCCCTGGTCAACCATTTTCCCAACAGAAACTAGATTCTTTATTATATTCAAAATATGTGTCACATCAACAAGATATTTTGCCTTCCCTTCCTCCATAGATAATGCTATGTTTCATGTATACTCAATAGGATGTGATGTTTCATCACCTGTTTCAAAAACTCTAGGAACATATAATTTTCGCAAACTACTAAACCATTCTTCATGGAAGGTCATGTGATTTGAGGCACCTCAATCAACATACCAAACATTACCATTCAATTTTGAAACATCAATAGAAATTGTATTCATCATGTGATGTTGGACCATTGTGTACCTAACTCACAAGGTCTTAGAGATTTGCGACAAAAGAGATTGTACCTCAATCATCAACAAAATGCATATAGTGGTTTTTTGATACACAAATTCAATTATCAAACCGAGAGTCTAACCCGGTCAAGTGTATAGAAACATGTGCTTAAATGATGCTTAATGTTAATGTGGGAAAGGGACAAGTAATGCATACAAATAGTGAACATCCACCTCACATGACACCTCTTACACCTAAGTGTGTATTGCAATACTTGGTGCAAGAGCAGACACAAATCAGGCAATAGCTCCTAACTTCAATACTCGAATATGGTCAATAGTGGGCTTTTTAAAATCTCTCGATTGGATGCATCCAATGGTAGAATTTTCAGCCTGATCAAACATCTATGCTTCAAAGTATAGCCAAAAAATAGAGTGGTAGGAATCACCTTCTCTCATTTCAAGACTTCCTACACTTCATACACACATACTATAACAGTGAAAATAGATGGGGAAGGGTTAGACAACACCTCTAAACACACATTTCATGCCTCAAGCACACAAAAAATCTCATGAAGTGGAAGGTACACAAGCAAGAAGAAGCAAATTTGAAATTTCATTGTTAACTCTTGATTATGACAAATAGTCTTTACAAAAGAGTCACAAGGGAGTTATATACATGTGCCCTAATTTTGATCCTCTCACATAAGAGACTACCACTTTCTCTAAACATCACTAAGTTCCTACTATTGTACAAGGGTATGTTGCTCTAGCACAATGGTGAGAACCACGTTAAGAAGCTTCACCTCCTTAATTGTCAATCCGCGGAAGAGATAGGAGTGATATGAAGATCGTGAATGTGAGATGAAGTGAGAGTGAAGGTGAGAAGCATAGATATGCACACACACATACACACACACTATGAAGAGACAAGCAAGACACAATGGAAGGTGAGAAATTAGCTCTATTGCTCAAGAACACTCTTACAAGCTCAAAATAGCTCTAAGCTCACTCTAGCCAATATGAACCAACCTCAAAAATGAGCTCTCTAGCTCTTTTTATAGTTTCTAGACTAGTTTTGACCGGTTTCACATCTAGTGATCGGCATAGTTAAAAAATAGGTCCTAGATGCTATTTGGAAGGGTAAACGATGTCTAAAAATAACGAAAATTGGTACGCGCATTCTACCTAAGCTCCTCAAGCTCGAGGACTCCTCGGCTTGCACAAAATGGAGCTATGAATTAGAAAATGGGATTTTGTCTATATTACATATGTTACAAGAGTGATGAAAATCACTGTTGGATGTTTGAAGAAACAATAAGAAACATATTTGTTTGAAAAATTGATCCAATTGGCTCCCTGCTCCGTCTTTACATGCTTCCACGTCGTCTGTGCCTCTGACTGCTTCCAACACCCCCCTCCCTCTCGCTTCTGTCGTCCTCGACAGAACCTTGTTGTGCGGTCTGCCGGATGTAGTTTTGTAGGAGGTCGTGAGCGAGGGTGTGCTCAGATACGCGAATGCCTCGGGCCAGATCAGCCTCGAGTTTCTCCCAGTCGATTGGTTGCGGTTCGTCGGGTGGCGGGAGTTGATAATGCGCGGAATAAACCATTCGCTCACTGGCGAATAGTTGCAATAAATGTGTGGGCCTGCTTATGAATACCTCGGAATGGTATTCCCAAAATCCGGTGGTGAACATCTCTTCAAATGTTTGCTTGTAGCACGCCGGTAGGTATTTTATTCTACAGTGCCAGGCATAACACACCTGGAGCGATGGCGTTGTGCTCATGTCATATAGTAGATCAAAGTTACCATGCTCAAATCCCGGGGTGTTTACATGCGGTGCCTTGACGCATCGGAAGACTTTAAATATCATTTGCATCATGTAAAAAATTTTGACAGTCATATGCGCTGCGATATCATCCATATGCTTCAGGCGAGGGAGCCAGTGACGGATTGTAGCCATCATATAGCCAACAGTGGGTAACTCGGTGGGCGGCTTGAAGTAGGGGTAATTCAGCCAATCCTGACACTGCCTATTGTTTTGGACCTTAATAGCGAAGGCTGTCCAGGAGCGGCGTCGTGGTACTGGTCCCCAGCAAGGATTATACTTTAAATGTAAAGGCGCTTTCACCCATGTGCTCATCATTTCTGGGTACTTCTGGAGTAGATCTTTGCGCCAATCAGGTTGATGGATCTCTCCTCTTTGCGCATTTGGTGGCAAGTCCGCCGGCTCGAATTGTGTAGCATGCGTGGGTTTCATGCCGGTTTCTTTTTCTATAGCTAGCTGATATTCAGCCATTAACATGAAGTACGGTTTATACTGCAGCTCATGCCCAGATATATAGCGTCGGGGGGCCAAATGAGCAAAGAAGGGGGATTGTAGCTGTGCCTCTACTCTGGCTGAATGTGTCGTTCCAAGTTCCTCAATCGTTTTCATCCACGCGGGGGTAGGAAGTTCATAGGTCATCTGGCCTTCGGCCGTGACTTGTCCGCCTGGGATGGGTATTGGCTCGTATGCTTCTTCAAACGTTTCCTCCACCGGAATGGTTATGTTCTCGTCGTCCGCTGGGATCTCCGGTGGGGAGTCAGGCCGTGGTGGTGCTTCGTATACATCTATGCGTGATTGGAGAGTGGCTACCTGGGTCCGTAATGCGTTGAGTTCTTCTAAGATTCCAAGAGCAGGGTCCACAGGTTCTGGTAATTCTACTGCTACTTGTACTTGTTGTGGTGCCGGTTCTCTGAGCTGTAGTAGCTTGTGATCTTCCTTTAACCTCTGATGCTCTTCGTTCATCCGATCATAGTCCTCTAGCAATCTCACGTGATCCTCTAGCAACATCTGCATTGATTCGGGTGGGATTGCCTTGAATCTGCTAGGACTTAAGGGTTGTTCTGGATGGTCCAATGCCGCTTCCAAATTCTCTCTATTCTGCTCTTGGAGTCTCTGGTTCTCCTCTTTTGCTGCGGCTAGGTGTCTCCTGAGTAAGCCCATGTTCCTGGTCAGCGTCGCGTTCCTAATTGTTTGGGCTCGAAGCAGGTTGTCCAGATCAGCAGTGGCTTCTTTTATTTTCTCTTCACTTTCTAGCTCTAGCTTATGATATGCCTCTCTTAGTTCTTGGTATCGCGTATTTAAAGAGGCGTTCTCGATTGATAATGAATTAAGCTGCGACTGCAATTCATTTGTCGTCCTCTGCAGCTGTTGATAATTGTTACCCAGAGATGCGAACTCATCTCGTACTTGTGTCATGCATGTGAACATTTGTTGAAGTGCAGTGTCTATGGTTGGCAATAATAGTAATAGAGTGCTAAGTGAGGATGCAGTGGAAGTAGATGCAGCGGGAATGGGGAATGGGGTTGGGAAGGTGGATGCAGTGGTGATCGTGGAAAATTGTGACGTACCTAAATATGATGGTGTTGTGAGTGGAGTGGGTGCTGGTGCGGTGGGTGGTGAGATGTCCATGTCATTGGACGTGTCAAGTGCGATGACTGTGAAAAGCGGTGTGTATGTGGGTGGTTGTGTAGGTGTGAAGACGGGATTTACAAATGTGGAGTAATTTACAGGGGGGATGGCTGGAGCAGCTTGGTGAAAAGGGGAAATAGGGGTTATAGTGGGTTGGGGAGGTGAAACTGGTGAGAAGGTTAGTGGGGTTAGAAAGGTGAAAGGGTGTCTTAAAGGTGGGGGGAAGGATGGGAAGGATGAAGGGATGAAGGGGTTAACATGTAGACGAGGTGGGGTGGGTGCGGGCATGGTGGCATGAATGGGCAGGGCAAAGGCTGTGGCTATGTTGCCGTGGACTGGTGTGGATGTGGGAGGGGCAGGTGGGTGTGCGGGGGATACAGGATGGATTGGTGAAACATGAGGTGAGAGAGGAGTAGATGGTGTGGATGTTATTTCAAGGATAGTGGTAGTATGTACAACGGTAGTACGTGGTGGGGAGTCAACTAGGATAGCTTCTTCAGTGATGGATCTTTCCGGACGTAGGCGTGCATCTTGCGCCTGGTGGGATGATTGAGCACCTACCGGAACTCGAATATATTCACCGGGCTTTGATAACAGGCTAACTCTGCGAGGGTCATATTGGGGAAGTGGCTTCCTTTGTAAATATCTCAATGCTTCGACCGGGCCGATGGATTGGACCAGTTCTCTAAACCCTCTGATGTAGACTTCTTCAAATCCTCCGGAGACGAGTTCTTGTTCGATTAGGGTCTGGCTCTCTTCTTCAGTCAATTTCTTCCGTGCCCAGACTTTCTCCATCGTACGATATAATTTCTTGATTGCCAGCGTGTAAGCTGCTGCTTCAAAAGTCTCCTCTTCATGCGTGCTGGTGTCACCGTGTGCATCGGTTTGTTGGCCTTGGCCATCTGCCTGTTCCTGTTCTTGTGACTAGTGAGTGCCCTGGCTGGCTTCATCGTCACCTTCGTCGTCATCGGTGGCTGTTCTTTCGTCATCAGAGCTAGATACAACTTGTCCCTGTGGCTGATCCCGCGGTGTGGTAGGGTAGCTGGGGCGTTCGTATTCTTGAGAGAACATCTGTCCTTCTGAGTACTGAAAGTCGTTGGTCAGCACATCATGCATTTCGAAGTCGAAAGTGGTGTGTATTGGGTCCACCTCCATATGTGGCATTGGGAAAGAAAAGGCTTCCGCACCAATAGTGGTGGGAGCTTCTGCTGTCGTGGTGGTGGGTTCTGTGGTGGTAGCTGCTTGAGGTGCAACGGTACTAGTAGTGCCCTCCGTGACCACTGGTCTAGATAACCTTATTCGAATGGGTTGTACTGTGGGAGCGGCTTCTGTCGGTGATTGCTCTGGGGAGGGTTGTGGTGATGGTGACTCTGGCACTTGAAGACAAGGAATAGTGCCTCTCATGCGCTTGCCTGCCCGTGCTCTGCTGGGCTTCTTGGCTTTCTTCGTCGTTCCTTTGAATGCCTTCAACTCTTCTCCTGTTAATGCACGTTCAATTGGCAAGTCATAAGCCAAACACATATAAACAATTCTTGTCAGCGCACAACATCCATTAAGCACTTTCTTTCGTTCCCATCTGTGTTGTGCCAAATACATTTGATCAATAATCCAGCTCGCCAGATCAACAGTCTGAGGTCCCGTACATGCTAAGTACAATCCAAACCATATTCTTTTATGTGGCATGGTGAATCTGTCCTGAGCGGGGAATGCAAAATGTTGCATGCATATCCGTAGTGGCTTTGACAGCTCAGGTGTAATTGCTGAGATCTCCTCCCACTTAGTGACATCCCCACGTTTCATAGGGTCTGGAACTAATCTTTCTCGATCTGTGGGCGTGTGGGTTCCATGAATCTTGATGGCAGCTCTGATTAAATCCTTCGAAAGATAAAATCTTTTGTAAGGTGGATCATCCACTAGAGAAGGCAAAATAAAAGTTCCTGGGATGTCCTTATTCTCTGAGGCCAGCAAAGTAGTGATTAAATAATAACATCGATAAAAGTCAGGTTTGGGCAGAGGATCACTGAAATACTCCGTGAAGCCGGCTCTGGCCCAAACATGAGTTAAGTCCTGGGTGTTCTGTAGGCCTTCGAACTCTCTGGAGAAGAATTGGTATTTTCCCCAAGTGCGGTCATCAAACATCAAATTAGATTCAAATATAAAATCCGCATCCGCTAAGGGTCCTGCAAGTCCCTGAAACCAGTGAGAGTTACGGTGTATCTTTTCTGTGTAGCCCATAGGTGGGTTATCAATCGGCATGGGCCCTGGGAATCCTTGGAATTCTGGCGGTGGAGCAGTCGGGTGGGATTCTGCTCGTAAAACATTGAGGGGCGCTGCAGCTACACTGGGGCCTGCTCCTGATGGTCCTTCGTCGGTTTGCATGATGACTGGTGTGCTAATGAGAAAGATCTGCTACAAAAGATTAACACATTAGCATGGAAATTAATTATGATCCCATTAAAGTGAGACCGCAATCCCTTTCCATAACTGATGCGTAACCCGTGTAGCCAAGTGCTGTGATGTGATGGATGCAATGCTTCTTGCAGCACTAGTGCAGGTCTCTAGACACCTACACGTTTCAGATTATGCATACATTTCTTGATGAGATGAGATTATGAGTGATGTGTGATGATGGTGGGTGAATTTATACAAGGTTTAAAGGTTAGTGATTTATTACAAGGTTGTATGTTAGTCGAGGGGTAGTTTTGTTAGACAATGGGTTAGGGGAAGACGGTTGGACACGCTTCGGTATCCATTTCCTAAGAGTCTTTGAGTGGGTGGTGGGTTTCTGCTGAGGGGCAAAAGGTAGTATCGGGTGTGGTGGTATTGAGGGATGGAAAGATTTGTGAGGGGTATATATTACATGGCTTAAGGGTTGAGCTATGATACATGGTTTGGGTACCCAAATCTGCGTGGATGTGGGTCTATGGGTAAGATATTTCTTGGCGATCCAAATTTGTCGAATGCTCGGACCTGTAGAAGAAGGTCGAGGGAATGGTGGATACTGATTCTGTTTTTGCCCTGTCTTTTTCTTGTCGATCTCTGCTTGGTTGGAGTTCTTCGGTGCTTTTTGTCCTTTTGGCACCCATATTTGTCTGGTGCCGTTTCCTTTGGGTGGCCTAGACTGCTTCTCTTGTTGTGCCTTCTGATACTGCCATCGGTCTGGGTTCCTTCGTCGTGGTTGACTCTGTTGTGGTTGAGGTTGAGAGGTCGGATGGACGCTCTGCTTTGGAAAAGAAGGGAGTTCCAACACTTGCGTGACCTGCCCATTAGGAAGTGATTCATTCTTTAACTTTAATCTAGGCCAGTCCGCAACAAGTTTGGAAGGATGAGCACCGCAGGGTGTTGTGCTCATATGGGCGCTGATGCAACCCACCTGACCGCTGATTGTGTCCATCTGCCCTAGCGGTTGGGTAGCTGCCCCTTCTAGTTTGCAGGAAGTGCCAGGGAAGATCTCCTGTCGTCCTTCTGATTGACAACTGTCCATAGCCAAGCCCGAGTGGGTTGGTGTAGACGTAACGTGACTGAGCTGATCAAAGATCTTCCGGTCTTCCGTCGCATGTGTTTCATAGGGTCTAGGGTTACAACCGCCAGGCGGAATGCCGTTAGGGAAGTCAAGCGGTATCACTCGCTTCTGCTCTAAGGTTCCAATCTGTAAGGAGCCTTGTCTAAGATTTAGGTCCACTGAGTGATCGTATAGCCAATCTTGGCCAAGGATTAGGGGTTCTATCAGGTCGTCATCATGGCACACTAGTAGCTTCGCTGTCATGGTCACATCGTTGATGAGGATAGGAAGGTCCACCTCACCCATGCAAGGGGTTTCCATGCCTCCTAGGCCTATGAGGTATGCCTCAATTGGCCGCATTTCTATTCCTGAATCCTTATAGTGGGACCATCTAATAGCACTAGTCGCAGCACCTGAATCAATTAAAGCCCTGAGTTCTTGGCAAGGGTTGCCGTGCTCTAGCCTAACTGTAATGAATGGTCTCCTGTCCACTATACTAGGATGAGTGGTTGACTTTACTTGACACATGGCCATGGGATATCTGGGTGTAGTTTCTAGATGGTTATAATGTTCTCTCCCTAGTCCTTGTCTCCTTAGCTTCATGCGCTTAATGCGTTCTATGGCTTCTGCCTGAGCTTCAGCTCGTATTCTGCTTTCTTCCTCCTTACGCTTCTTTGCCAACGTGAGTCGTCTAAGCATATCCTCAGTAAGAGGTTCTTGATATAACCTGACTCTACAACCACTAATGTAATTAGGCATTATATCTCCTTCTAAGGTGGCTAACTGTACTGCTCCACTTGTCGAAAGTCTGTTAATGATCATAGGTCCATAACCTCGCTTTTCTAACTTCCGTGCGTGCTGTTTCAGCGTATACACTAGAACTAAATCTCCTTCTTTTAAGCCTTTATCTTTCACATGTGCATCAAAATATGCTTTCTGTCGCTTCTTCGCTGCGTATATTCCTGCTGCTGCCTTGAGCCTGGTTTCTCCTAATCGTTCCAAGTCCATTATTCTTGCTGATAATTCATGGCCTGTCCACTGATGTTCTTGTGCAACATTAAGGGTCGGTATCAAGAAGTCCAAAGAAAGCACTGCATTCTGACCAAAAACCATCTGAAAGGGAGTTGCATTGAGTACGGTCTTGTAGGCCACTCGATATGCCCAAACAGCGTGGTGTAACTGTTTGTCCCAATCTGAACGTTTGTTGTTCACGAGTTTCATCAGTACGTTACAAAGTATCTTGTTAGTGCTTTCAGCCTGACCATTGGCCTGAGGATGATATGGTGCAGATTTCTTGTGAATCACCATAAAATCTTGTAACAAATATTCAATGACTTGGTTTAGAAAGTGAGTGCCTCGATCGCTCACTAACTCTATAGGCAATCCATATCTTGTAAAGACATTTTCAAATAAGAATTTTGCAGTCGTGTGAGCATCATTCTTTTTTGTGGCTTTTGCCTCTACCCATTTCGTAAGATAATCTGTGGCAACAATAATGTATTCCGCATGTGTACCTTTTGCAGGGGGGTTGATGGGTCCTACAAAGTCTATACCCCACTTAGAAAATGCACGTCCGCCCATCATGGGTTTCAATGGCATTTCATCTCTGCGAGTAGGAAACTGAGTTCTTTGGCACACATCACATCTCTTGACATAGGTATGAGCATCCATGTGAAGAGTGGGCCACCATAATCCTGCAAAGAGGATGGCTTTGATTATCCTATCGGGTCCAAAATGACCTCCTGCAACACCTTGGTGTGCATTCTCTAGTATGCTCAGATAATCGCTTTCATGAATGCATTGTCTTAGATATCCATCTCGTCCTCTTTTGTATAGGTTATCGCCAATAAGTGAATAATCTTGAGCTTCCTGCTCTAGACTGCGTTGTCGTGCTAAAGTCATTCCTTGAGGGAATGTGTGCGTCCTCAAGTATGTCACTAATGGTTCACTCCAGTCTGGTGTGAGGGACACGTGATATAATGTAGCATGCTCTGCTGGTGGTCTTTCACAACAAACATTGCATTCCTTACACAACTTGTAGACATCTGCTTCCATCGTAGGCCAATATACTCCTAATCTATGCAGAGTCTGTAATGTTCGATGTTTTGAATGGTGTTGCTGTAATGCACCTATGTGTGCTAATTGCAACCAATTCGCATGTTCTGATTCATCTACACAACAAGCAAGAATCTTTTGATTGTCCTGTTTATATATGCTACCTGCCATTATTTGGTATCTCTTAGACTTGGTAATCTCTCCCTCTTTGATCTTTATCTTAGAAATCTTGGGTCCGTATGTCAGAATAGGGACTATAGGTTTAGCCCATTCCGGTGCTATCTCAAGGTTAAACAAGTATGCATCTGGTAATTCATCCGCTACTCCTTGAGGAGCTTCTCCTGAGGTTAATCTTGAAAGGTGGTCAGCTCTAAGATGTGTCTTTCCTTTCCTGACCACGACTTCAAAATCATACTCCATGAGTAATAGAAACCAACGTATTAGTCGTCCTGTGTTACATGGTTTGTTGACTAAGTACACTAGTGCTTGATGATCTGTAAAGAACTTGAATTTGTTGGCCAACAAGTAGTGCCTAAACTTCTTTACCGCGTAGATCATCCCTAATCCCTCTCGTTCCGTTGTGGTGTAATTTCTTTCCGCTTCGTTCAATTGTCTGCTAGCGTAAGCTATGGGGAGATCTATGTTACCTTCACTCGTGGGTTGTGCTAACACACATCCTATGGCGTAATTGGATGCATCCACATGTACATGGAATGGCTTACTCCAATCTGGGGTTGTCAATATAGGTGCTGAGCACAAGCGTCGTTTAAGTTCATTGAATGAATTTTCACATTCATTTGTCCATTCGAAATTGGTTAAAAGAGAGTACAAGGGCTTGGCTATGATTGCATACATGTGTATGAATCTCCTATAATAACCGCAATGGCCCATAAATGCCTGTACCTCTTTCACATTAGTTGGTCTAGTAATTCTGCAATTACCTTCACCTTTTCCTCGTCCGTAGAGATTCCATTTTTTGACACAATGTGTCCTAGAATTTTGCCTTGTCTGACCATGAAAACGCATTTTTCTGGGTTCAAACAAACCTGATATTCTCGACATTTGTCAAATATTTGTCTTAACTCTGGAATATGTGTCTTTTTTACATTTGAATGTGCACATAAGTCATCGACATAAACTTCCAAGCTCTTGCGTAAGAATTCCTTAAAAACATGACACATGAGTCGCTGGAAAGTGGCGGGTGCATTTGTTAAGCCAAATGGCATTACACGAAATGCAAATATGCCCCATTCAGTGGCAAAAGCCGTCTTGTGCTGATCTTCTGGAGCAATGGCTACTTGGTTATAGCCTGAAAATCCATCAAGAAAGCTGTAAACTTCCTTGCCCGCAACTCTTTCCAATAGATGCTCTGTGATAGGAAGAGGATAACTGTCTCTAATCGTTGCGGCATTAACTTTTTTAAGGTTAATACACACACGCAATTTTCCATTCTTTTTGGGCACAACCACAATGGGGGATACCCATTCGGTATGCTCAATTTCGTAAATGAATCCTGCTTCTATCAAGCGATCTATCTCCTCTTTAATCTTCGCAGTGTAGTTATCATTATACGTGTACGGTTTCTGTTTTGTCGGTTTTGCATCTGGAGTCATAGGGATTCTATGAGAACATATATCTGGATCTACTCCTTTCAAATCTTTGTAACTCCACGCAAAAACATCTCTATATTCGCGCAATAGGGCAACTAGCTCTTCTTCTTCTTCAGTTGTCAAATCATGCCCTATGTATGTACATTTTTCTTCTTCTCCTTCGATAGCAACTATTATTTTCTTGGTTTTTTCTCGGTTATCATATACTTGTCCGTCATTCGCCTTTCTATTAGGCATTCGTACCATGATCCTTCTATCTTCGATTTCATATTTCTTGAAGTTCTCGGGTACTTCAAATAAAGATTCTTCTTTTTCTGACATGGTTTCTTTCTTCTTTCTTTTCTTGCCTTCACTCTTGGTAGTCACTTCTGTGGCTAACCTCACCTCATTCGTAATCTCCTCGTGTCTCTGAGTGTGAGTCTCTACTTCGTAGAAATATTCTTCCTCTGATGCAAACGGTGGGTCCATGATAATTGATTCTAAATCAAATTCGCTTGCATCCTCAAATGCATTAGTGTTAGGTTCACACTCTTCTAAAATTGCATCGCACATGATTGGCTCTATCGTGAAAACTGAGATGTCATAGCCATCCTCGTCACAGTGGGGTGTCCATTGTTCTTCATTGATGGCTACATCCATGGTTGCTAGAATTTCTGCCCAACCATGGGGTTCAAACTCTTCGTCTGGAAATACTACCGGTGCGTAGGCTGGATCTTGGAGGGTTCTTGGATGTTGTTCTGCACCTAAGGTCCTGGCTTCTAACCTTTCTTCCTCTTGTTTGGCTACTTTACACATCCATAAATGAGTATCCTCATGCAACCAAGAAGGATCTGATTCTAATGAGTGCACGGATTCCGTCTCTACTGGTGTCTTATGGATGGTGTTCCATTGTATTGGGGGTACATCTCTATGTGAATAGTCTTTAAGGTTGACTTTAGTAGTCACTCCTAAATGTTGCAAGTACAAAGAATTAGTTCCCCAATCTTGTACAATTTGCAACTGACGCATGAATGGTCGTCCCAATATCATCTCATAAGCACGATTTTTCGCAAAGTCACAAATGGCGAAAGTATGCTCAAATTCTACACCACAAGTGGTGAGAGATATGCCTTCTAGTAAGCCTAATGGTTTTTCTATGTGTCCATCAGCCATTTGTAGTTTCATCCTGGTGGGTCTGAGTGCTGGGTTGCCCCAACGTTTCCACAAAGCGGTGGTAGCTATAGCTACGCCGGCTCCTGAATCTAAGATGGCTTTCGTGGTGTAGCCCTGATGGGTTATCGGAAGATATGTGTTACCTTCCTCTCCTTCGCTTACGTCTCCAATCTTTTCCACGGGTATCTCTGGTACCTTCTTATGTGATCCTATTTGAGAGGGTGTGGTAGCAAGCTCAGGGAATTGATTTGCTACGTGCTTCCACAATTCTGGTTTTACCTTTAACAATTCCTCCAGAGTGAGATTACACTGTACTTTAGTGTTCTTGATCACTTCCGTGTTCCTAGGGATCACTGATTCTTCATTCCTCACTATTATCGTGGGTGCTCTCATACTAATAGACTTTGCTTCCCAAGGTCCTGTGAACTGAGGTAATTCTTGTAAAGAATTAGACTCGAATCCTGTGGGTTCACTCAGTTGTTCCACCTCTACATCATCGTAAATAGAGGGAATGTCTTGGGGAAATTGTTCTTGCAAATCGTCTATTTCTTGAATAGGAGGATGGGTTCCTTGTTCCTTTCTCCACTTCTCTTCTTGTATTTCTCTCAAAAATTCATGTGAGTACCTATGTATGGAAGATAGGTTATCTTGACTTTCTGTATTAGGTACTTGAGACAGGGATGGTGCATTCCTTTCCTGTCTCTGTGACAATAGGGTTCCTATGCTGATCCTTTCTCTCTCTGCTTTCTATCATGTGTTCTAGCCTCTCCATTAGTCCTTGAAAGTGTAGTTCCAGTTTTGCCATGTTATTCCAATTAAGATATTTAGAGGCTTCAAACAAAGCTTGTGCTAATTCTACCATTTTCATGCAAAGTTTAGTTCTCTCAATTTCTAGATCAGCTCGAGGGTAGTTTTTACTCATTTCCGTTACTTGAGGTCCCTCTTTTAATCTAGCCTGATATGCACGAAACATCATGTCTAGATCTTCTGGTATGGGTTCCGCCAAAACTGATCCTGATTTTTGAGCTTGGTTTTCTTGGTTTAATTCTTGCGAAGTCAATTCTTGTATTTTGGCTCTCGACTCTTTTAGACTTCCTTCCAACTCAGTTATCCTTTTACTCCACTTTCTCTTAATTCTTTCTCTAGAATCTTTCCAAGATTTTGTCTTTTTACTGCTAGATTCTGCAACTTCACTACTTCCTGCTACTTTCTCCTGATTAAGCTGTTGGTTCTGTAAGAGCGCCTGGGCTATGGTTATAGCTTGGATAGGCACGTATGTAGGGTTGGATCCATCTGTGTTGTTTACAATACCTATCACGTTGATCGGTGTCACATTCGAAGTGTTAACTGGGTTCTTAGGACAATCTTTGATTATGTGCTCTTTGCCACAATCGGCACAAAAGCCTTGTATGCTATAATACTGTGATTGCCTTGCTATTGGGGGATGTGGACAATCCTTTATGAAGTGATCTCCTTGGCACCTAAAGCATGGTCCTCTAGGGCACTGTGGTCTCTGTTGTCTCAATTGGGGCCGCGGGTTTGGGTTTGCGTACATCACATTAGCATAGTTTGGCTCCCAACTAGGTTCCATTGGTGGACTATCATAATGATACGTCTCCACATGTTCTGGTGACTCCGTGTAATAAGCGGGTGGACTAGTTACATGAGTAGAGTCAAAACTGTTTGAGTTCGGGTCACTTTCTGTGATCAAGGGTGAAGAAGGCACTAAAGCCCTACTTAGGTTCTCTTTTGCAGCAGCGTATTTGACTGAGATGACATTCGCTGGTGGGGGTGGCTGCTGAGCTAAGACGGGTTGAGGTCTCTGTTGAGCCTGGTATGGGTAGTTCTGAGGAGGCCTATAGTAATAAGGCTGAGCATTGTATTGGCCTTGATACCTACCTGGTTGCTGGTATGTTTGCGGGTAGTTCTGTCTCACGGTTTGTTTGTTGTATGGGCAGTCCTGAGCCGTATGATTCGTGTACCTTCTCTCAATTGTGCAATATTGGCCACTAGGGTTGGCTTGAGGTTGTGGTGCATTGGGACACACGTTTGCCAAATGATTTCCACCACAAGTGTAACAACGTACATTAGTTGGTAGCTTGGGCACCTGTTTACTTGAAACTCCTAGTTTTTGGGCCACTTTTTCTGCTAGGTCCTCTATCGAATTAGACAATTTTGTGGATGCTAGAGAAGAACAATCTGAGTCCTTATAGACCTTTGAGAGTTCTAATTCATCTCCTAGGTTGTCCTCGATGTCTATACATATTCTTACACACTCCTCTAGCGATCTTGGTTCCTTTAAGTACACATAGGAGCGTAGTTTAGCGCTCAACAAGCCATCTAGGAACAGTGATACTTGTTTGGCTTGTGAGGGTAGCTCTTGCATTGGACATCGTTCGACATATTGTCTGAACCTACGTCCTGCCAGTCTAACTGTTTCCTGAGGGGTTTGTTTAAAGCTATGAATCAACGAAGACGTGTCATGTCTAATCCCACTTTTAGAGAATTCAGTGATGAATGACTCTAAAAAGTGATGGATGTCTCTGAATTGCCTTTGTTGCAATGGCTGGAACCAAGTTAAAGCGGTATTCTTTAACGTTAGTACAAATGCATTATATTGCGTGAACATGTCCTCGACTCGTTTTGCTCTTAGTACTTGCTTGAATTCTGCAACGTGGTCATAGGGATCTCCTGTCCCATCAAAATAATTTTTCATTGATTTTACTAATTGAGTGGGTCTCAATATTCTTGCGTGTTCGCGTGGTCTAGGTAGAGGAAAATCATCTCTACCACCTGGTACTCCATGATCTCTTTGTCTATCTGCTCTATTAGTGTCCGTGGTTGTTCTATCTCTCCCTATGGGATGATTAAAGCTTACTTCCGGTCTCTCTTTATTTCCCTCTCTTTGATTTCCATGGGCTGAGGATGTTCCTGCCCCTTGTTGACTTGTATTCATGTTCGTTCTAGATGGAGGGAATACCAATTCACCTCTCCATGTGTATGTGTTTTTAGCGCGGTCAGGCACCACAAAGACTCTTTCTGAAGTCTCATCCAGGTATACAACCTTTCCAGGTGTATCCGGGTCCTTGAACTCATAAATTGTGATGATGCCTATCTCACCAGGGTGCTCCTTTCTGTACCTCCAAAAGGCTTCATCTGTCTCTTTATTTACAAACAACTCGGTGCTCCTGTTATCTTGAGGGATCCACTCTGGGATGAGTACTCTTGTTAATACGGATTTCCCTCTAGGTGTTCTAGGTTCTTCTAACGGTTCTTTTCCTTGAAATTTCGCTTCCGTCTCTAATTGAATTGTACCAAACTCATTAGTATCGTTTGGCTGCGCACTTAGAACGTACATGGTTCCTTCTTTGTCTATGTAAGCGTCTCTCTCAAATTTCACCACTGGTCTTTCCAATCCAATGGGTTGATCAGGGTTGTGCATTTGCACCACTTGCCTTCGCAAACCATCCTCATAGATGCGAGCACCTAATCGGTTGGTTCGGAGGAACTCTAATTGTGTTCTATAGGGTCCTTCAGGTTTTTCTAAATATGCTACATTAGACCCTCCTTCTGGTCTGTCTGTGCTAAATGCCATTTCTGATTCGCTAGTATCTGAGCTCTCGTAGGGGTAATTACTATTCAATTGCTGAGCCCACGATAGTGCAGTAGTTCTTACACTTGCCTCTGATGATCTAAGGCTTCGTCGGTCCGACTTACCTATGTGTCTCCCTGATCTAAGGTTCATTAATTTTCTTCCTTGCACACTCAATTACACACTTAGATCGTCAATGGTTCTTTGTTATTACTGTCTTGATTCTTTTTAGATTTCTTTAGATTCTTGTTTTAATGTATGCGTTAGGAATTCGACTTTCCGTTATAATTTTGAGTTCTCGTTCCGTCAGACTTAGGTTATTTCCTTTAGGTTTTCGTGTCACACACCTTTACTTTAAGTCTTGGACTTGAAAGAATTAAGTATCTTGAACTTGAGGCGTTCCTATCGTCGTTAATCCACAACTACCGTTTAGCCTAAGCTAAGAATTGACTGAGGGGGTTAAGTAATCTTCCAACCTCGAGTCGGCTTTTCTGGTTGCTCTGATGCCCAAGAAGCCGCGCTTCCCAAGCTTTGTGCCCTTCACTGCCTTGCCTTGGTTGCCTTCGATTGCCCTTGCTAGACCTGGAAAAATCCAATATTAGACCAATTCACAATTGGACGATCAAGTACTTGAGTATGTACACCTTTTAAGTCCCTTCTCTTTTGCCCAAAATTTCAACACTTGCCCCCTGGCTTCCTATTCCCAAACTAGGTGAACCTCAAAATAGCTTATCCAAAAGTAGATGTATTCTTTATGAAAAAAACAGTTGAGGTCACGTAGTACTCGTCAAGAGCTTTCTAACGAGCTAGTTAGCTCAAAAAACGGACTCCGGATGAAAAAGTTATGAGCGTTCAGGCCCTGGGGGGTAAAAACTGACAATCAGGTTTTCCTTCAAATGTGAGCTAAGGGGTCTCCTATGAGTCTAATGGTCCAAAAATTTCTCAAAAATACCCCCAAAATTGGTCAAAAAATGGAACCCTAAATTTGCGATGGGGGTGCACAATCGCGATGGTCTAGGACCGTCGCGATGGTCCAAGCGAACCGTCGCGATGGCGTGGAGTTTGGACAATCGCGATGGCGCGAAAAGGTGAACCGTCGCGATGGCCCGAAGTGAACGATCGCGATGGCGTGAGGTCGAACCGTCGCGATGGCGTGATCAGGCGGACAATCGCGATGGCGCGGGTCAACGGTCAAAGGTGGACAATCGCGATGGTCCGAAGTGAACCGTCGCGATGGTCACAAGTGCGATGGCGTGAGCCAATCGCGATGGTACAGTTTTGGGCTGTCGCGATGGTCCGAAAAATGAACCGTCGCGATGGTCTATATTGACACGTGGCACTGTCGTGGCGATGGCATGGGCCAATCGCGATGGTCCGGGTCAGCTGAACAATCGCGATGGTCCAAGTGGACCGTCGCGATGGCTCAAGTGAATCGTCGCGATGGTCCGAGACCGTCGCGATGGTCCGGCCGAGCCGTCGCGATGGCGTGAGCCTATCGCGATGGTGCGACACAATCGCGATGGTCTGAGCCAATCGCGATGGTCCACCAAAGTATGAATTTTTGAGATGCACCTGTGGATTCGTAGATGCGCAAGGGTCGCCTACCTCGTGGTGTGGTCGCCTACCAAGAATTCCGAAAGTTGCAGACCATCGCGATGGTCCGCCACACTCGGCAGATCTTTGACAGAGAGTAAAGTTTTACCTTTTCCAAGCTTTCCTGATGCACTGGAGCTCTGTACCTGCAAGAAAACTCAAGAAAACACAAGCACACACAAGCACAAAAGTTCTCTCCCGCTCTCTCGCATGCACAAATGAGGGGAAATGAGGTGAATGGGTGGATATGGTGAATTTTCTGATTTTTTTTTTTGGAGATGAAGATGATGATGCGATGATGAAGATGGAGTGTGGGGGAGGTGAAAAACACTAACAACTAAGTAAAAACAACAACAAAAACTGAAATTTTTACCTTCCAACGCCACTTCTTGCTATACTCTTACCATCACACATTCGTCCTAGACTCGATCCCCGGCAACGGCGCCAAATTTGGTGTTGCTCTAGCACAATGGTGAGAACCACGTTAAGAAGCTTCACCTCCTTAATTGTCAATCCGCGGAAGAGATAGGAGTGATATGAAGATCGTGAATGTGAGATGAAGTGAGAGTGAAGGTGAGAAGCATAGATATGCACACACACATACACACACACTATGAAGAGACAAGCAAGACACAATGGAAGGTGAGAAATTAGCTCTATTGCTCAAGAACACTCTTACAAGCTCAAAATAGCTCTAAGCTCACTCTAGCCAATATGAACCAACCTCAAAAATGAGCTCTCTAGCTCTTTTTATAGTTTCTAGACTAGTTTTGACCGGTTTCACATCTAGTGACCGGCATAGTTAAAAAATAGGTCCTATATGCTATTTGGAAGGGTAAACGATGTCTAAAAATAACGAAAATTGGTACGCGCATTCTACCTAAGCTCCTCAAGCTCGAGGACTCCTCGGCTTGCACAAAATGGAGCTATGAATTAGAAAATGGGATTTTGTCTATATTACATATGTTACAAGAGTGATGAAAATCACTGTTGGATGTTTGAAGAAACAATAAGAAACATATTTGTTTGAAAAATTGATCCGACTGGCTCCCTGCTCCGTCTTTACATGCTTCCACGTCGTCTGTGCCTCTGACTGCTTCCAACAGGGTACTATTACAATATTTAGGATTCATGCATCTAGAGCACTCCTCTACCGCATTTACAAGGCTTTTCAATGTTTTACAATGGATTTTAGGGAAATAAAGTGAGTCATTTCTTGAAAATCTTGAGGGCTGCTTTTTGTCTCTGTTTTTTGCTTCTTTCTCTCTCTTGGCTTCAATCCTCTGGAACATTCTCCCCCTCCTAGTCTTTGTCATCTCTTGATAGGCTTTTATGGGATTTCGTGTAACAAGCAATAGGTGGATGGTCATGGGATACATATGCCAAATGAGGCTTGCTCTCCTCTTTCCCCTCTTTCCAACTTGTTCCTCCACAGGTATTTTGATAGTTGGTGTCCCTTCAACGTTCTCTACCTGAGTTGATGAAGGAGATAAGTATTTCCTTCATCACCTGAAGTCTCCGGCTTTATCCACACGTATTTTGATAGTTGGTGTCCCTTCAACATTCTCTACCTGAGTTGATGTGTTTTGTTCCTTCAAATTCAATTGATTGGCCAATTTCTTCCATAGATGGGACTTTACTTGCAAGAGCTTCTCTAAGGTTAAAGAGCAATGAACTTTAGTTTTTTTCAACTCTTGCAGAGTGGTGGACACTTCCTCTGACGTTCCCTTCTCCTTGCATCTTATTGTAGGGGCGTGGAAGAAATCTTACTTTTGTTCATATTCTCCCATACAATTTGGAAGTCTAGTCAAGTTGATATATTTGCCCCTATGCTGATCTTGGTTGGACAGATCCTCAGATTTTGCTTCCTCCTCCATCATAGGTTGATTCATAGAAGCATTTAGTTTAGTGAATGGAGGGATCTCATCTTAAGTTTTCTTCCACCTCTATTCTTGAACTCCACAAGTCATATGGCCAGTTCGCTTCCACTTCAAGAATCATCGAGTCTATGTACATGGTATCTAACCCCAACTTTTCTTCCATTTTCTTAGTTGGTTCTTGTTTCTTCTATTTTGAACTTGAGTTGCCTAAACATCCGCCAAATTTCTCTTCTAGGATTCTCATTTCAAGGAGGTTCGGTGTTGATTGTTCTAGCATATTTTGAGAAATTTCATTCAATTTCTTACATATTTCTAACCATTCTTTCTCAAGATCTCTTGGGAAATTGCAGTCATGCTGCTCTAGACTAGGTCTTGTCTCTATTCTAAACTAATTAGCTCTCAGCCACATCTTAAAATCTTAAAGCATAGGATCCGCTAGAAATGATCCTACATGTTCCTTCATTTGTTCTTCACCACATTCATTTTTTGTTTGGCTAGACTATTTATCTAGATTCACTTTTTTGTACATATTTCTCTTTTTCTTTAGCCATTTTCTTAATCGACCTGTTTTTATTTTCTCCCTTCTAGCTTTCCATGTTTTATCTTTCTTTCTTTTTGAGGTATATGATGGTTCTTCCGAGTCTTCTACTACTTAAGGTAAAGATTTTCCCTCATTTTCACTCTTGGAACTATCCATTCTTTGGTTCTCTAGACTTTTTCTTAGCTTTGGCTCTTGTGATGGCTTTCAATGGTACTGTGTATTTGTTGTCACTTTTTGAGGACTCTATTACTTAGATTACATTGATCTAAGCAGTGGAAGGGTTTTTAGGATAGTCTCTAAACAAGTGCTCCTTTCCACAGTCACTCCAATACTCTTCTGAAACCCTCTAAGGTGGTGGGTGGTAAGGCATTGTGCAATCCCTAATGTAGTGTTCTCCTCCACATCTGTAACATGGTCCTCTAAGTGTAGGTGGTCTAATTGTAGGACTTCTTAGAGCTCTAGCCCTAGGTGCTACATACATTAGATTGGTGTATTCGAACCCATAAGAGTTTCCAAATCCATCATGATCGTAATATTATTGTTCATAAGAAGATTCATACTCTATGAGATTTTGATCATAGGAATAACAATATCAATAGCTCTGTTCATACCCTTGATTTAGGTTTTTTGAGCTGATTAGAGGAGTCACAAGTACTACTGCTCCTTCTAGGTTCTCTTCTAGTTGTGTATACTTGACTAGTACTATGTTTTGAGGGTGTGGTGGTTACTACCCTAGCATCAATTGAGGTTGAGTGTATCCTTGGTACTCATAAGGCCTTTGAGCCATGGGTGATCTTTGATATGGAATATATCTTGTAGCCTCCTTGTCTTGTTCTCTAGGTTGGTATCCAAATGGCCTATATTGTGGTGGTTGAAATGGTCTAGGACTTTTGTTATAGGGATAATTTTTGGTAATGTGATTGGTGTATCTCTACTTGATATGACAATAAAGAGTTGGTCCTCATGTCAGCTACCTGTTGTATTGATATGGTTGTGGGGGAACAAGTCCTCCTCTTGCACAAGCATGAGATGGGCATTTGCATAGGTTGAGTCGACTAGAGCTTTTAACACATCTTCTTAACATGGGCATTTGCATAGATTGAGTCGACTAGAGTTTTTGCCCTCACTTGTTTTGAACTCTTAGCTTTTTAGCCCTCACAATGCACACATCTTCTTAACATGGGCATTTGCATAGGTTGAGTCGACTAGAGTTTTTGCCCTCACTTGTTTTGAACTCTTAGCTTTTTAGCAACTAAATTTGCTAATTCCTCAATGATGGTCTTTTATGGAGCCACAAAAAAGGTGTTTTCCCGCAACTACAGTGCTTAGGTTTTTACATTTGGGCAAAGTTTTCTCGCCCTAGACTCGCTATCATACACAAATGTGCTCGTTTCACCGATCCACTTCCCTTCCTCTTCTTCACTCTCACTTCCTTACGAAACTCTTGCTAACTCTCACAAATCTCCTACTTGCGAGTCACTCTCAACTCACCTTCAATTTTAGCTCCAGCTCCTACCCTAGCCTGCACACTAAAACACTCCCACATATGTATAACCCACAACCAAAACAAACTCAAACACTCACACATTCACCAGCCCCTTCTCATATACTTAAACACCTCTTAGTTTCATATGCACTTCTCATATACTTACACACCTCTTAGTTTCATATGCACGCACATGCTCTGGCACACATATACATTCAGCAACACTCTCCTCTACCTTCTCCTTCTTTCTTGTGAAACTTCTCTCTCCCTTGTTCTCTCCCACAACCTAAGTTGTTCTCTACTCACTCTCACCTACACTTCACTCTCCCTCTTACTCTCACTCTTTCTCCACATACACACACACTCACTCACACATACGCTCGCACATACTCGAACACACACTCCCGTCCCCTCACACACTCGTTCACACCCGCACTTTTACTCACCCATCTTCTTTCCCCCCCCCCCCCCCCACACACTCCTACTCTCTTTTTCCTTTCTCTCTCTCTCTCACTCCTTTCCCTTACCCACTTTTTCCTCTCACTCGTTCACTTTCACTTTCTAAAAAGAAAAAAAATCCGTACACATACCTATATTTCACGTTAAGGCCATCAGTGTTCTCTGTCATGTACCCAATAGAGCTCTTTGATATTGCTTTTAATAATGATGCTTATCAGGACCAGATGGAAAATCGATAAAGAAGACCTGCACATTATGTCGAATACCACACAAGTCCTCGGTTCCTCAAAATGCCTTTCAAGTCACCATGCTTCTTGATCACACCTAGTATATGCAAACCCACTAAAATGTGTGCTCACGCAATGCTCTGCGTAGCCAATATTGCAAGATTGCAAGACGGGAGAACAAAGAAAATCTATGCCACAGATGTTGCACGTCCTTGACAAAAGTAATGAGAGTGATTGCTAATCGTGAAATGTGTAACTATTCCATTGCAGACTATTTGTCACATTGCATTGATACAAGGAACTATGATAAATGGCATTGGTGATCCACCATGTGACAAACTTTAGTCATCAGTATTGCAGTCCATATGAGCCATATGGTGCACATCCCTGTTAGCACAAACACCACTAGCTTCTATCCCCCGATGAAGGGCTACCCGTTTGGTAACAATGACTTCTCATTACTATGGTCAAGATCTCACAGTTGTTTGTGTGTGTATATGCTCTGACAGGAAATAAGTAGCAGATGAGGCATATAACCTAGTGACTAGAGGTATAGAGGATATCGTCTCTATCATCATAATATCCACCTATCAGATTCAGAGACTGAAGTGATCCATCCTTAAGGGTAGAGTTACCTCACCAAGAGATGTTGTACCTCTGAAGCCTTCCAGATTCCTCACAGTTGAAGAATAGAGCTCCTTCCACAGTTCCTGCATGTAGTTATCCTCCGTGGGTGAATTCGAGGGATGACGTGGTACTGCCTCCACCCTTCTCCCCTACAAAATTCTTTTGAACAGCACCCTTTCTAGTTTAGCAGCTCTTATTTCCGTTCATCTCTACAGCACGAAGGCTAATATGTCTCTCCCCTTAAGTTAGAAATGATCAGACATCTGAGCTATTCAGAATCGCAAGGGCACAGACATTCGAACTGTTGCTCCATGTGTTTCTCAGCTTCATTCTTCCAACCATAGACACCAAATAAAGCAGGCAGTTCCCCCTTGTATATAACGCAAATGAACCCCCACTATCCTCGGTGCTCACCTTCCTTTATCACCAACAAATATTGATACAAGTGTTAGAAGATTCAAGAGACACGTCTACCCATGTCATGTGGACATTCACTCAATAATTGGTGATGAAGGCAGCATACATATGAGAATCTCGCTCTGATATTTGTTTGGAAAGAGATATATAAAGACAACCTCTCTCTATTTCTCTCTCGCAATTGAGGCATAGCAGAGTGCTCTCCCTCTGTACCTTGAGCTTCAAGGAAACAAAAATACAAAGAGATTCATGGTGCTCCCATCACACTAAGCATCACCCATCATCTAACTTCACCTCCAATTCAAGTTCAATGGGATCCTCCTTCCAAAGTTGCCAGATATAACTACTTCCTGTGAAGTCTTTGACTCTGTATCTCTTTTGGATTGCAAAGAATTCTAGATTTGATGGCTGATGTTCACTCTATAGCCCCATAATCATGTGCTCACCAGCTCTATCATTATCCCTTGATACTGGATCAACTGAGCTTGGTACTACCAGAGTTTGGACCTATTAATACAAGTGTTAGGTCCATCATTGTTGCCGCATTTAAGGCCCTCTGATAGTGAAGCAAGGACATCATTTCAGTGGCCCAACAGTCCCAACTAATTCAACAGTTGTCAGACATCTTCGATTCTCTACCTTCCCAATCCCTTGGCTACCCTTACACCATTGCAACAGCTGAATGTTAGCACACGAGCACGACTTCCATCATAATATATTTGAGATGCATAAATCTCATGGAAAATGAGCGCATCTTCTACTACCCTCTCATCTGCCTTGTTCCTGAGCTTTGTTCTCAAAAAGAAAAACCCCTTTTTTTTTGCTTTGCTACTAAAGAAGCATGATACTACCATGTTTATCTCTGCCTTATTCCACACATTCCTTACAACTGCTACTTCTGAAATCTCCCTTCCTTGCACACACCAGCTACCATGCCGTGTAAAGATTATTTACTTCATAAGGTGATGTGGTTGGCCAAACAGCTTCTCCCTCTCCTCCGAATATTCCCCTCCAGCCTCTTCTCTCCCTGTACCTGCACACCTGCACACACGAAAAGAGCAGCCCAAAAAAAACCCACACAGAGAGAGAGAGGGAGTCTCCGTCAGGCAATAGCCCCAAAAAACACCAAATCCTCTATCTCCTCCTGCCCGGGATCCTCATCAATGCTATTTTCCTTAGGAATTCATAACCGAGAGCTCTGACGCCTTCCTAAAACACTCCTGCTGAATGATATCGACAAGGTCACCCCCTCTCCTTAGAATGCCTGTGCACTCATGTTCTCGAGAACGAACCCCTCTGTTGCTGGAGTCCGCTCCTTTTCTACCTCTGATACGTAACGCCCTCCAGCTTCCATTCCATTCTTTGCACTATAACAACACCCACGCCAGCAGCTACTGCCTTATCAACATCAGTGACACTCCCAATCTCCTGAGCAGCCTTGACCCCCAGCCCTCGACTGGACAGCAGCCCCCAAGCCCCTGTTGTCCTGCCCGCAGAAGGAGATAAAGTCCTTAACCTCTTTTTCCCTCGTGTCTACCCCATTTCCTAAAAAAAAACCGAGAGAGGGTAGTAGAGGGCCCGAGAGAGAGAGTGAATAGGGAGGAGCATTCATGTTCCCCACTCACCCACTCCCCCTGACACCTCCACACCACATATTCTTGTACCGAATGAGTTTCTGTTCCAGTATTTGGATATTCTTGACATGAACTGTAGGCAGAAAGGTCTAATCATGCTCTGACATTAGGTGGAGTGCATTCACATGTCCCTATCCTAGAGATCAGGTCATGCCGCTGGTAGATGACAATTTCATTATGGGAATAAATGTTTTTTTGATGCCTCTCCCAAGGGTTTGATCTAAAAAAAGTAACTGAAAGAAGCTTTTCATTCTAGCAAAAGCGGCCAAAAGGGGGCATATTGCCAATAATAGAAGCCTTTCTCAGATGATCTACCCCCCACATAAAAGTAATCTGTGTATAACCAATTTAAGCAAGCTAAGAATTTGTATCTTTCCATTCTCTCCCCATGTCTCCTTACTGCATGTTTCAGAATAAAAATGATTACATAAGCTCCAAGGGGCACTAGCATCCACAAGAGAATCCCATTTGGAGGCATCTATAGAATCATCTTCTCTGTTAAAATTTTTTGGCAAGCAACTCCACATGATTTATTTATGTCTTTCTTCTTTAGACTCTTTTGTGTTGAAAGCTTGCTCTTTGCAGCCTGCGATCTAGACGTTCCATGCCACCAACTCCCTTTCCTTTGTAAAGTACCTAAAAGCAACCATATAATTGACAAAAGAAGAAGCATGTTAATGCATAAAAAATAGCATTTTGCTCGGGTAACACTCAACATTGTTGGATTGGGAAGATACACCTAGATGTATCATCAAACTTTGTTGGAGTCTCGGGAATCTTCAAGTCATTTGTTAAGTTATCTTCACGATCTATGCACTCTCGTAGGCACTCATCTACTGTTTGTACATGATTCACATACACCAAGGTTCTCAAGTTTCCATTAGTTAAACCATCCAAGAATAATGATATCATCTTTTGTTGAGCTGGTATCTCTGTCATCGGACGTCGGTCCACGTATTAATTAAATATCATAGCCGCCAATCTTACAAATTCATTAGGTTCTTGCTTGAAGCTATGAATCAATGAAGAGCTATAATGTTTAATTCCTCTCTTAGTGAGTTCACCAATGAATTCCTCTAATAATTGCCCTATATCACCAAATCAATTGGGGTCAAAGGGTTGAAACCAAGTTAAGGTTGTTCTAGTCAATCTAAGTCCAAAAGATTCATATTGAATAAAACAATAATCTACCTGTTTTGCTCAAAGTATTTGTTTGAACTCGGTCATGTGATCATATGCATCGCCTGACTTGTCATAATGGTTTCTGAGGCACTTTGCCACCTGGTAAGGTCTTAATCATCTATGCACCATAGGAGGTCGAGGAATGGCTTGAACCATAGGATGCACACCTAGGCCTCTTCCTTGTGGGGATCTTAGAGGAAAGGGTGGTCAGTTTGTCGTCTCACTTCCCAAGTGAGTATGGAGCATAGTACTCATATTTGGCATAGGGAAGTGAACATGTGGTCTAAGTGGAACACTTTGTTGACTATTTTGCCCTATGAAAGGGTTTTCCTCGCTTTGTTTCCGTCCTTGAGGATTTTGGGATGTGGTTGCCTGATCCCTTGGGGAGAATATTGGCAAACCCATGTACTACATCCTAGATCTCTCTAGATTAATAACTGTCCAATATCTTCTTTAGTTCTGATCCAAATAAGCGACTCTAGAAGAGTCTTCAAGATCATGCAATTCATAGATGGTAATAAGATTGACATTGCTTCCCACTATGGGTGAAGTGGCTTGCAACAATTTATCTATTCCAGATAGCACATAGATATCTAGAAAATCACAATTTATCTATTCCAGATAGCACATAGATATCTAGAAAATCATCATCTTGAGAGATTTTGTCTCCTCATCTTGAGAGATTTTGTCTTCCTCTTGGGATAGTCATCGCTTCTCTATTATTTGTTCTGATCTGATAACTAGGTTCCTCATTTTCTCCTCTTTCGTTGATCCTATCAGGATGCTCAATCACTAAGTATAATTTCCCTTGTTTGTCCATGTAAAATCCTCCTTCAAATTTCATAGCTAACCTTTGCAAAACTTTCGAGTCAGTTGAATTCCTAAGTCTTTTAGCTTACCTATTGATTCAGTCTAAGTAAATAGGAACTCCATGCATGTTTATAGAGACATATTGCAGTGAAGTCCTATACCCACCTTTGATCATAGACATGATTTCTACTAAATGCATAGAGCTATGCATGTCTTTTGAGGCCATAATTAATTCTCCTTCTGCATCACTAGAAGTGTCAGAGTAAGAAAAATGAATGCTTCTTTGGGTTACATTCCTTGTCGGGGATATCAAGGTATTGTGTATCATCAGTACCTTTCTCCTAGTGTGTATCATGATACTCTGGTATCTTGTATCACCTAGTTGAGTATTTCCATCCCCAATATCATGTATCACTGATACTTTATGTGTCATGTTTTGCCAATTTGGGATATGTATGGTGTATCATTTTGACCCACGGTATCATGTATCATGCACATCTAGTATCGTATATCATGTATTGTTAACATCTAGTATTGTGTATTGTGTATCACTTTGACCCGAGGTATTGTGTATTGTGTACCCCTAGTATCGTGTGTCGTGTATAGGGAGGTTCCTTGTATCTTGTAAAACCTAGCCTTAGGTATTGTATCTTGGAGATCTAGTATCTTGTATCAAGGGAGGGATCTCCCGAGTGTCTGAGTATCATATTGTCAAGCATTGGTATTGTGTATCATGAACATCTTAAGTATTGTGTATCATAGAAATTAATGAACAAACCCTAATTGGGTCTAAATTGGAATTGTTGAGGAATTTTAGTACTCAAACATCAATCAAAGCGACTTGATATAATACCCAAAGAAAAAAAATATAGAGTTTAGGGTCTCAAAAAATGGATAAGGCCCCAGACTATGAATGAACGTACAATTTGGATGTGTTCTAGTTAGCCAAAAAATTATCAATGACACATGGGAATTTAGTATCACAATAGCAACTCAACTAGTCATGATACTTGTAATTTAAACAATATAAATTTAAAAAATTGTGTGCTACTGTGTTCTTTATGTTCTCCTTGTCACCTGTCACTCTAGCACAATGGCAAGTACCAACGTGAGGAGATCCACCTCATAATTGTCAATCTGGGAAGATGTGAGCAAGTGAGATGCACAAGTGTGTGAGTGAGAAGCACACTAGTATGCACACACATACACACATGTGTGCACACACAACAAGACAAAGAGATGGAGCAATGGAATCCATTCTATCACAAAAGATCTCTTTTACATAAGCTTTAGCCTCCAACAAGCCAACGTCAACAATGAGCTCTCTAGCTCTTTTTATAGTTTTTTACTAGCTTTGACCCTGTCCAGACCTAGTGTCTGGCCTGGTTAAAAACTAGGTTCTAGGGCTTATTTGAGGGCTCAAATGAAACCTAAAAATTATGAAAATTGATACGTAGGTACTCCTAATACTCTTCAAGCTTGGGGACTCCTTGGCTTGAAAAAAATGGACTCTAATCTACCAAAAACAGTATTTACAATGTTGGTGTAGTGATGAAAATCACTTTTGAAAAAGATTTGTCTTTTAACAAATTGGATAGGCTTGGTTGCCAGATCTTTGTTGACTACTCTACTTGCTTGGTCTTGCTTGAATCTCCCTCTGCTCTGACTCTTTTCGGTAGCTCCCTTGTCTTGTAACACATTGGCTACTCTGGGTGCTTCCAATAGCCCCCCTCTCTCGCATTTGTTGTCCTTGACAGACCCTTGTTGTAGGGAGTGTTTGATATAATATTCAACAACATCGATGGCGACGTGATATTCTTGTATGTACAGTCCTCTTGCCAAATCTTTCATTATTTGATTCCAATGGATTGGACCTGGAACATTTGGATGTGGCAATCATAGTTGATCGACATGTATGGCTTGTTCTACTACAAAGAGATGCAACATGTGGGTCAGTTTGGGAATGAAAATTTTTGAGTGGTATTCCTAGAACCCGGTAGAGAACATCTCCTTAAATGTATGCTTGTAGCAAGAAGGTAAGTACTTGATGCATGCATGCCATGCATAAATTGTGTTGATGGAGGGGGTTTGGCTCATGTCATATACCAAATCCTAGTTCCCTTTAGAAAACCTAGGGGCTGAAATATACGGAGCTTGAATTTCGCAAAAAGTCTTGAACACTACTATCATTAGCTCGAAAATCTTCATACACATCTTTATGGTAATGTCCGGTACATTTTTGAATCATGCAGACCAGTGGTGTATGGCCGAGATCATATATGCAACTCTGGGTGGCACTCTTGGTGGAGCAAAATACGGATAATTAATCCAATTGGAACACCCTTTATTGTTGCGAACTTTGATTATGAATGCTTGCTAGGATATGTGACAGACAATAGGACAATAACATGGGTTATATTTAATATATAATGGCATGTTTGACCATGTGCGCATCATTTCAGGGTAATCTATCAATAATCGCATGCACCAATTTGGTTGAAAAATGGATCCTACCTTTGCCTTCTCAGGTAAATCATTTGACTCGAATTGAGTAGCAAATCTTGGTGCTTTTCCTTGTTTGCCTCTTAATTTCTACATTATAATCTACCAACAATACAAAATATGGCATGTACTACATTTCTGATGTGGTGATGAGTCATTGATGGGATAAGTTTTAAAAATAAGAGGACTTAAGAACTCTTTCTTCAAGATTGGACAACGATTGGATTTGTAGAGCTACTCTTTCATCATGGGTTTGACCTATCTGCTCTACATACTTCAGCCAATCTGGTACTTCAATTTCAAAAGTATCCCTACCCTCTTCAATGATGCACCCTCCTGGTATTGGTAGAGGCTCATACGGCTCTTCAAAGCTTTCTTCGATCGGGATTTCTACCACTCTGTTTGGCTCAGGGTCTTCAACCGGAGAAGGTGATGCTTGTCAGCTAGGTAAGCAAGCAAGGAAGTCATTTCCAAAGAGTGAGTACAGATCCTCTAAGCTCTTGGAGCTTATACACTTAGATGTATGGGTCCCTAGCAAAGAGGCTTCATTGGGAGCAGCTAGGTACTTTATCACCTTCATTGATGACCACTCAAGAAAGGTATGGCTATATATTATCAATGAAAGATTAGATGTGTTTTCATGCTTTCAAAAGTTTAGGTCCCATGTTGAGAAAGAATGTAATGCACACATCAAGACACTAAGGTCAAATGGAGGTGGAGAGTATTTCTCTAAGGAATTCACAAAGTACTTGCAAGACAATGGCATAAATAGGCACTTTACATGTAGGTACACCCCTCAACAAAATGGTGAGAGAGGAAGAACACGCATTTGGTTGAGATAGCTAGATGTCTCATAAATGAAGGTATGTTACCATTCTCTTATTAGGCTGATGATGTGAATAGAGCTTGTTACTTGATTAATAGGGTTCCAATAGGTGGTGTGCACAACTTGACTCCACATGAAGTCTCCTATGGCAAGAAACCAACCATGGATCACCTCAAGGTATTTAGATGTGTATGCTTTGTTCGCGTTCCTAGTGAGGTGAGAACAAAATTAGAGCCCAAGAGTGAGAAATGTGTGTTCATTGGCTACTCAAATGAGCAAAAAGGCTACAAGTGCTACTCAAAGAAGCTATATGTATCAAGAGATGTTGTGTTTGATTAGTTAAGGTCATGGTATGGAGATAAGGGCAAGGAAAAGTTCCATGAAGATGATAAAGAGGAGTATGCATACTTTGATGTGCAGATTCAACCTCAAGAGCCAGTCACAATCAATGGATCTGAGGCATCTACATCCCCTACTTCAAAGTATAGAAGGCTACAAGAGACAAACAATGACACTAGGGAAGCTCAAGAGCAATCAAACGAGGCGGAGCTTGAGGAGGTCATTAATCGTGATGTAAAGCTCAATAGACTCAAGAAGGAATATCCCAAAGGTTAATAGAGGAGGTCTACAAGGAAGAAGGCACCCCCGCAAAGGTATACATATGGTTCTTTCATGGCAAAGCACTATGCATACCTGATGAATGTCATTGCACATCAAGAGCTAGATTCTTATGAGGAGGCAGAGACCAAAGTAGAGTGGAGGAAGGCTATGTATGAGGATTTCAAAGCTCTTAAGGAGAACAACACTCGAGAACTAGTACGCAAGAAGAAAGGCATGAAGATAGCCCAAAACAGGTGGTTGTACAAGACCAAGAGGAATGCAGATGGAAGCTTGGCAAGGTACAATGCTAAACTAGTAGCCAAAGGCTTCACACAGACACAAGGGGTGGATTATGGAGAATTTTATCCATGTGGCAAACTAGGCTACCATTAGAGCTCTCATAGCCCTATGTGCAGCAAGGAGGTGGCCTATCTACAAGATGGACATAAAGAATGCTTTCTTGAATGGTGAGTTACAAAAAGAGGTGTTCATGGAACAACCTCAAGGGTATGTAGATCCACAACATCCTACCTATGTTTGCTAGTTGAAGAAGACCTTGTATGGACTAAAGCAAGCCCCAAGGGCTTGAAATCGGAGGTGAGTGGACTTCTTGACAAGATGTGGTTTCTCTCCAAGTGATGCATATCCATCCTAGTATATGAAGAAGACAAATCAGAAGATATATTTGATATGCATATATGTAGATGATCTTCTTGTAAAAGGTGATGATGATGTAGGGATAAGGACCATCAAAGAGAAGCTTGGAAGAAAGTTTAAAATTTCATATTTAGGTGTGCTAAAGTACTTTCTTGGCATTGAGGTGATCTATTGGAAAGAAGGTATCTATCTCTCTCAAAAAAAGTATTCTCTAGATGTGTTGTTTAGCTTTGGCATGACATATTGCAAACCAATAGCTCAACCTATGGATTCAAATGTCACGTTAAGCAAGGAAGATGGTAAGAAGATAGAAGACCTTACACTATACAGGAGCATTGTGGGATCATTGATCTATGCTACACTCACAAGGCCTGACTTGTGCTACATAATTGGAGTTCTATCTCAGTTCATCATGTAGCCACAAATACACATCTCAATCATGCAAAGAGAGTGCTAAGCTATGTGAATAGTACAGCTAATTATGGGTTCTATACAGGTATGATGAACTTCAAGTAAGAGCATGGAGTGATGCAAATTGGGCAAGGACTGTTGATGATAGAAGGTCAACTTTTGGCTATGTTTTCATGCTAGGTACAAAATCAATTTCATGGATGAGCAAAAAGTAACCCAGAGTTGCATTGAGTTCAATAGAGGTTGAATATAGAGCTTTGCCCTCACTACATATGAAGAAATCTGGCTTAAGAAGCTCTTCAAAGATCTTGGTATAAAACTTGGGCCAATTCTAGTTTATGGAGATAACATGTCAAGCATACATCTTGCTAACAATCCCATGTATCATGCAAGGAGCAAGCACATTGAGGTGCATTACCATTATCTAAGGGAAAAGGTTGCAAGTGGGGACATTGATGTTCTTTTTGTAGGTACAAAGGACAAAGTTGCAAATATCTTCACCAAAATCTTGGATGTGACCAAGTTAACAAATTTTTCAACGGCTATGAGCTTGCTTGATATGGACACTACCAACTTAAGCTTGAGGGGCAGTGTTGAAAATGTGAACTATGCAAGCTCTAGGTGGATAAAGAGGTCAAAAGGCCTTAATGTGGACAAAGGTCATGACTTAGATCACCTAGAGCAGTCTCAAGGTCAGGCAAGGTTAGGCAAGGTAGTCCTAAGGCAGTGGAAAAGTCGGTAGAGGCATCCAAAAGCTATAAAAGATGGTGAAGAGTCATCAAATGCATGGAGGTCTTGTAGGTCATTGAAGACTAAGCGACATATACTCAACGAGGCTCAAGGAGAGAGTTATTCAAGACTCAAGGAGCTGAAACACAGCAATCCAAGATAAGAAAAATGCACAGGAGGGCATTGCATGCTGTTACCCTCAGATATGCCATGAAAAAGAACATATCCGAGCACTTATTCTAGATCAAATTTGTGACCGAAGCCCAGTTGCACCCTCCGAGAACCTCAATTTTCATGTTTTTTGTGAATTCACGGTCTTAAGGAAGATCTGCCCTTATTGTTCTTTGGTGAAAAAAAAAGAAAAAAAAAAAACTCTTAAGGAAAAAATGGAAAAAAAAAGAAAAGGAAAAATTATGGTGCCGTGCAACCTTACCTCCCCACTTCCCCCCTGTGTCGGCATGTGTCAGAGGGTGAAAGGGAAGATTTATGGTTCCACTTTGATAGACAAAATGTAACGGGGAGGAAGTTTTTCAGGAGGACACAGGGAGGTGGGATTCTCCCTCCGGTGGAGGGGACTCTCTCTCTCTCTCGTTCTCTATGGCAAGAGGTGAAGCAAGGGAGAGTCTCTGTCGATAAGCTCATCTCTGTCAATGAGCTCAATGGTTTCACAAAACGTTTTAAGCCTCCCTCGAAAGAGAGGCCACTAAAAGAGCAACCAATGTCTAAGGAAGAAAAGCATGGACAACTACTTCGAGAGTCTAGGAACGTCTTCTTCTCTGAATCATGACGCCATAACTAGATTCTGAAGGAAGTTCAAGGAACCCGTGTAAGCTGAGCAGTGAAGCCTGAAGAAAAAAAGGCACTTGCCTTTCTTGCTGTGGATTCTTTCTCGTTTGTGGTGTTCAAGATTTCATTGTCAACAGTTAAATTCATGCCATGGATATGGATGCCAAGAGCCAGCTTTTCAAAGCAGCTGAACACCAAGTGGATGCTTTTCTTGGTCAGAATGCAGAACCATTCGCAGCATTAGTGTCTACAGTTGATGAGTGCATGGAGGCCAAATGTACATGCTATGTCTGTTGTTCTTTTGCGGAAACATTTTGGATCTTGGTCTTAGCTAAGTGCTAAGTCGTAGGCCTCTGTCAAAGAGCAACTCGTTTTTGCACATGACGAGAAGACAGTCAAAGTGTGTTAAAAAGATTTATGATACTCTCACTAAGGTTGCTGCTCACACAATATATGGGGCCTCAGCTACAACACCGCTTGTTTACTCTTCACAACCTGTTCCAGCAAACGTTGGATCCATCGATGGCAAACGATGTCAGAAGTGCTGCCTTGCGTGCAACAGCATGTCTAGACTTTGGAAGATGCAAAAGATCTAGATACATTTCAAGTTTTTCTTCCTGCAATAATGCAGACAGTGACCCAATCTATTGAAATGTGGGAGGAATCTACTACACAGGATACTCTGGAGATGCTTATTGAGATTGTAGGAATAGAGCTACGGGTTTTAAATGAGCAATCGGTAGAAGTTTTTGGAAGCATTTCACAAATTCCGAAAGCAGAGGATTGGAGGAAAGGGCTCAACATTTAGCAGTTGAGTTTCTTGTTTCACGTACTGAATGATGGGAAGGCTAGCATAGCTGAAAGTGACGAGGAAGCAGCTATGTTGAATGCAAGTCTGGAGGTCTTCACTAGGAAGTGAAAGCAAGCATTGTAGGTATCAACACTAGTTCAAATTAATGAAAGAGAGTCAAACCAGACTTGAACAATGTAGAGAAAGAGACTATTGTAGAAGCTCTTCTAAGGCTTTTGAAGGCAAACGGATGATATTCCTTTGGCATGGTTCTTTCCAACTTGAAAATCATTGCCGCGAAGAATTTGCAAACCCATCTTTCTAATTGTGTTATTGGCCTACCCATATTTCTCCATGAGATCCAGAGAAGAGAAGTCTTAAACATCATTGCAGCGATTACGGGCATCCATCCATTAAGGCTGATGCATGAAACTACAGCTACAGCTCTTGCATATGGAATTTGCAAAACAGACTCGCCAGAATCTGATTCAATCAGTGTTGTCTTTGTGGGTGTTGGCCATGCAACCATGCAGATCATGTTGGTTTTCCTCGGCTGCAAGAAATCCCATGGCAGAAGAAACTCGTGAACATCATGAGTCTCATTGTCCCTATTAGCAGAAACGTAGATGTCACCTATCTAGCTTCTGGCACTGTATCCGCTACAACTTCAATCGAATGTCATGGCTGAGCATCTTGATCTTGTCAGATGTCATGTATTGGAGTTGGGTTTTTTTGGGATGATTTGGTTGAATTGGATGCAGCACACTTAAAGAAAGGTGGTCAAGTTTTCGTCAATGTATCCATATGGGTTGAGAGCTTCATGGATAAGGAGAAATACTGGAAGACAAGTTGCAAGGTAGTTTCCAAGCACTGGAAGCTCAAAATCCTTGAGCAGCAGACGTCCAATTGATGTCAGAAGTGCCGCCTTACGGGCAACAGCATATTTTGTTTGGACTTCGAAAGATGCAACAGTCCGAGATATATCTCCAGATTTGTTTCCTGCTATGATGCAGACAGTGACCCAAGCTATTGAAATGCACAAGGAAGCTATTGTGCATGATGCTTTAAGAGATGCTCATTTTGCAAATCACAGAAGCAGAGGGTTTTGGCCATTGCTCTGTCACAGAGTATGGCAGGCCCTCAGAGATCTTCAATGAATGTGTGCCATGATTCCCATGATGCTACGCACGATGAAGTAAAGAAGAGAAAAGTATGGCAGGCTCTGAAATGTCTTCAATGTCCATATGCAATGATTTTGATGATGGTATGTTTGATGAACAGAAGAAGAAGAAGAAGAATAACGAGGAGAAAGAGAAAAAGGATTACAGTCCTTCCGTTAATGACCAAGTTACAGAATCACTCGAGCCGCTGGTTCCCGATAGCGAGAAGAAGGTGAAAGAGAAGAAAAGGAAGAAGGAGAAATGTAATGAGGAGGTAGGTTCTGCCCCTTTGATCTCCCCAGAACATGCCGAGAATGGTGTCATGCTGAAGAAGAGCAAGAAAAGGAAGGCTACCGAGTCTCTGGATGCTGATGATTTGGGAACGAAAGTTCCTAGACACGATCAAAGTGAAAGTGAGAAGGAGAGTGAGGTGATTAATCCCTACGCTGTAAGCAATTTCAGAATATCGGCTCCATTGAGGACTAAGCTCAAGTCAAAAGGGGGAAAACACTTGCGTTTGTGCTCCCTATCTTGGAGTCGCTGAGCTTGAATGAGGACTTCAAGCAAGTGCGTGGACATTTTGGAAGGGCACCGAGTGTTATTGTGCTTGCTCCAACAAGGGAACTTGCCAAACAAGTACATGCCGACTTTGAATTTTATGGGGATGCTTTGGGCCTTCGTACTGTGTGTGTCTATGGTGGAGCACCATACGGCCCACAGCAGAATGCACTACACAGGGTATAGATGTTGTTGTAGGAACTCCAGGTCGTGTGAAGGATCATCTGGAAAGAGGGACTTTGAATTTGAAGATGTTGAGATTTCGGGTACTTGATGAGGCTGATGAGATGCTAAACATGGGTTTTGTGGACGATGTGGAGCTCATTCTTGGTCATGTAGAGGATGCATCAACAGTTCAAACTCTATTATTCAGTGCAACGATGCCAGATTGGGTTCAACAGATTGCATCCAGATTCCTCAAAAAGGATAAAGAAGTAGTGGATCTGGTTGGGGAGGAGAAAATGAAGGCCAGGTCTAGTGTTAGGCATCTATTGCTTCCATGCAATAGATCTCCACGATCACAAATCATTCCGGATGTCATATCATGCTCTAGCAGTGGTGGTCGCACTATTATCTTTACAGAAACCAAGAATAATGCATCCAAACTTGCAAGTTCTTTGCCTGCTTCTCGTGTCCTCCATGGAGAGATTGCCCAAGCCCAGCGTGAGGTGACGCTTGCTGGCTTTCGATCTGGAAAGTTCCCAGTGCTTGTGGCAACTGATGTTGCTGGCCGGAGTCTTGATATAAATGATGTTCAGCTTATCATTCAGTGTGAACCTCCTAGAGACGTTGAAACTTACATACATCGCTCTGGTCGGACAGGAAGAGCAGGCAAGACAGGCATATCTTTGTTGTTCAATGACCGCTTGAAAGAATATATGATAACAAATATTGAACGCAAAGCTGGATTTAAATTTGAAAGGATATATGCTCCTGATTCTTCTGAACGAGCAAAATTTGGATCTGCAATTGCCTCGGATAGAATTATCCAGGTTCAGATAGTGTGCCCCCCATATTCAGGCCTCGTGTGAAGGATCTCTTACAAAACTGGAATCTTTCTGCTGAAGATCCTCTTGCGAAGGCACTTGCCAGGATATCTGGCTATACGGATGTAAAAAAAGATCATCATTATCAAGTGAATATGGTTTGATAACTCTTAAGCTGCATTCTGGAAGACCTTTTTACACACCGAGCTATGCTTTTACTACCTTGAAACGGCATCTGCCTGAGGACACTGTTGAAGATATGGTTGTTCAACCTGATGAGGCTCGGGATTTGCACTCTGATGCCATTTCTGAGACTTACTCAGATAGAGAAGTAGATGAGATTTCTGATCTTTCTGAAGCCCAAGAAAGTTCTGAAGATCTAGAGTGCCAGAAGCCAATTGATCTTGAGGTGTCTCAGGGACCTGAGAACCTGGATACCACTGTGTCTCTTGATGAATTAGCAACAGAAATGCTTGATTTGGAAGGAAAGATGGATCAAAAGGTGGAGGGAGACCTCAGAGCAGCTGACTTAAAGGTGGATTTTGGAAGGAGGATAGAGACATGAATTGAATGTCTCAGTTTACCCAATACATGTTCATGTGCTATTCAGTGCCACATATCACATGACCTGTAAGAGATTGAGTGGGAAACTGATGTATCCCGAGTTGATTCGAGGAGAAATCTTCACTCCTTCGTTTATGTAGAAACCTCTTTCCTTTTATGAATGTGCTTCTCATGTTGAACATGTGCTAAAATTCAATGTTTCACTGAGTAATGACTTGAGTGCAATGATATGAATCTACAAAAGTCAGAGGTTTCCTCCATTCATGAAGTGTGCCTCAAAGTATGGAGAACCATATGTGGGTTGTCAGTTAATTTGTATTTGTTTTTTTAGAGCATGGTCTCTAAAGTGCCTTGAAGTGATTACCTTTGGGTGGCTTCCTGATTGTATATCAAGATGAATAAGTAAAAACAACAATACAATTAGCAGTCAAACAGACATTCTCCTTGGGCTATAGGGCTCTTCACATGCATAGAGGAGGAGCTATCAAGCCCACATCCCCTTTACTCTCTTGTAGGTTTAGACATAATCTATTTATAATAGTTGTAAATCTTTGTGTACATATCCAATTCAAGATATTTAAAATGTATTTTGTAGCTTATATATGTGTCTTACTTTTTCTAAGAGGGCTTCTTGAAATCAGTTTTATGTGTAGAGAAATTGGTGTATCTCTATAACCCTAATTTCATCATATCCTACATCTCTACATAGTCTCTTTTGTACAAAGTTTTTGACAAAACTAAGGAGATCCATTTGAGGTGTTCTATAGCTTGTTGGAAAGCTTATGAACCACACTAAGTGTGGCTATAAGATTAGGTAATTTGGATTAGCATAAGGCACGTGAATCAAAGTTTTGTTGTAGGGTAACAAAAAAGGTGTATGAAGGGATGTAGGAATTGGGTTCATTTCACTTCTAGAGTGCAAATCTGAGGGATTGAATTTCATCATCAATGTGTATGTATATGTGTATGTGCAATTATGTTAATTTATGAAAACAAAAGAATTTGAATAATATAAAAACAATGAGAATTTTACTTACATTAATTAGCCATATATTATGCTCAGTGAACTTCTTTAATAACTTGCAATAAAGAGAGAGAGAGAGAGAGAGAGAGAGAGAGAGAGAGAGAGAGAAACCAAAAGAAAGAGAGAATGAGAGAGAGATAGAGACAAAGAGAGAGAATGAGAGAGAGATAGAGACAAAGAGAGAGAGAGAAAGAAAGAGATTGATCTCATAAGTGCAGTGCATATATGAATGTTGGTTTGTTTTTTTATCATATGCATGTAAAACGAGGATCGAAGAGTGATGCCCCTTTTTTTATTTTGATCAAAAGCAAGCGTCGCATAAGGAATGCAAAACAATCGCATATGCAACTCTTTTAAGCATCACATATGTAACTCTGCAAATCATCGTATATGCGAGTATTCATAGATGTCACATATGGGACTTGTGGTCGTGTCGCATATGCGATGTTTAGGAGCATCGCATATACAACACCCCTTTATGGTTGCATCTATGATGATAATGGAGCATCGCATATACGATGCTCTAGAGACCATCATTAAAAGCCTCATAATAAACATGGATGTAAGTGTCTTTTAATCGATGGTGTGCACTCGAGGCCTTATGCAATGAATGTGCAATCATGAAGCGATGAAATGTGTCATCCACATACTAAACATATTCTAGTTACTCATGATGTTTTTTAATGGAAAATGCAATTCAAGCCTTACTTTCATGTATAAAGAAGACATTTGTTAGCTGAAAGGATGTGTATGACACTTAACTTCCTCTTTTTACAAGTGGATAGTGAAGTGTTGGTCCAAATAAGACAATTTTGTAGCATTTATAGGTTTCAAATGATGATGCAAATCGTTCCTCTTCTGATGCAAATTTACATGATGCACTTGTTGATGAGAGGGCTAACAAAGAAGAGAAAAAAATATGCCTTAATGAATGGTGCAAACCTTGAGAGAGAGAAAATTAGATGCATCTTTGTCATATTGTACTCGTTCACGCTCTAATATGTTATCGTTAGTGTCTATGTAAAAGGCCAAATAGCCACCAAACACTCTTGTATATGGTTGTTCTAATAAAACATATAGTCTCCTAGTCAACCACGAACTATATTAAGACCACCCATTTTGTGAAACCTGCATAGAGTGAACTCATACTCTCTATTATTTAGTTTTTGTGTTTTTTCTACTTGTCTACATAGACAATTACTAAGGAGTAGTCTGATGCCATCCAAAAATCAAAAAGATAATCCATGCTATGAGGAGCTCGAAGGCTCCCCTTTACTAGTATCAAAGCAATTTTGTGTGTGCATGCTTCGGTTATCGACCATCTGCACAATATTGCTCAAGCCTGCAACATGCAAAACACCTTGGTAACTCCAATGATTATGACCAAGGTGACAACCAAGGCATAGAACTTGGCATACCTTGTCATTCAAGTCATCGAGTTCACCATTGGCACCATTGGTTGTGCACGAGGGAGTGCCTCAATTATCAAGTAAGGCAGAGTTTCTCAATACTTTGTAGGAGGTCATTCATCCCAGTAGTGTTCTCCCTAGAGCTCACTTAACTAACAATCACTTGCCATAAGCTACACTCATGTGGTGTTTGAGGAGGGGGAAAGACAAAGTTTGACATTACATTGAGCACAATTTGGGCCCTCGAGCCTTCATTCTTTGCTTTCAAAGCCTATTTGAAGCATTTATGGGTGATTCTTGGAGTTGCATCGGAGTACTTTCATGCATACTTCTATTTACACATGTTCAAGAATCTCAAGAACAATGTTCTTTTGTGCATTTTGGACAATGAATATTCAGCTAGGGCTGTGATTTTCAGTCAGGTTTTAATAAACTGATAGACACCCAGATGTCGGGATCTCTTTGGTGATGCAGGTGGAAGGCCTATGCTAGCCCCGCCATAGGAGATGTATGCTAGTAGATTCATATGTGCTCAATAAGATTAGCTAGCTTCTTGCAGTTAAGTGATTATATGCAGTGGAGTTAGTGATTCACCATGTAGGTTTTGCATGTCAGTACTCACACTTTTACGAATTTCTTACATTGATCATATGCTCATTTTGCAAAGGAGACTGTCACAAAATTTTTCCAAATCTTAGATTCTCAACTATATAGTGGTTGACTTTCCTCCTTGAGAAACTTATTTGTGTGAGCATATACATTCTCACAAAGTCTCTTTGGGTTGTTCACTAATCCATTTTTCTAGGTGGACTATGTCAATTTTTTCCCAAAATCTAACATTTGGACATCTATTTTGAGCCTTAGTGATGTTTGGACTATTCTAGATCCATTATCATTCTAGTACGTTCTTTATCATCATGGCATCAGAGATCTCATGCACATCTAGTGGATCAGGTTTTATTGCTCGTGTTCCCAAGAGAAGATATAACTTTCACGGCAAAGAGCCTTTCGAGATTCAAAAACTTGATGGCACAAAATTTGCTCTATGGAGGAAACACATTAAAGATGCTTAGATTCAAAAGAGGAAGCGGAAGCTAATAAATGGAATCTCAAAGAAGCCCATTGATATGGATGATGATGATTTGGATGAGTTGGATGAAATGGCTACACAGATAGTGTTGCTCCTCATCTAAATGAGTTGGATGCTATGTTTTCTCAATTATAGGCTCAAAAAATGGAGATGGATGATGAAATGAAAGCAGTCTTGTTTCTATGCATCTTGCCATCATCATGGGATATGTCTTCCACAGCTATTAGCAATAGTGCACATGGTGTGGAGCACTCTTGAGCAAAGAGATCCGTAGAAATTTTGTGGTTGGCACTCAAAGTGGAGATGCATACATGCTTACCAAGGAAAGAATAAGCAATGTGGCATGTGCAAGAACAAGGAAAAGAATGGTCAATATAATAAGAGTAGAAGTAAATCAAGGAAGATGGATATAGAGTGCCATAAAAAGGACATATGAAGAAAGATTGATGTGTGTTAAACAATGCTAAAGGTAAATGACAACATGTTGATGGGCATGTGAATAGTTACCTACACCATTTGATTTGACTATGAAGATAGAAGAAATTAATGCTATTTCTGATGATGTTGATGTGTTGACACTTGACAATACTCTGCCCAAAGAGCATCTTATGCATAGTTCTCTTTCCCATACATGGTTACTAGATTCTGATGCTTCTTTCCATGTGACACCACATAGAGAATGGTTCTCTACTTATGCAACAAAGTCTCTTGGTACTGTGAGACTTGGTGATTCTTTCTTGTGTGATGTTGTTGGGATTGGAAATATGGTTATGTAGTTCATTGATGGTTCAGAATTTACTATGCATAATGTATGCCATGTGCCTCAATTATCATGCAATTTTGATGTCATTTGGTCAACTTGATGACCTTGGTTACAAAGTGGTTTTCTATACTTAGTCATTTCACACATCAGAGGGTAATATGGTTATTGCAAAGGGAAACAAAGTTGGATCACTTTATCCTTTACTTGTATCACATAAAAAACACTTGTTAGCTGCCATTAACCAGCCTACGACTTGTATATGGCATGGCCATTTGGGCCATATTTCTCATAATGGAATGGATAATGTTTCTCATTCTAGCTTCTTACATGTGTTATATTTCTCCGAGCTTTTGTTTTGTAAGCATTATCAATATGTAAAGTAAACTAGGCACGTTCACAGAACACACATTGACTCCTCAATTCAACCATTAGATCTTTTTTATATCAATGTGTATGGTCTTATGCCCGGTAGTTCATTAGGTGGTGCTCTTTAATATGCCACTTTCATATATGATGCTACTAGAAAAATTTGTGTGTATCCTATAAAGTCTAAGGATGAGGTATTCCCTACTTTTAGAAAATGGCTCACCTGAATAGAGACTAAGAAAGGAACTAAGTTGAAGGCTTTATGTTCAAATAATAGTGATGAGTATACCTCACATGAATTCAACCATTTGGTCTTCTCATCCATATCATGAGAAGAGCTATGCAAGAGATAAGGGAATGCACTCTTGTCACCGAGGAGCAAAGAGATGAAGTACTTGAGGTAAGATATTTTGATGTGTGTGTGTGTGTGTGTTTTTGTGTGTGTGTGTGTGTGTGTGTGTGTTTTTGTGTGTGTGTGTGTGTTTTTGTGTGTGTGTGTGTTTGTGTGTGTGTGTGTGTGTGTTTGTGTGTGTGTGTGTGTATTATAATTTTCATCTCATAATTCATTCTTATTATTAAATTTTAATATTTAACCCTCTTTCTTTTTTTTTAGGCAACAATGGGAAGATGGACATGGATGCATCGGCCTATCCATGGGTTTGCAGGTTTATTGCATCCGGCATTCAAAAGCACCCGATTATATGATGATGTGGAGTTATTATCGGATCGTCTTCAATATATGTCATGTGTAGTTCCCACACATCTACATAATGACATGTTGGAGCAAATTAATTGTTATATGGATGAGAGGGGAAATCCTGCCTTTCTTTTTCCTACATGTTGGGATAGAGAATCAATGGTAAAACCACTCTTTTGGTGGCAAAATTTTGGTTTTGCATTCACTACATTATTCACATATGCTCTTAAAGTGTTATCTCAAGATTGCTCATCCGGTGCATGTGAGAGAAATTGGAGTGCTTTCTCTCTCATCCACACAAAGGTGAGGAATAGACTTAGTCCTCATCAAATGGAAAAGTTAATATATTGTCGTACAAATCTTAAGATGCTACAAAATATCCCTAACATGGAGACTCTCAAACAAGTAAGTAGCTTTATCATTTGCTGCTTGCATAAAATTTCAGCTTTCAATGTTGTAGGCTTCCATGTTATGCTAATTCATGTTTTGATTCTCTTTTTTGTTTAGGTGAATGTGGACAAATTTTGGCCTTCCGTGAAAGACACTCCTCTTCCATCACATGATGTGCCTCAAGATGAGGAAGAGCTTCTTTTTGCCGATCTATATAGAGAGCTTTGCTCTATAGATGTGAGGCAAACAAGGGGCCATAGAAGAAGAAGGGTCAGAGGAGTCCGTGGTCGCGGGAAGGGATTGATTATCCGACGTGCATCAACCACTTCACACGGGGATGGAGCTAGCACTAGTCGAGCACCGGCTAGTACATACACGAGGAGGCAGAGGAGTACATTATCATCGCTGCAGCAGCTTCCACTATCCCTGCGTTTTGATGATGAGGGGAACCTTATCAGTGATCCTCCCACACCACCATCATCTACTTATGAGATGACATCATCGGATTCTCTTGATGAGAATTCTGATGATAGTGATATTGATGAGATGGATGATGAGTGATTGATGTATCATGTCACTTTATTGACACTTTATTGACATTGGACATTATGATGATTGATGATGTTTTTCATTGGCTTTTAGTTTTTTAATATTTACTATTCATCACTCTAGACTTGTGACTTATCATCTTGTTATTTCATGTATTCTTGGTGATGATTCATGAATCACGATGATCATGTTTGAAACTTTGTTATGATTTGAAGCTAGATTTATCATTTTGGTATGATGGTATCATGTAGAATCTAGATGTATGTACTATGTAGTATGTACATGTGTCATGAATGAAGTTTGAAAATTGATAGCATGATTTTTGTTTTTAACATAAATCATAAATGATAGTACTAACTTCTAAGTTCTAAGTTTTAACTTCTAAGTAGATATTGATATATCCAATTCCTCGATATGACGACAATATCCCACATGATTAAATATAGCTAAATGAAGTTTTTTACCTTTATTTTGATGTATGTTATTCATAAACATGATGTTTATCATGTCAAATATAAAATATATTATTTTCAGCCAAAAAAAAAATCGTACCTTATGAACGTACGAATATCGTACGGGAAGCCCCAAATCTTAGGGTACGTACGTAGTACCGTACTAATACGTACGGTACGAATCGTACGGATCGTACCTTACTAACTATGCCTATAATGATGGTGATTTGCAAAAGAAGAAGAGATGCAAATATTGTCGAAAGTCTGGTCATATTATTGATGAGTGTAGAAAGATTGCTAAACGCAATGAAAAAAAGAAGGAATCCGACATGTCTATTGCTGAAAATTCAGAAAATGTAAAGAATGATGAAGGTAACATGGCTCAAGATTTTTGGGCATGTATTGTTACATGTCATTATGATGCTTCTTTGCATTCTAAATGTATGGTTGTGAGTGAGGCTGATTCGGATTGGTTCTTTGATAGTGGTGCTTCAAAGCACATAACATCATGCAAAAGATTTTTTGCCTCTTTGAAAGATGCACCCAAAGGAGGACATGTGGTGTGTGCAAACAATGCCCCTTATTCTATCATTGGAGTAGGAGAAATTGAGGTTATGACTGCAAATGGAGGTGTGATTCTCTTGAAAAATGCATTGTATGTGCCCGATATTAAGAAGAACTTAATTTCAGTTCCGTTGATTGCCAAAGCTGGACTTCATGTACACTTTGTTGATGATAAATGTATGGTTCATGATTTCAGCAATGGGGATGTTATCGTGATATCTGGTACATGATGTAATGGCTTGTATCGCATGGAAACATACAAGAGGGCTCCCTCAAATGCCTTAGTTTCTCATACTTCTTCCATGGCTGAAATGGAACTTTGGCATGCTCGTTTTGGTCACTTGAACTTCAATAGTTTGCTTTACTTGCAAAAGAAGGACATGGTTATTGGTTTGCCTACACTTGAGTCCATTGAAAAGCATGCATGTGAAGGTTGCATTCTTGGAAAAATGCATCATGCTTCTTTTCCAAAAGATAGTCACACACACACTACAAGAAAATTGCAGTTTGTTCATAGTGATGTATGTGATCCCGTCAAGACTCCATCTTTTGGGAAGCATGTATATTTTGTTACCTTCATTGATGATGCTACTCGCCATACATGGGTGTATCCTATGAAAGAAAAGAATGAGGTATTTTCTTGCTTCAAAGCATTTTTAGCTATGGCTGAAAATTTTTCTTCACAAAAGCTTTTGACTCTACGCACGAATCGTGGTGGTGAATACATGTCACATGAGTTTAATGCTTTTCTTCGTGAAAGAGGTATTTCACACCAATGTTTGGTGCCATATACACCTCAACACCATTCGAGCGTAAAAATAGAACTCTTCTTGAAATGACAGGATGTATGGTTAAAGGAAAGCATCTTCCTGATAAGTTTTGGATGGAAGCGGTCATGTGTGCAAACTATGTGTTGAATTGCTTACACCTCAACACCATTCGAGCGTAAAAATAGAACTCTTCTTGAAATGACAGGATGTATGGTTAAAGGAAAGCATCTTCCTGATAAGTTTTGGATGGAAGCGGTCATGTGTGCAAACTATGTGTTGAATTGCTGCCCTAAAAAAGCATTGAGAGTCATCACTCCTTATGAGGCTTGGAATGGTCATAAGCCTATGGTTAGTCATATGCGTGTGTTTGGTTGTTTGGCAAATGCTCTTGTGCCATCACAACAACGGCACAAATTTGATGACAAGGCAAAGAAATGTATATTTGTTGATTATAGTGCTGAAAGTAATGGATATCATTTGTACCATCCATTGACGAACACAATTATTGTGAGTCGAGATGTGGTATTTGCTAAAAATTCAATTTTCCCTCTACTTGAATGCAAAAAACAGCAAACAATTAGCTCACAAGATATGTTCGATACACTCATGCCTTTGTTCCAAAATGGTGCGCTTGACTATGGCCATGTAGACCAGCCAACTGAGGTTCAAATGGCTGAAAAATTCCAGCCAAATAGAGCTGAAAATGTAGACAATTTCCAGCCAAACATGGCTGAAAATTTTCAGCCAAAAATTGTCAAAACTGCTAGAAATTTCCAGCCACATATGGCTGAACATTTGCGTCAAAATATGGCTGAAAATGAGCATGAAATTCAGCCCATGCATGATGTACATATTGAAGATGTATTACATAATGAACGCATGTCTATCAAGAGTGCACAATCTATGCCAAAGTGGCTGAAACAAACTTTGCAGGACAACAAATTGAGTGCACCTTTACTTGGTAGAATAAGATCAAGCTCTCACCATGCATCAAGTAATTTTGTGGATTATTCTCTTATTGCTACAGCATGTAGTGAAGAGCCACTTTCTTTTGAAGATGCATGTGACGATCCACAATGGATGAGTGCTGTGCAATCAGAAATGGATTCCATACATAGGAATGGTACTTAGGAGTTATGTGAATTGCCAAAAGGAAAGAATGCCATTGGTACAAAGTGGGTTTATAAGATTAAGAGAAAATCTGATGGTAGCATTGATCGTTACAAAGCTAGATTGGTTGCCAAAGGATATGCGCAACAATATGGCATTGACTATGAGGAAACATTTGCACCCACTTCATGCATGACTACCATTCGTACCGTGGTTGCATTGGCTTCCCATCGAGATTGGAAAGTGCATCAATTGGACATAAAAACAACCTTCTTGAATGGTGATTTGCAAGAAGAGGTTTATGTGAAGCAACCTCTTGGATTTGCTATGAAAGGGAAAGAGCATATGGTTTGTTGCTTGCATAAAGCCTTGTATGGTCTCAAGCAAGCTCCACGTGCATGGTATGACAAAATCCATAAGCACTTGATTGCTCTTGGCTTCACATGTAATCCGATTGAAAGCACACTCTATTTATGCAAAAATGGAGCTGATCTTATAGTGCTTGTTCTTTATGTCGATGACATACTCTTGACTGGTCATGTGATGCAAAACTTGACATTCTTATGGCTGATTTGCAACATACTTTTGATGTCACTTATCTTGGTCTTTTGAGCTACTATCTTGGCATCCAGTTTGTATCCATTGAGGGGGGAATTGTTATGCATCAAGCAAAGTATGTTGAAAAACTACTTCAGCATTTTGACTTTGAGGATTGCAAGCCAGTTTCCACACCAGTTGAGACAGGATTTAGATTCTAAGATGACGATTCCAGTGATGCATTTGACACTTCTATTTATCAGGAAGTTGTGGGATGTCTTATATATGCATGCAACACAAGGCCGGATATACAGTATGCAGTTTCCGAGTTGAGTCGATTCATGCATAGCTCTGACACTAAGCATTCGAAAGCGGTGAAACGTGTGTTTAGATATCTTCGAAGCACTTTGAGCTTAGGTCTCTTTTATGGAAGAGATATTCAGCCATGCTTGCATGCTTTTACAAATAGTGATTGGGCTGGTTGTTATGATACTCGCATGTCCACTAGTGGTAATTGCTTTTTCCTTGGAGACTCATGCATATCTTGGTTGAGTAAGAAGCAACCTACAGTGGCAACATCGAGTTGTGAAGTTGAGTACAGGGCAGTTTTCACAGCTACAGTGGAGTGTATATGGTTGAGATGCCTATTGCTGGATCTTTGCATGGAGATTGATGTTGCTACGCATATACTCATTGATACTCAGAGTGCTTTGTCTGTTGCATGAAACCCAGTGTTTCATGCACTGACCAAACATATTGAGGTGCATTATCACTATGTGAGAGAGCGCCTTCATGCAAGAGATATTGTCTTTCGCGAGAAAAGTTTGAAGCTTTTCGCAAAGCTTTAGGTTTGTTACCTTGTGGGGGCTGATCTATCACTCCCTGTATGTGTCACATCATTCGCTCCAGGGGGGTTTGTTACACTTATGTGTTCCTCGAGTAGCTTTGATGTGAACCTTTTCCCTATACATGGGCACTTTTTACTCTAGTGTTGGCTAGAGGTTTTTTCCCCATGTTACCACATACTTGATACTCTCATATGTGGTGGTACTTTGTACGTAGGGATATCATTCAGCTCTTACTTCAGTTCAGTTCATCGTCAATAGAGAGAGCTATTCCAGCCATTATCTTCTCCGTGTGTCTTTCTGCGTTTGTGCTCCTTATGTGTGCTTCTCGTGTGTCTTCACTTGTACACACACCCAACATGCACTCCCTCTCTCCTTTCTCTCATCTTTCCATCATTGTCTTCTAGCTCCTTCCTTCCCTCGCACCTTCTTCTTCCCCCTCTTCTTCCTCCTCACTTCCAACTTGCCTCCTCCACGCTCCACCACCTTTAGCTACAAATATCCTCTCTCCGCCACTATTGATCATGAACCTCTGCTCATGGTCACTACTACTATTGATCATGAACCTCTGCTCATACAAACTACCCACACAACACCTCCTGCATCACCTCAAGTGCTTTGGTCTACATTATAACTTATAGTTTCCCAAAATGAAGGAAAATGCAAAAACAAGTCCTTCAAGTACCTCTTTTTGTAACATATTAGTAGGCATACCGCTTCTATTGCATTCGCCGCCCTTCAGACTTCACATGATCCAACCAATAGGGACATGCACATCATCCTTCTTCTTGTTATGCCAAACTCGTATCTTGATGGTAGGTGTATAATGTGCATTGGTAACTTTATTTCTTGCCGGTCGCATTTCTCTCAATGGTGTCCTTCAAAGCTCCACTAGCACTCCTCTCCACTCCTTGAGTCTTTCTACATGCGAACCCCCCCCCCCCCCTTGGGAAACCTTCCTCGAATACACTCACCATGGACCCCCCACCACTCCCTTGATTGCTCCTTATAGTCTATCTTCACAACCTTACTTGACGTTGTCCACGTTTCATAGGCGTGTTGGTTTGACACTAGCTTCTTGAGGTAGAGGTCTTGTGTTCAACCCCCAGGTTGGATATGTAATGGCTTTGGCTAGTCTAAACTATTTCTAACCTTGTCTAATCCCTGCTTTGTAGGATATAGGGAGGTCCCGCGGGTGCCCATTCACATGTACAATTGTTCTTTCAAAGTTTAACCTCAAAGGAGTAAGCACTTTCCAAACCTCCATTAAAAAAAAAGGGATCCTTACTCGATGTTCTCTCTCCATCCCAATCTCCACTCCCTTGATTTCTCCTTATAGTCTATCTTCGCAGCCTTTTTGAGAGTCTTATACCCCCACTACACCTTTTCATGTTCCTCCCAATAGTGCACCTCCAGCTCCAATCCCGTCTTTCTCGCACCTTCTCCATTTTACCTCTTGACTACCATCCAAGCAGCTCTTGCATACCATTAGTAGATGTGTGCCCCTACCTCTACCTCTGGCTCTGTGATACCCTTAAGGTTGCCCCTTCACAATCTTCTTTTACACCCGTTGCTTAGACTCAACCCCATCCATTGTGATATCTTCATCACAACTGAGTTGTTTTCCACAAAGGCCTTTGATAGTATGTGCTCATTACGTGACTCCATTGCTACCCTTTAGGTTGCCCCTTCATAATCTTCTTTTACACCCGTTGCTTAGACTCAACCCCATCCGTTGTGATATCTTTATCACAACTGAGTTGTTTTCCACAAAGGCCTTTGATAGTATGTGCTCATTACTTGACTCCATTGCTTGTGCGATTACTACACATCAAACTGTCCTTAGTTCTATTCAGCCTGTTGCCAGCTGATCTGTTACAAGGTCTGTCGATTCACTCCCTCAAGGAGTGCATGGTTGGCGTAGCTTCCTCCATTCTCAAGGCTCTTCATCTTTGGAGCATGTTACATGTGTGCAATTTCTGTGGAGGGCGTGATATACACGTTCGCAATTATTGTGCCTGTGCGCCTCGTTAACTTTCTCCGTTAGATCCTTTGGAGACTCAATCCAAATCCCTCTCCTGCAGTTCACTTCCCCCTGTACCGCAGTTTGTGCATGGCCATTTGGCCGTTGATGTACATTTACAGTGTTCGGTCAAGCCTAATCTCTCTTTGTTTGAATTAATTGAAAGAAAAGCTCTAGAAATGAATGAGCATAGTACCCATGGCACCTTCCGTATCCCACAAAACAAGGGTAAGACTGCCCGAATGTGACACATGAAAAAGACCGCCTGAAGTAATTGGTTTGATTAGTTTAGATCTAACCAAAGACAATACAGAAATAAGTTGAACCCAAAATTATCTTGTTGTAGAGAGAAGTTGAACCCTCACCCCTGCAGCAAGAGGAAAAACGCCCAACTAACTAGCCAACATGCATAGACAAGAGGTCATGAATTTTATATACGTCCCCTACTTTTGATCGCATTTTTCTAAACACCCCCCCCCCCCAAAGCTCCACCACTCTCACTGTACTTCTTGGGACTTTCGCCAACTCCCAAGATGAGCTGGGCTGCCCACGTAGGCTGTCATACCTCGGGACCCTCTTAAAAAATGTGGTCGCACAAGCAAACACAAAGTGGAAGGCTTGCCTGCTTCAAGGCAAGAAGACTTACTAACATAGCGTTACCAGCAAGGACAAATACAAGTGTTCATTACGCAAGAGGTTCCGGTTGTGATTACAGCTAGGTTTAACTGAAAAAAACCCGAGGTGCATGAGGTGTCAAAATGGTTAGTGCCATCTTGAGTAGGTGCTCAAGAGTCCTTCAGAGTGTTGGCCTTAGTGTTGGCCTTTTTTTAAGGTTTTCATCCGACCAACTCTCCATATTATTCCCTACCTGTGTTGTTCTTTCATATTTAGTGTAGCGCCTAATGCATTAATGTAGACTGTAGCGGCCTGATTCTTCAATATCATTGTCATGATATCACTTGGAGTTCTACTCCTACCCTTAAATTATTCGATGAATGGGGTCCTTTTTACCGAATTAGCGTTGCTATTCATATTCGTGAAGTGTTGAATTCTGAAAAAAGAAAGAAGATTGACTCCATCTATTGGGACCATCATCTGAGCTCTTTGGCACTAGAGCCTGCATACCTAGATGTCTCACAGAACGTTTTGATGTTTTGAAGACATTAATAAATCATCTCTCTCTCTCTCTCTCTCACACACACACACACACACACACACATAAATCATCTCTCTCTCTCTCTCTCGCTCTCTCTCTCTCTCTTTCTGTGTGCTGCGTTCGAGCTCTCTGCTGCGTTCGAACTCCCGCCAGTCTCTCTCTGCCGCCAGTCTCTGTCTGCTGCGTTCGAGCTCCCGCCAGCCCTCTGAGCTAGGGTTCGCGCTCATCATCTTCTGGCCAGCGAGGGTTCGTGCTCATCGTTATCTACTCAGAGCAGCAATGGGATCCACATCCGTCATGTTCAGGAGCTAGGGTTCGTGCCCACCGAGCTGCCGCCCCTTTGCTGCTGCAGCCGCCCCGAGCCCTCTCCCGCCATGCTCCGTCATCCTTTTGCCAAAGCTTAACCTTAACCTTAACCATGCCAAATGTAACCTCTCATCGTAACCCCGTCCTAAACCTAACCCTAGCCCAAAAAACCCTAAATTCTCTCCTACCCCTAACCCTAAACCTAATCCGAAACCCTAATCCCTAATCCCCCACCTTAACCCTATAACCGATCCTGCCCTATGTTGTCCCTTATCATACCTATGCCTAGCTCAGCCTCTCAACCTAACCCTAACCTTAACCCTAAACTGAAACCCTAAACCTTATTCCTCTCTCTCTCTCTCTCTCTCTCTCTCTCTCTCTCTCTCTCTCTCTCTCTCTCTCTCTCTCTCTCTCTCTCTCTCTCTCTCGAATCCTAAACATTGAAATGGCTCCCATGGACCGAAAGGAAGTGGACGACCTTATCGCTAAAGCTCTCAAAGAGGCCAAAAAGGAAGCAGACCGCAACCTCAATATGGAGATACGAAAGATGATGGAAAAGTTCAAAGGACTCGAAGAACAAGTAATGAATAAAGTTAAAGGACTAGAAGAACAAGTGAAGACTCTCACAGAAGAACGAGACCACTGGAGGACAGCTTATGAGCACATGAAAGAAGAGGGGGAGATCTCCAACGTGGAGATACTCAAGGAAGAAATAAAGAAGGAAATCAAAACGGAGGTAGAATCTACTCGAGAGTCATGGGTGGAAGTAGTACACAAAAGAGTTAAGAAGGAAGTAAGGGAAGACGTGCAAAAAGAAGAGCTCACACGAGTCCAGGATACACTTGAGGAGGAGAGGCTTCGACACACTCGAAGACTTCACATTCGGATTACAGGCCTACCCGAAGGGGTATCACCGGAGGCAGATGCCACTGACATTTGCCGTCGACTTGGATACGAGAGCATGCCCTACACAGACGCATGGAGGGTGGGGAGGGATACATCGCGTTTGCGAGCACTCATCCTCAAGATGAGTTCCGAGGAGGCACGGACCGCCTTTTTTAGACGTCGATCAGTACTACGTGGACTACCCGGCGGCACCCTCTACATGGACGAGGACCTCACGCGTATGCAGGTGGCACACCGACGCGCTTGCACGCCACAGATACTCCAGGCACGTCGAGAGGGGAGGAAGGCCTTTTACCGTGATGGTAAGGTCTTCATAGATGGACGCCCTATCAAATAGGGCCATGCGGCCTATGAGACATCACTACACCAGGAGACACCACTCAGAGGAGCAGTGTGGAACTGCAACGGGGCACTCTGGACGCGACCAGACAGAGTCGAGGAGATCCTCGCATCACATGACTTTGCGTGCATCACAGAGACACACGAGAGCCCAGAGAGAGGTCTACCACGCATTGCAGGTTTTCATTGGGAATCTGCATTCAGGACCACGATGAGACAGAGTACAGCACGAGGATCGGGAGGAGTGGCCATCGTATTTCGAAAGGAGATACAGAGTCGGATCCATATTATAGGTAGAGATGAGGAGGCACGATACATGTGGGTTCGCATGGAGATAGCTCAGGGGAGCTCGATTTACATTGCTATATGCTACTTCCCACCAGGCGGATCTCGATACGCAGGACAGGATCTGGGGGGACCGATCCGAGATAGAGACTCACCATACACAGCGCTTTCAGATGAGATACTACATTACAGCACACTAGGTGAAGTCTTCCTTATGGGGGACTTCAATGGCCGCACTCAGTCGCATCAGTGCGAGGCATACGACATGGACCACCCACAGATCATGAGGGCCAGAGACCCCGATGAGATAAGCACGAGCAGGGTATCAGCAGATACGGGTCAGGACACCACCGGCTATGGCAGACATCTACTCGAGCTAGGCAGCCGACATCATCTCGTTATATATAACGGGATGAATCGTTGGCCAGGTTCAGGCGGATTTACTTGCTTCCCTCACGGGGGAGGTGAGAGCACAGTCGACTACATTTTGGGTACTACCTCTGGAGCTTCACTCATCCCTTCACTTAGTATTGGACGACGCCCACTCGGTGCTGACCACACATTTATCACATTCACACTCTCATCTCCGATTCCATTAGACCCTCCCTCACCCACTGAGATACATACCACGATACACTTCACACACGAGCTCTCACATGTTTATGCACACCATTTACAAACCCGCCTACTCTCCCTTGATCCATTCTCACCTTTGGACACACTTACATCACATATCACCTCCATCCTACAGGACTCAGCTCTCCGCAGCTTCCCACACCGCACACATAGGCACCCTCCACGCACAGGATCCATGCCCCAGAACCGCTGGTATGATGCAGATTGTCGTGAGCTACGGAAGCACCTACGGATTTTAGAGCATAGAGGAGATATTACACACACACAGGCACAGCGTCGCATGCAGAGCCTTACTCGCCGCAAACGGCGGGACTGGGAGGAGAGACAGTATTGGGATATTTACCATTTGCTCATGAGTCGAGACAGTGCAGTGGCATGGCGACATTTGAGAGAGAGGAGACAGCAGACACCTATCCGAGACCCGAGCACTTGGCATAGCTATGCACGGGGCCTATACGAGATCCCAGGCCAGCCTCCCATTCCCAGACCGCAGAGCTCACGTCCTACTACCTCTGACTTCTTCACACCCGCTATGGTGGGACGCGCTATTGCCCGGCTGCAGCATGGCAGGGCCCATGATCATTTCGGTTTACAGGCAGAGCACCTCATCTATGGAGGCACGACTCTCGCACCGCTCATTGCCCATCTCTTCAACCGTGCATTGGTTGAAGGGTTCCCAGACTCATGGACTGAGCACACCATAGTGCCCATTCATAAGTCAGGTGATACTATGGATCCAGGTACATACCGGACGATCATGATTGGCCCTATATTGGCCAAGTTATATGGGGCGGTACTAGAGACAGAGTTGAGTACTCTCGCTGAGAGGAAGGGCATCAGGGCTCCAGGACAGGCAGGTTTCAGACGAGATTACTCTACCGTTGACCACATCTTCACTCTGAGATGCCTGATCGACCAGGCCAGGGTGAGGAAGAGGAGATTATATTGTTGCTTTGTGGACTTTCGCAAAGCATTTGACACTATTCCCAGGGATCGACTCTTCAGACGACTCCTTGACATCGGAGCTCCGGAGGAGATGATATGGGGGATCTACGCCTTATACGAGAGAGTATCTGGTAGAGTCAAATGTCCAGGGGGCTTATCTGATCCACTTGCTAGCACTATCGGGGTGAAGCAAGGATGCCCTCTCTCACCCACCCTCTTTGGTCTCTACATGGATGAGATAGTGGATTTCATACAGCAGCAGGGGGGAGATGGCATTGAGGTACACGGGTCCACTGTCCATATTCTTTTATACGCTGATGATATTGTATTGGTTTCAGATTCTGCAGAAGGTCTACAGCATCATCTACACGGCCTAGATGACTTTTGCAGACACAGAGGGTTATCTGTGAACCTTGGTAAAACCAAGGTCTTGATCTTTCATACATCAGCACAGGTACGCAGACATAGTTTGTTCACAGCAGCAGGTGGACCGATCGAGGTGGTGGGATCATATGTTTACTTGGGGGTGACATTTACAGCAGCATCAGGGGTCTTCTCTATGGCTCAGGCAGCCCGTGACCGCATCACACGTGGGTACGCAGCACTAGCTTTGATGGAGAGACAGTGCCACCAGGCATATTTTCAGGAGCCCCGCACAAAGGGGTGGCTCTTTGACACTTTGGTTACGCCAGCGCTCATGTATGGGGCAGCCATATGGGGACCAGGATTAGCTACATCAGTATGGACAGCATTAGAGAGGCCACAGATCCTCATGATTGCCAGACTTATCCGCAGCAAGCCTTCAGTACCACATGATATCATTAGAGCAGAGCTCGCTGCACCACCGATGCTAGTTGAGGCACTATTCCAGACGGTATGCCTATTACACAGACTTCGAGGCATGGATACAGAGCGCATTGCTTATCGTGCTTTCGAGGCATCACGTGATATGGCATTAGCAGGCGACACCTCCTCATGGTATGCACAGACACGAGACTTGCTTGCCCACCATGGCTTTGACATAGACAGGCTACCACCACTACAGTACGACTCTCATGCACCCACCTACTCGCTCTCTCATCAAGAGAGGAATAGGATCATTCGTCAGGAGATATGGCATACATACATACAGAGGACATGGGTGAGCCCTAGGGGTACATTGCCACCGAAAATGCTCTACTACCGCGAGCATTTTCTACATATATCGGGCACGGGCTTCATCGAGATTCCGAGATACATGCAGACCTACCTTCCCCACCACCCACGAGTCGTCATTGGGCAGCTCCGGGTTTCATCACATCAGCTCGAGATTGAGAGGGGTCGGTCCAGGGGAGTCCCCCGTGAGGAGAGGTGGTGCCCAGTATGCCAGACAGAGGTAGAGAGTGAAGAGCATTTTGTTATCAGATGTCCAGCATACATAGACCTACGAGCACAGTTCCAGATCGAGGAGTCATTCCAGCTGTGCATGACTATGGGAGACCAGAGACGCTTGGGACGCTTTCTCACAGCAGCATACGAGAGGCGAGAGCAGTCACTACAGCCCATACATCAGACACGGGTGAGTACCCAGCAGACCATTACCCAGTTCTTTCAGCGAGTTGAGCTACATCAGAGAGGTCCATCTATAGGGCTCACGCTCCACCAGGCAGCAGCACAGAGAGCACAGCGCCGACCACGCATGGGCGGATATCGTCGACCACGACTATATCAGGAGGATATCTCACGCATCAGGATTGCCTACGACCACATGATGGAGCATAGGCGTACCACCACCCCCTGGGTTGTCTTCCTTCAGGAGGCACTCAGACGACCACCGATGTACCACATACTACACCCACCTCCACCCATCACCAGTAGCTAGGGCGTTTTACTCACATTTTGGACCCCCCCCATGTATTAGGTGGCCACTATCTGCAGAGTCAGAGCCACATCTCCCCAGCCTTTTCCAGCCCTATATAGCTTTGTGTAGCGATATACTTTTTATTTCATTTTATCTTCTACACAGGGTTACTACACTTGTACATGGTTTTTGTCTCATAGGCCAAGTTTGGCCTCCAGAAGACGTTAATATGACTTTCTTTTTTCTTTCTTCTTTCTTTCTCTCTCTCTCTCTCTCTCTCTCTCTTTCACACACACACACACACACACACACACACACACACACACACACACACATAAACACAGTCACATGCATTTTATGAATCACATACTTACCAGAATAGGTCGTATTTCTAATAAGAGGAAATCATGGATATGATTAATCTTGATGTTGGAAAGGCATAACTACAAGAAAATGTTGTTAACTGTATGTTCAATGCTGATAGCATGCATATTATTCATTTCCATCATATCAAGTGTTTCTCTTCACTAGAAGATTCCTTGCTCGTGTCGAGGGTGCCTACTGTTCCACTGCTTTCATTGTTTAATTTGACCTCAAGACAGGCAAGCTGTTACATTACGTCATAAATTTGAGAATAACCAAAACAGCGAAATTGATCAAACATTAGAATAGGATAGATGAAAATGAATTTAAATAGACAAACAAACAATATATTAAAAATTGATTTGAGTTTATCAGACATGCTATTATGTACAGGCCCTAGATTTATGGAGTCACTTTGTAGCCAAATTTTGGGAGAATTCGTTTGACTATATGGAGTGGTACTTGAGGTGCTCAAAGGTGGAGCTCAGCTTTTACGCAAAGGTACAAGGTTTATAAGCTCCGAGCCAAGTAGGCTTCAAATGAGCTTTCTCCAGTGTTGACCACATCTTCATTTTGTGTTGCCTCATTGATGGGGCAAAGGCAAAAAAGAAGACAAAGAAGAGGCTTTATTGCTTCTGTGTGGATTTTCGCAAAGCCTTTGATAGAATCTTGTTGGAAAACAATGTTAGAATGCTCAAAATAGCCAAAAATCTAGCAACCCTAATTTGGTACTTTGTCAAAATTTGGTCAAAGATAGTTAAAAAGTTTTTATTGGCTCAGTGAAAAGTATTTCTTTGAGAGCTTTCTAATGACATAGAACACTTTACCATTCCACATCAGATTGACTTCCAAAAGCAAAACCCTAATCTGTGTTTTTTGTGTGCTGTTCACTTAAAGAGCTAGGACGACTCTTTGAGGTGTATATCCAGACTTGGAGGAGGCTTGGAAGAGTTGATAGAAGCTTCCCTTTGTTCTTCTTCACACTCCCAAGTGTGCAGCGCGAGTATCTTCCCTTATTGCCACATATAGAAGGTCTCTTGGCACCTTCTTGGAGGTCCCCAGGTCGGCGACCTCGATTGTGGCCACGGCAACTAGCATTCCCTCGGTGACAATTCTCATCTCCGACCCGATGCACCTACCTCAAGAAATTGAGCTTCCTTTACTTTCAGGTGGATGGTTGATTCAAAGAGTCGAGTACTTTGGCTTCCCAAATCAGTGTTTTGCTTGCCGCAAGGTTGGTCACATGCAAAGTTGTGCCCATCGCGGGCCAGGAAGAAGACTAGGAAGCCCTCAGGGAAGGAGATTCTATGTTCTCATGCTCAGGCTTCTCCCCCTCTCATCTCTCCCTCGGCCTCCCCTGACTCCTCGCCAACGGGGGTTGGGGGTGGGTCTTCTTTGCACTCGGGTAATCCGGTGGCTGCAGCTTCCTCTTCCTCGGGCATAGGTTGGAAGTAGCCGGGGCTCGGTGACCATTTTGTCGACAGGCCCATCCAATGGGCCACGTGATGTTTGTTTCCATCAGGAACCGCTACAACGCTCTAAAGGAGGACTATCCTATGGACCCTAGCGTGGTTCCATCACCTCCGACTTGTGGCACTGACCCTGTTTTGGCACCCCCTATAGGGCCTTCGACTTTGGTCCCTATTCCCCACATATCCTCTCCTCGGCAGTCCACTTCTCCACGACCTTCTCAGCCATTGGGTTCTTCGCCTCTTGGCCCTCGACAGTGGCTTCCAGATGAGTCGGGAAGTCCACGAGGGTAAGTCTTCCCTGCTCCCCCCTCTCTCGCATGCTATGCCTCCCTTGACCACTATTCCTCTTGGCTAGGTGAGCTTCGATTATCATGTGCGGGAGGAGAGCTTTGTTATGAGTTTTCGAGTTTCTTCGATGGATAGGACTTGCTCTTCACTCCTATTGGGGTCCATGCAGTGGCTCTTACATCTCGCATTTAGACCGCCCTTGAGTTGGCACTTCCATTTTCGTTTCCCCTTTGTGGGGCATTGCATGCTGATTGGTATCTTGGGGAGGCTCTGTGCTTTGTCCGAGCTCATGTCATGGAGTTCTCCCATCAGCTTGAGAAGCTGGATCTCATTGATGTATTTATCAAGGCCTAGGACTTTCCTCAATTTCTTTTCCTTCATGCTCTTGAGGAGATCAAGCTTATTTTATATGTGATTGAGGACTCTCTGATTACACCCCGTTATATGTATATTCATGAGGAGGAGCTTAGCTAGGAGGAGACCCTTGTGGCAAGTGAGTCCACTTGGCTCAGTTTATGCAAGGTGTTACCGGAGGAGTTGGCTTCCAATTGAGGACGTTTGGACTTGGATTACTCCCAGTCGAGACTAGCCTCGAAGCTGGCCCAGGTCTCTGCTGCTGTAGCATCTTGGTTTACCTCGTCTCCATGGGGGTTCTCTCATGGAATGTTCAGGGATTGGGTGGGCCTTAGTTTTTGCGATACAGGGTTCGCCTTCGCCAGGAGCTCCGCCAGTGCTTGGTTGGTGGGTTCATTGATGTCCTTATGCTCAAGGAGCACCATCTGTCCTTGGGCCGTACATGGTGGTGTAGACAGCTTTTGTAGAGGCATGGGGAGGTCTTTTGGTCTTGTGGGCATGGGCCCAATGGCTCACAAAGTGGTATATGCATTTTTGTGGGAGAATCCTGGAAGTCTTCGATTTTGGATAGAGGGGAGATTATATCGGGCATGGCCATTTGTCTTATTTTGCACTGTGGAGGCCTTAGGTATGGATTCATGACCCTATACGCCCAGAACCATGAGAGTGCTCGTGCCACTTTCTGGTCCTAGATCACTGATGCTACTCCTCGTGATGATGCTGGGCCAAGTGTTGAAACTGGACTCCAAGGAGCCTAAGTGTTGAAACTGGGCGCAAGGAGCCAAAGTGCTGAAATTGTGCGCCAAGGAGCCCTAGTGCTGAAACTGGGCGCCAAGGAGCCCAAGTGGACCAAGTGCCCAAGTGTCGAAATTGGGTGCCAAGACACCCAGTTTCAAGGAGCCAATTGTTGGAAAGGGGTGCCAAGTCCCCCAAGGGGACAACAAGGGTGCCATGATGCCCAAATTCACCTATGACCAGAGGACAAGTGGGCCAAGCCTTGACAAGGCAAGGCTACAGAGGTTGACAAGGCGGCCAAGTGGATCCCAACCACTCAGCACTACAAGACAAAGTCTGGCCAGGCAGCTTCTGACAATTAAAACTGCCCAATACATTAATTGCCCATTATCCTTATGTAATAGACCCTCTTCTTGTACCCTATCCCTTGTCTATAAAAGGAAGGTTCTTCATAAGAGGAGATATATGATATATGAAGATAGATACATGAGGATAGAGGATACAGAAACCAGAGATAGTTCATAATCCATCAGCCTAGCAACTTAGAGGCTTATCTTGCTCATACCTTGGAACCGGCATACACTACTAGTTGGTGCTAGTGTGAGGGTACCTCGGAGGATGGTTGAGAAGATAAGAGTAGTATTTGGTGTCAAGGTCCTTGTGTGTGTATGAATAATTCACTTGTTGCTCTGTCACTCTATCTTGTCAGTCTATCTTGTTGTTTGCCCTTGTTTCTACATCTTTCTCTTAAGTATTCCTTCTTTCCTCTAATTTTACTAGTGTGAAGTTGCATGCCGTTTATGAGATCTGCATGGTGTTCCTAGGATGCTCCAGTAGTGCAAAATGCATTCCCTATATCCACACACACTACTTCACCATCTAGAGGTGAAAATTTGACATGCCTGATGGGACATGGCTTCTGGAGATTCCCTTCAGAGGTCACTTTGATAGAGTATTAAAAAAGGTAGCCATTTTAGGCAACTTCAATATTTAGGCTAGTATAGTCCCATCTTGCATTCAGAATTCTTGGGCAGAGGTTAGCCCTACCTCGCACTTAAAATTTTTGGGCTCGTGAAGCCCTCCACCTCCCTCATAGTTTGGGAGACTTCTCCACCCATCCCCTCCATAGTTTGGGGGAACTCTTCCATCCACCTCCTCCATAGTTTGGGGCGACTCCTCCATCCACCTTCACCATAGTTTGGGTGACTCCTCTATCCACCTCCTCCATAGTTTGGATGACTCCTCGATCACCCTCCTTCACTAAGTTTGACTAAGTTTGGGTGACTCCTCTGTCACCCTCCTCCACTAAGTTTGACTAAGTTTGGGAGACTGTAGCCCTTTTCCTCTCCAAGAAAAATTTCCCAAGATGGTCGATGACACACACTAGAGCTCGTAAAGAGAACCAGTTGAGTCCTAAAAAGACACCAATTAAGGGCTACCACAGAAGGAAACAAGACCACTATTTAACACCTGTGAGAAGCTTGTCCATCTTAGGGAAGCTGGAGATAGACACCAGATTCGAGGGATCAGAGGACAAAGCAAAAACCCAAGAGCTTTCACCTCAAATTATTGCTACATCTATAGAATTTTCCAACACTACTATGGCCGAGGAGCTTTTTGCACTACTGTCAAGGATAAATATCAGATTCTCTTCATTTCATGGTGGTGCCAATGAGAATCCCAAAGACCACATACAAAGATTTCTTGCAACATGCAAAAGTGGGGGCCTACAACATCACCAGGATGCTTTCCTTGCACTCTTCCATCCACAATAGAGGGATTAGCAAGCAAGTGGTTCAGCCATTATGCTGACAACCATTTTCAAACGTGGGAGGCATTAAAGACTCAATTCACATAGACATTCTGGACAGGTAATTTGACAGAAAGAACATTAGATGAACTCAAAAATCTAAATATGTATGTAGGATAATCTTTTTTAGAATTAATGATGCGGGCAAGGTCACTGGTTGCAAGACTAACAAATGCACCAAGGGACTTTCAGATCAAGAAATGAGTAGAAAAAGCCTTGCCCTAGTCCATTCAATAGAAACTAAGAAAGTTGTTGGGGCCAGATGCCACCTTATGAGAATTCGAGCCGGTGGCTACAAGGATTGAAGCAACTAGAGTTCACTTTGGGGCTCAACAAAGTAAGGTTCCTTCCCAAAATGATGATGTTGTGTCAAAATTAAGAAAGGAGCTAGAAGCTTTGAAACTTCAAAAGAACTCGGGAGACGATAAAAGTACTGTAGCTGGTCTCTCTCAGATATGACAGGAGCTCGAAGAGTTGAGATCACGAAAGGAGATAAGAGTTAGACTATGATGTTCTCTTTGTACTACTCAAGGACACACCACCCAAGTGTGTCCTAGGAGACTAACTTGCCAATTCTGTGGGAAGGCACTACAAGAGTCCTAGGCTAACTCTGAAAATTAAGGGAAGCTCCTTGGAAGGGGTAATAGTAGATGGAGGATTTGGGATTAATCTTTTGCCAGAATAGACAATGTCACTATTAAACTTAAGGCAAACTAAATCTGCACATTTTACAGTTTCTTTGACGGATCAAGGAAGGGTAGGTCCACTGGGCATAGTGGAAAAAGTGGAAGTCATCATTCTAGATTTACATTTTGTGTTAGATTTTGTGGTTATAATACTTCCCAAGGTAAAAGGGGGTTTTCCTCTCCTTAAAGAGAGGCCATGGCTACGTCACAGTAGAGCAATGCAGCAATGCATGACTGGGGTAGCGATATCTTATGGGTGGCCAGACCAGACAAGGTAATGATGCAGCTCCAAATGGATGGAGGTATTGATGAAGCCTTGGGAACTTCTCAAGTTGATCTCCATCCAGAACAAACATCAGAGGAAAGCAATAGAGATAATAGCAGAGAAGATGAAGAGATAGTTGAACAAGAGAACGAGGGAGCAAGCATTTGGGCTACACCACCACCATGAGTCCTGGAGAATGCCTCCACCTCCAAGAACTGAAACACGTAGAAATTGGGCGCCTGCACCTCCTAGGAATGGGACATGTGAAGATTGGGAGTTGTCACCTCCCAAGAATTGTAGAGATGGAAATTGGGTGCCTATACAAGCTGAAAGGTGGGAGGGTAGAAATGCTCCACCAACTTGGGCACCACAAAACTGGGAGACTCCAAAGACCTAGGCTCCATTCTCGGATCAAGGACCTCCAAGTTGGGCACTTGAATGGGCGGCGTACCCTCCTCCTTGGGCTATCCCTACATCTGGTCGAGTGACCCAATGGGCATCGGGTGAGCTCCATACAGAGTTGAAGTCATCAAAGAATAAAAGACATGACATAAATGTGGAAGTTGAAGAACACAACAACATAGCATTGGAATTATCTACAAAAGATCTAGATGAAATAATGGATTGGATTGAAGGGACTAATCATGTCTCATGTTTTACAATAGCAATCAGTGAAGAAGAAGAAGAACCTGCCAAGGACCAAAGAAGAGGTAAAACTTCAACAATATTGAAGACAACCAAACAGAAGGAAGGATAGAAGGAAAAACATCACAGACAATATTTCCAATGGAAGAAATCCCATTAGGATGGATATAAGAGAAAAAGCAAGAAATTGTAATTAATGATAGTCCTTCCTTCACCAAAGAAATCCTTTTCAAAGATGGATCATCCAGTTAAGGAACAACTACAGAGCCAGTCAAAGAAGTCAACCTAGGAGAAGAAGATAATCCACAAAACCTAGGAAGAAGATTCTCCCTCTACTAGGCGACTCCACCCCCCTCTCCTCTACCACATTCTCCAACCTCATACACCATGGGTCACTATTCCACCCATCTTTCCACTTTCAAACAAGGCGAGTCCCCTCCTCACCCACCTTCCTCTATCCAATTTAATCGATTAAGGGCCACTTCTCCACCCTCCTTCCCTCTACAAAATCCCACATAGGGCGACTAGTCCACTCAATTCTCCCTACTACCAAATTCTCTCCCCTCCCTTCCTCCACACACCCTAAGCCATCTAGGCAACTACTCACACTCCCTTCTTCCCACTTTCAAAAAGGGTGAATCTCCTTGTAAAACCTTCCTCCAACATGTAGAGAGTACACACGCGGAAGCAAAATGAAAAGAAGAGTGTACTCACAGAAGAAAGAGTGTGTGAGACTCAAAATGAGTAGACCATGAAATGGATAAACTCATGTGGATTAGAAATGAGCTTGCCAAGAGCATGGAGTAGGCTCCTCAATCTTCTAACTAAATACAAATGGGGGAGAGGCACTCCTTATATAGATTTGGGAGGGGCTCTCCAAAGTACATCTCATGTGGGATAATTCTCCTGAAAGGAGAATGAATACAACTCGTAGAAGCAAATGGTAAGGTACCCAAATACAAAGGATATAATATAAAATAGAAATGTAATGGAAATGAAATGGAAATAGAGTGACTCCAAGGTACAAAAGGGAGATGCACTCTCATATTCTCAACACCCCCTCTGCATTTTGTAGTGTATGGAGGCTTCTATGGTATGAGAGAAAGGTCCACCAAGAATGTATCAGCTTCAGGACGAGCACCAAATAGGAAGTCATCATCTTGGAATCCATAGCCTCCAAGTGGTATCGACCATGCGGGATCGCCAGGTACTCCATAAGATGTCCACCAGATGGATCAAGCGGATTCTCCCAATGTACACCATCAACGAGGAACAGGAACAGAATGTTCCTCTTCAAAGCTGGAATGTTCCCCCTCTGAAGCGGAAATGGGAGGATCCAAAAGGGATCAATACTGAGAGTATTCATCAAAGGTGAAGTCTTTGGTTACTGTAACTGAGTAACTCTTTGGGTCGTAGAGTTTGTATGCCTTTTGTCACTCACTCTACCCAATGAAAATATACTGCTTAGGCTGATCATCATCATGGCCTTGGACATAGGCATAGGCATCACTACCAAAGACACAAAAATAGTTCACACTTGGCTTCTACTTAAAGTAAGCCTCAAATGGTGTTTGAGTCTTCAAGACATCTGAAAAACCTCAGGTCTGAATGCGTACCGCTGTCTGTACTACTTCACCCCAAGACTTTAGTGGAAGTTGCTTTTGATTAAGCATAACTTTGGCCATCTGGATCACACTTCGACTCTTCTGTAAGGTAATACCTTGTTGAGTATCGTACATTGCTTGATACTTGATTCCTTGTTGCTTCAAGTACTTGGAGAAGTTATGATTGACAAAGCTATTATCTCCAGCCGATCGGATGATCTTCAAAGAACTTGGATAGTCTTCTTGAATTGTTTGTGTCCACTCTTTAAACTTGGAAAGAGCATCCTCTATATGCTTGAGTGAATAAACCCATGTGTATCTAGTGAAGTCATCTATGATCAGGAAGAAGTAAATTGATCCACTTAGAGAAGGTGTTTGCATAGGTCCACAAATGTCGGCATGGACTAATGCTAAGGGTTTATTTGCAGAAATGGATGCTTCTTTGGGCAAAGGGGCAATTGTTTGCTTGGCACATGCTTGGCAATTCAATTCCATTTGTGTGATCCTGGATAGACCTTTGACAAGATGATTGGAATAGATTTTAGCTAAGCAAGATGTATGTCCAAATCTGCAATGCCACAAGCTAAGACTTGAATCTTTGGCCATAAAACTTGAAAGCTTGTAGAGACCTTTGTCTTCATAGCCTTGAGCTATCACTTCATTGGACTCACGATCAACGACTTGAACTTTGTTGTGATCGAATTGAATCGTCATGTTACACTTTGTGATGGCCTTCACTGAGAGAAGGTTTTTACAAAGGCTTGGTACATAAAGAACATCTTTGCGGGACTTGGTCTCGTCTTCTGAGTTGATGACTTCAACTTTTCCTCTTCCTTGGATTTCAAACACTTGTTCTCTCCAAGATACACTTGACCTTTATGCTCTTCAAATTCTTGAAAATCATCTTTGTCATGGCACATGTGGGATGAAGCGCCACTATAAAAAATCCATTCTTTTTTAGGAGTGGTTGCCACAAGTACTTTGTGTTCAATTGTGAGAAATAGATCTTCACTTGTGCAGTGAGAATGATGTTCGTTCTTTGAATTAGACTTAAACTTATCCTTGTTCTTTTTCTTGAAGCAATATTTCTCGATGTGGCCTGGCTTGCCACAAAAAGTACAAGTGAACTTCTTCTTGCCTTTCTCCTTCGATTCTTAATCGCCTTTTTTGCCCTTTATGTTTGTGGAAGGTGGCTTTAGCCTTCATGACTGTTTCTTGGGTAGCTTGGGTCTGTTGTCGAGAGTCACGAAGAAGCAACAATCTTCTAACTTCTTCCCAAGTGAGTGTTTATCCTCGATTGTATAAAGTAGTTACAAAAGTTTCATATGACCTAGGTAGTTTGTTAAGTAGTCTGATGGTCATATCTTCTCTGGAAATCTATCGGCCACAAAGTGCTAACTTTCGTTGTTAGTCTTCAAACTGAGCAATGACTTTTGTGATTGTATCTTGCAATCGAATAGTTAGGTTGTGGAATTCTGCTTCTAAAGCATAGACCTTCGAGGGTGTTTTATCTTCGTATAAGGCTGTTAAAGTATCCCAAGCTTCCTTAGATGTTTTACATGCCGTGATATGCCCTTTGGTCAGTTAATAACAGGCAAGTAAAAGTTGGCCTAATGCCCTTTTATCCTTAACATTTCAGATATGCCATGAGTTTAGGTTGCTAGCCTTATTGGGCTCAGGTTCGGACCCGTCGACTACATCGTGAAGGAGATTGGTGTACATATATGCTCTCATTATATCTTTCCAAAGATTATAGTTTTTCCCATTTAACCTTTCATCCTTTGGCATAAATATGAGTGTGATGGAAGGTAAAAAATTAGCCATCGATGAGGTGCTAGCTTCACTCTTAGACATTACAAAGTTTGAGTAAGCGGTGGAGGGGGGGAGGCTTAGATTATCCTTACTCTTTCAAAAACACCAAGGTGAGTCGACACGAGAGAAGAGGGCTTAGATTAGCCCGTTGTACACCACATCTGCCTTAGGGTAGGTGTGAGACTCAAAGAGGCTTGTGAGTGGTCTTAAACTAGCCTCCAACTCAGAGATGCACACACACACACACAATCTCTTCTTGCTTGTAGGTGGTGAAATGAAGTGTGTGGGTACAGGGAATGCAAAATGCACTACTCCTGGAGAATATGTAAGCACATGAACACATTACCAAAATAGACACTTATCACGAAACCTTCAAATCAACACTAGGAACCACACTTAGAGGTAAGGATCAAGCAACGGCAGGCATGGAGCACAACACCATACTAATTAGAAGGTCAAATACAACACAATGAGAAGACAAATGGTTATCTCGTACCACTATTAATCCGACTACAGCTGATCATACCAAGCAAGGGCATGAGAACGCAATCTCAGGGTATTCTTACACAATGGCTTCAAGGAAGCATGACGGGACTCCACTACCAGGAGCTCTAAGTCCACCCTCTCACTCTCAGCTATAACATATGGCCTATTCGTGTCCTGCATATCCCCCCTTTTCCACTTGCGGGTTCTCCTTTTATAGGAGAGAGGTGAGGAGCTGATTACAACAGGAGAGTTTGTTCCATCGGGGTAGTGGGAAGTTAATGCATTAGGCGGTGACAAGAGTCAGCCGTCACTCCAGCCGCCCCTGCCTCAGTGTCGGACCATGTCGTGTAATGATGAGTGGCTGGGTCCGGACCCAGCCCTGTGAGGTCTACCTTGGGCATACAGTCGCCCAAATCTTCCATCCTGGTGCCCAACTCTAGATTTTGGGCGTGTGGTGCCTTGGCCACTATGCCTTGGCCACTGAAGCCTTGGCCACTGATGCCTTGGCCACTGATGCCTTGGCCACTGATGCCCTGGCCACTGAAGCCTTGGCCACTGATGCCTTGGCCACTGATGCCTTGGCCACTGAAGCCTTGGCCACTGAAACCTTGGCCACTGATGCCTTGGCCACTGAAGCCTTGGCCACTGAAACCTTGGCCACTGATGCCTTGGCCACTGATGCCTGTCATCAATATTTGTTCTACAGGTTGCCCGCCACTAGTGTCTCTCCGTCTCGGAGAGATAAGGGAGTACAATACTCAGTTGTTACAACAAGAAAACATTTACAAAAAACAAAATGAAGTTATAACTAGAGGAGGCCGCGGCATAGTTGGTGGTCTCCAATATGGGTTAGGGACTTAGAGACAGGAGGGATTGGTCATAAGAGTCTAGAAGGAAAGAGGTGGAACAAGAGGTGGTTTCGATGTGTGGGTATGCTTGCCCAAATGAAGGATGATAGGAGTTGGAGAGGTCTGTAATTGAGGATGAAGGGAGGTGGTGAGGTCGCTTAATTGACGATGAGGGGAGGTGGATAGGTTGCCTAAGTTACGATGAGGGGGTGGAGAGGTCGCCCAATTGATGATGAGGGGACTTGGAGAGGTCGCCCAATTGAGGGTGAGGGGAGGTGGAGAGGTCGCCCATGTTGAGAGAAAAGAGGAGAGGAGGAGGTGAGGTCGCCCAAGGAAATGCCAAGGTGAAAGTGGAGGAGAGGTTGAGAGAAAGGAGGAGAGGAGGAGGTGAGGTCGCCCAAGGAAATGCCAAGGTGAAAGTGGAGGAGAGGTCGCCCATGTTGAGAGAAAGGAGCAGAGGAGGAGGTGAGGTCGCCCAAGGAAGGGCCAAGGTGAAAGTAGAGGAGAGGTCGCCCATGTTGAGGGAAAGGAGGAGAGGAGGAGGTGAGGTCGCCCAAGGAAGGGCCAAGGTGAAAGTGGAGGAGAGGTCGCCCATGTTGAGGGAAAGGAGGAGAGGAGGAGGTGAGGTCGCCCAAATTGTAGCTTGAGATGGAGTAGAGGTCGCCCACATTTGTCAAGGGTGAAGGATGAGAGGTCAATTGCCCATGTTGGTTAATAGTTTGAGATGGAGGAGAGGTTGCCCAAATTATCAAGGGAAAAGGATGTCGCCCAGGTTGGCTCTAGAGATTGAAAAGGAGTAAGGTCGCCCAAATTGGCACATTTGAGGGAGAGGAGGCTCGCCCAAGTGGCCATGGAGGTGAGTGAGAGGAGGCTCGCCCATAGAGGTCATAGAGATGATTGGGAGGTAGGTTGCCAAAGGGGTTGCCCAAGATGAGGAGGTAGGGCCAAGGGAGGAGAAGCCTCCTTAGTTGGAGGTTAGTTGGCACCAAGATAGAAATCGGAGGAGTTGCCCGAGGTGGGATGTGGGATAAGTGGAGGGTCTCCCAAGGTGGAATCTTGGAGGAGGATGCCCAAGGTGGGATTTTGGAGGAGGGTCGCCCAACGTGGAATCTTGGAGGAGGGTCGCCCAAGGTGGGATTTTGGAGGAGGGTCGCCCAAAGTGGATCTTGGAGGAGGTTTGCCCAAAGTGGAATCTTGGAGGAGGGTCGCCCAAGGTGAGATTTTGGAGGAGGGTCGCCCAAATTGGATCTTGGAGGAGGGTCGCCCAAGGTGGGATTTTGGAGGAGGGTCGCCCAAATTGGATCTTGGAGGAGGTTTGCCCAAAGTGGGATTTTGGAGGAGGGTCGCCCAAGGTGAGATTTTGGAGGAGGGTCGCCCAAATTGGCAAATTTGTACCCAAGGTGTATGAGGGAAGGTGGTCGCCCAAGGGAGAGGGATAGATGGTAGTCGCCAAGATTCTAGGAGAGAGAGGTAGATAGGTAGAGCACCAAGGGAAGAAGGTTGAAAATGGTAGTCGCTTATGGAGGATGGATGATATGGAAGTTGGATGCCTTAGAAGGAGAGAGGGTAGCCATTTTGGGAAAAGTTAGGAGTGGAGTAAGCTCAAATTGATATGTTGCCAAATTAGAGGTAGATAATGGAACTTGGAAGATAGAGGGATACTGGAACTTAAGAAAATAGACTCAATATGTTGTGCTCTTGCTCTACTCCTGCTGTTGTGCTCTTGCTCTACTCCTGCTGGAACTTAATTATTTACAAGACTGTTGTGCTCTTGCGCTACTCCTGCTCCACATAGATCTTCTGCTTCGATTCCTTGACCAAGGGTATTATCAAGTCTTTATAGCTCCAGGCAAAGACATCTTTATGGTTATTCATGAAGGTGATTACTTCTATGAGAAGAGGGTGGTCCCATAACCAACTTGCCAGTAGAAGATTTTGTGGATGTTCTTCTTCCCCTAAGTTGACTTCTTTAACAGGCTCAAGAATTGCCTCTTCTTCATCTTTGAACAACATTTCCTTGGTGAATGCTGGACTATCATTGATGGTGATTTCCTGGGTCTTTTCCTGTGTCCATCCCATTGGAACTTCCGCCAATGGAAAAATGCTTTCCACTAGTTCTTCTTCTGTTTGGCTTGATTCAATCCTTTTTCTTCCTTCAACTCCTTTCAAAATTTTACCTCTTCGAAAATCTTTGGCTGGCTCCCCTAATACTACAGACTCCACAATAATAGGTTCATCTGCCTCTTTATTCATGATTGCTACCGTGAAGCATGTAACATTGTTGGTCTCTTCTATCCAATCCATGATGTCCCCGAGTTCTTCATTGGATAAATTTTCTCCTTCATCAACTTCTTCCTTGATGTCATGTGGTGTCGTCTCACATGGTTCTGTGTGAGACGTTCCGGATGCCCATTGAGCCGCCCAGCCAATTGTAGGAGTAGCCCAAGGTGGCGGATAAGCTGCCCATTCAGGTGCCCAATGTGGGGATCTTTGAGCAGAGAATGGAGCCCAAGCTTCTGGGGCGACCCAGTTATTCGGGGGCTGAGACACCCAGCTTGGACTATGAGGTGAAGTCGCCCAGCTGGAGGAGGGTGGAGGCTGCGCCCAAACTGAAGGTTCAGTCGCCCAGTTATTTAGGGGTGGAGGTGGAGTCGCCCAAGTTTGATTAAGAGTTGGAGGGGGAGTCGCCTAGTTGGAAAGAGAAGAAACTGACACCTCTTGATCTTCCAAAACCCATGGTGGAGGAGAAGTGGCCCAAATGTCTGCTCCCTCTGGTATGGTTCGTGGTTCCTCTTCTCTAGTGCTATTATTTTCTTCCTGTGCATTCTCCTCTGGATGTAGAACAACTTGAGAAGTACCTAGGGCTTCATCTGGTCCTCCTTCCATGTGGAGTTGTCTCATCACCTTGTCTGGTCCGGCCACCCATAAGGTGTCACTTCCCCAGTCGTGTACCGCTTTACTGTGGCGTAGCCATGGTCTTCCTATCAGCAAAGGAAATCCTCCCTTCACCTTAGGGAGTGTTATTACCACAAAGTCCAACACAAATTTTAAGTTATGTATGATGACTTCAACCTTTTCCACTATGCCTAATGGGCTTACTTTGCTTTGGTCTGCCAGTGATACTGTAAAGTGAGCATCTTTAGTTGGTCTCAGGTTTAGCCATGTCATGGTGTACTCCGGCATCAGATTAATACCAGATCCTCCATCAACTATCACTCCTACCAAGGGAGTTCCGTTGATACTTACAGTTAGTCTAGGACTCTTGTAATCAGTGAGAGGTGCCATCCTAGATGGTTCTGAGCTATAAGTTGATGGTACAGGTGTTTGTGGAGAAGTTAGGGAAGTGAAGCCTTGCCCGCCACTTAATATAGTGCCAGGGTCTAACCCGTTTATGGCAGCCATTACTTCTCCTCTGAATCCAGGACTCATTGCTAACAAGTTATATAGAGATACCTGTTGGTAGGTGCTCTGCAAGACTTGAACTGCCGTGAGGAAGCCTTCTTGGCTGTTCTTTGAAGTAGATCCATACAGGAATTGCCTTAGTTCCTCCTTAGATACTGCATATGCTTTGTCAATAACTTGCTCATTAGTATCTTTATCTCTTCCCAGTGAGATTTTTGCTTTGTCTTGGTGGTGGTTGGCTCCATGAGAAGGTTCATGCTCCATGGTCTTTTTCCCTTTGTCTTTTGATGAATCTGTTGCTTCTTTTGCAGCATCTTTCAAAGCTACCTTCTGTTTTTGTGCCCTAGTCATGACTTCGGAAAGTTCCTCGAGTTGGACTACTCGGGCGCTTGGGGAGCCTACATTGCCCTTATCATTAGATACTCTGATCATATGCAGGGGGCAAGAGTTACCTGGCGTGCTTGTAGAAGGCATTGACTTTGGGCAGTCCTTCGTGTAATGATCCCTTGTTTCAGGACAATTTTTGCATGGTGGAGCATCCTCAGGAAGCGAACATTTACTTTGGAAGTGTCCATACTCCCCACATCTGTAGCACATTATAGGCCTAGGTGGTCGATTCTGACGAGGTCTACCTTCTTGCCGTTGAGGTCCTTGATTGGTGTAGAAAGTTGTTACTGGAGGAGTTGTAGTGGATGGTAATGGTGGCTGCCCCAATAGAGAGGATTGAGCCACTCCTACCCATTGAGCTACCGGAGGTTGCCCTGGCATCATAGTCTGATTTCCAAGACCCTTTAGAAAATAACAATCCTTGGCCTCATGGCCACCCTTGCCACAGAACTGGCATGTTAGCTTCCTTGGACATTCGTGTGGTGTGTGTCCTTGGGTACTACACAGAGAACACCACAGTCCAGTTCTTACCTCCCTTAGTGTCTTGAGTTCTTCAAGCTCTTGTCGTAATTGAACGAGACCTTCTGAAGTTCCCTTGTCCTCTTCTCGATTCCTTTGCAGCTTCAAGGTCTCTAGTTCCTTCCTCAAGGCTGTCACCATGTCTTCATCTTGGGGAAAGGTTTTTCCCGGATGTGCTCCAAAATGGACTCGTGCAGCCTCAATCCTTGTGGCAGCTGCTTCAAATTCTCTCAAAGTGGAGTCTGGTCTCAACAGCTCTCTTAGCTTGTGCTGGGTGGATTTCGGCAAGGCCTTCTCCACCCACTTCTTGACAAGGAAATCTCCTGGTGGTTCCGGCAATCTTGCTACTAGTGACCTTGCCCGCGTCATAAGTTCTGAAAATGATTCTCCCATATGCAAGATTAGATTCTCAAGTTCATCCAAGGTTCTTTCTGTAGAGTTACCTGGTCGGAATGCATCTGTAAACTCGGTCCTCAATGCTTCCCATGTCTGGAAATGGTTTTCCGCGTACTGGCTGAACCATTTGTCCGCCAGTCCTTCAAGAGTCGATGGAAAAAGAGCAAGGAATGCGTCCTGTCGTTGTTGTAAGCCTCTGCTCTTACAAGTTGAAAGAAATCTTCGTACATGATCTTCGGGATCTTCATTAGCACCTCCGTGAAATGAAGAAAATCTGATATTAATTCTTGACAAAAGAGCGGAAAGCTCCTCTGCCATGGCCTTGTTAAGAAGAGTGCGTTGAGGTAAAGTCTTTTGAGTTTTAGTTTTGTCGTCTAAACCTTCTATTCTAGAGACTAGGTTTGAATCTAACCCCTCGATTCTAGAGACCAGGCCAGAAACAGAGAGACTTCTTATGGGTGTTTGGAAAAAATCTGGCCGTCTTCTGTGATAACACTTGATTGGTGTCTTCTTAGGGTTTAGCTGCCTCTCCTTGCTAGTTCTGGTGTGGGTCATGGACCATTTTTGGAACTACTTCTGCAAGAGGAGTTCGCCCCAAGGGAGAGGTCGCCCGGGAGGAGTCTTCGCCCAAAAGAGGTTACTCCAGTGGGAAGTTGGAGGAGGAGAAGTTGACACCCAAGGGGCCAACGCGGAGGATAGGAAGAGTGGTCGCCAAGCCAGGAGCCGGAGAGGAGGTGGAGGAAACCAACAGAGGAGGAGGGGTCGCCCAAGAATCCAAGAGGAGGAGAGTCGCCCACCAAAAGTGAGAAGGATGAGGAGTAGTCGCCCAAAATTGAGAAGGATGAGGAGAGGTCGCCCGGAAGGTAGGGAGGAGTAGGAGGAAAAAGGGGCAGTCGCCCAAGAGGGTAGGAAGGGGGAGGAGGGGAAAAAGTGGCTTTGGGTACTCAATCTTAAGTGATTTCTCAAATAACGAGAAATCCCCAGAAGCCCTGTCCCACCGTGCGTGCCAAATTTTCACCTGTAGGTGGTGAAATGAAGTGTGTGGGTACAGGGAATGCAAAATGCACTACTCCTGGAGAATATGTAAGCACATGAACACATTACCAAAATAGACACTTATCACGAAACCTTCAAATCAACACTAGGAACCACACTTCGAGGTAAGGATCAAGCAACGGCAAGCATGGAGCACAACACCATACTAATTAGAAGGTCAAATACAACACAATGAGAAGACAAATGGTTATCTCGTACCACTATTAATCCGACTACAGCTGATCATACCAAGCAAGGGCATGAGAACGTAATCTCAGGGTATTCTTACACAATGGCTTCAAGGAAGCATGACGGGACTCCACTACCAGGAGCTCTAAGTCCACCCTCTCACTCTCAGCTATAACATATGGCCTATTCATGTCCTGCATATCCCCCCTTTTCCACTTGCGGGTTCTCCTTTTATAGGAGAGAGGTGAGGAGCTGGTTACAACAGGAGAGTTTGTTCCATCGGGGTAGTGGGAAGTTAATGCATTAGGCGGTGACAAGAGTCACCCGTCACTCCAGCCGCCCCTGCCTCAGTGTCGGACCATGTCGTGTAATGATGAGTGGCTGGGTCCGGACCCAGCACTGTGAGGTCTACCTTGGGCATACAGTCGCCCAAATCTTCCATCCTGGTGCCCAACTCTAGATTTTGGGCGTGTGGTGCCTTGGCCACTATGCCTTGGCCACTGAAGCTTTGGCCACTGATGCCTTGGCCACTGATGCCCTGGCCACTGAAGCCCTGGCCACTGATGCCTTGGCCACTGAAGCCTTGGCCACTGAAACCTTGGCCACTGATGCCTTGGCCACTGAAGCCTTGGCCACTGAAACCTTGGCCACTGATGCCTTGGCCACTGATGCCTGTCATCAATATTTGTTCTACATTGCTTATATTTCTTGATATACAATGAGTGGGCACTTAGTGCCAATTGGTGTTGAATGATAAGCCCTTGTGAGAAATACAAATGTTGACGACATGATCACTCCTACTTCATCTACATTTGTATCCGCATAAGTGCATCTCCATTTTGTATCCAGGAGGCACTCCGTTTCTAGTCTATTTCCATTTCATATTGTATTTCCTTTGTATTTGGGTACCTTGCCATGTGCTTCTACCAGTTATATTCATTCTCCTTTCAGGAGACTTATCCCACATATGATGTACTTTTGAGAGCCCCTCCCAAATCTATATAAGGAGGGCCTCTCCCCTCATTTGTACTTGGTTAGAAGCTTGAGGAGCCTACTCCATGCTCTTGGCAAGCTCATTTCTAATCCACATGAGTTTACCCATTTCATGGTCCACTCATTTTGTGTCTCACACATTCTTTGTTTTGTGAGAGTACTTTACTTTTCATTTTGCTTCCGCGTACGTACTCTCTACATGGTATTAGAGCGCTACGTGGAGGTCTTGGTGGTGCGTTTGGCGATCATTTTGGTGGTGGTGGTGCTTGAGCATTGGTGGTCTTGCTTTCTCCTTACTGCGAGAAGCTTTTGCCGTGTCTTTTGTGCTCTTTGGGGCCTCAATTTGCCCATTTCCCCACCCTCCCACCCTTTTTACTCATCATTTTGACCCCTTTATCCCCATTTTCCCACCCTCCCACCCTCTTTGTGAAGACATTTGCTAGTGCATACTGTTTCTGTCAACAAGTTGGTGCATCCTATCATTTTGAAATGCCTATGAGCACTTTGTAATGGAGGTTGCTATTTTGTATTTTGTTGTACAGTTCATCTTCACTTGCAAATGCCGATAAGCACTCTTATCTTGGATATAAGATACTTCATCTAATTACCGTGCAACGTATTTTGTGTCCCATTTTTTTACAACCTTACAAAGGTTATTGCCAAGTGATATGTGTGCATAATATGTTCTGTACCCATCGTGTATCGACATCCTCACATATTTGTTTATGTAGAAACCACCAACACAGTTAACTATATTGAATGGGTGCATTTTGTGTATCAAACGATAAAGGAGAAGTAACTTTTGTGTATATTTCAACGCCATTCTCAGAGGTTCTGTGTATATGCCAACGTGATGCTTGGTGCTTCTGGCTAAGTGCATGAACACTCCAGTGTAACACATGGCTTGGAGCTTATGCGACAACAAGTGCATGCCTTCATCCAATCTGCCCCTGGACAAAGCTCTGCAACCGATCCTGATTCTGTGTCACATTTACAGAATCATATTTGGCAGAGCTGGTAGCATTCGGTGGAGCTGCTAACATTGGTCAATACATCATTGGTAGTGGCACTTATCACTGCTGTGCGCATCCCTATCTTCCTTCCATCTGCAGCAGCACCAAGAAACGAGACGTTAAGCGAGCGAGCAAGGGAGAGAGAGGGAGCGAGTAAGCATCTTCGCCAGCACACGTTGTCTTCTCACCATGGTCTGTGCCATCGGTTCCTACAGGCCTAATCAGAGCTGAAGGACGGGAGCGCATGTTAGTGTGCATCTGAAAGAAAGAGCGAGAGAGCGAGACTGTGCGCCATCTCTCTGGACAGAGAGAGAGAAAGAGAGAGAGAGAAAGCATTCACACTATCCACGCAGCTCTGAAGGGCGATCCACTTCATCAGAGAAGTTTTCCATTTGGGTCATGCTGAAGGCAGTGAGGAGTCGGGACATGCTGAAGGCAGTGAGGAGTCGGGAATTCCTCAGAAATCTCTGAGAGAGCGCGCAAACCACTGTCATAGGCAAGTGTTTGCCCAAAGATAAATATCCTACCAGCTTCTGCATAACTGTCAGTACCTTACGTTCCCCTGCCATCTCTATCTCACAGGCAACAGAGAAGCGCGCACCGCCAGCAATCGAACGAGTGGAGTCTTTATGTTAGATAGTTACATGCGGTCGATAAAATCTAGCGCTGTCAGATGCTCTGTGATCCTATCTTGGCCACGATAGTCTTCAGTCCGTGTCCTCAAATGGCAACTTTGCAGCACAAATCTAGCGTTGTCAGATGCTCTGTGATCCTATATTGGCCACGATACTTCATTCCGTGTCATCAGATGGATACTTTGCAGCGCAAATCTCTCAAATGAAAGATTTTCACGATTCATTTTGAGTTCGTCCACTGCACTTTGTTTATTTAAGCACTAGTCACATTTGTGCTACGTGATGAACTACCTCAATTTTAACAAGGTATAACTTCAGAACAATTCGCTACTTCTTAAAGCATAATTTTAGATCATCATGGACTTAAAGCATCAATCTTAGATCATCATCGTTTTGTATTGCTTTTCATATACTTTTGCTTTATTAACAAGCATCCAATCTTTATAATATCCATAGGATATTTAGTTCCTTGTTAAGACCCATCGTGGTACTAAATTTGGCATCATTCAAAAAGCACTTTGCCATTTTCCAAGGATCCAAGCCTTTGTTCAAACTCAAACTTGGCACTTTCATTAGCTTTCAAGTGTATTTTTCACAAGGGACTAGCTCCTCATTCTTGAGCATACCATTTGGCACTAAGTGCCCCATCTTGTAACAACACGAGTATAAGAAAAACCTTTGTGTGTGTGCCTTTGTGGGTTGGAGGCTAATCTAAGCCCACCCACACGCTATCTCCAAGTGTCTAAGCCTACTCTAAGGCTCCACTGCTGTGCAACGGGCTAATATGATCCCTCCTTTTGCGACGACTTCTTTTTAAGTGAAGGGCTATTCTAAGCCCCCCTCCTCCCCCCCGTCCGAAGTGTCTCTTCTAATTCTTGGTGCAAGTGAAGGGCTACTTTAAGGGCCCCCCCCCCTCCAAGAAGTTTTTTCAGTCTGGTATCAAGTCGTTCATTTCAAGCTATTTTGCCGCAGAATTTTTGGCAAGAGGTTTTGGTAGTGTTTCTAAACACTTTATCTTCAAAGCTTGTGCGGTTGGCAAAGATTTTAATAGTGTTTCTAAACACTCGTCACTCGAAGCTTTGTAATGACCAAAAACGAAGGTAGCTCATCATCTATGGCTAACTTCTTACCCTCTTTCACTCCTATTTTTATGCCTAAGGATGAACTCCTCAATGGACAAAATTACAATTTATGGAAAGATGTCATGCGCGCCTATCTCTACACGAATCTTCTTCATGAGGTAGTAGATGGGTCAGACCCCGAACCCAATAGGGATGCCAACTTAGACAATTGGCATGTGTGGAATGCCAAGGACAAAAGTGCTTTAGGTCAGCTATTACTTGCCTGCGACGAATTGACGAAAGGTCATATTACGGCCTGCAAGACGTCCAAGGATGCTTCGGATGCGTTAGCCGCTTTGTATGAAGACAAGACCCCTTCGAAGATATATGCATTAGAGGCCGAGTTTCATAATTTGACCATTAGGCCACATGACACAATTACGAAGGTCATAGCCCAATTTGAGGATTACCAACGTAAATTGGCACTATGTGGTAGGCAGATCTCTAGTGAAGACATGGCCATTCGACTTCTCAACAAGTTACCTAAGTCGTACGAAACATTTGTCACAACGTTGTATAATCACGGCCAAGTCTTATCTTGGGAAGAGGCTCGTCGACTTTTGCTCCTCCATGACTCACGAGCCAAATCGACTTCCTCACAAGAGTCTGCCATGAAGGCCAAAGGCCCATTCAATAAGGGAAAAACCACAAGTCATCAGGCTAGCAATAGTTCTAAGCAAGTGTCGCACAATTCATCGAAGAAGTTCACCTGTAATTTCTGTGGCAAAACAGGCCACTTAGAAAAGTTTTGCTACAAAAAGAAACAATCATCGAAGGCTTCTACGTCTAGGCAAGCATCCAAAGGTTCCCAACATAGATCCCACTGCTCGAGTGAGGAACTTTTCATCTCCACAGAAGCAAAAGCACTAGTGACTTCAAGCTCCCCACATGAGTGGATCTTTGATAGCGGAGCTACCTCCCATATGTGCAAAGACAAGGACTACTTTCAGGAACTCGAAGAGCACACGGGAGAAGTCTATCTTGGCAACAACAAAAGCTTACCCATCGAAGGCAAAGGAAAAGTTCAAATTTCCAACCATCACGGGGAATGCAAGTATTTATCCAATGTTCTTTTTGTTCCAAATTTATGCATGAATCTACTTTCCGTCAAGGCCATTACAGACCAAGATAAACAAGTATGGTTTGATAACACCTCAGTTGGTAGTTGATCCCCATACAAAGAATGTCATTGCTCAAGGTATTGAGGAAAAGGACCTCTACAAGTTATCATGCTGAGTATCCAAAGAATCAAACTCCAGTTTGTGGCACCAAAGATTCGGCCACACTTCATACTTATCAAAAATCTCTTCATCCCAACTTGTGAAGGGATTGCCAAAGATAGGCCAACTTACACCCAAGGCAAGCAACATAGGGCCCCAGTTCCCAAGGAAGCTTCAACACGCGCGAGGAACCCACTCGCCCTTATCCACATGGACTTATGTGGACCTATGAATACCCCATCCTTGAGTGGATCCCTCTACTTTTATCTTCTAGTAGATGACCACTCTCGCTTTATTTGGGTGTACTTTTTGAAGTCAAAGAAAGACACATTCTCTAAGTTTCAAGCTTGGATCAACGAAGTTGAGAATGAAGCTTCAACTAAAGTTAAAACCATCAGATCTGATGGAGGTGGTGAGTTTATCAATCATGACTTTGATAACTTTCTCACCCAGAAAGGAATCAAAAGACAAGTCACTCAGCCTCATACTCCATCCGAGAATGGAGTAGCTGAAAGGAAGATACGCAGTGTGATGGAAATGGCACGAACAATGCTTCATCACAAGGATCTACCCTACAAGTTTTGGGCAGAAGCTGTGCATACTGCCGTTCACATTCTTAATCGAGGATTTACAAGTGCATTACACAACAAAACACCCTTCGAAGCATACTATGGAAGAAAACCAAATGTGAACTACTTTCGAGTCTTTGGTAGTGAAGCTTTTGTCCATGTACCAAAAGAAGATAGAAACAAGTTACAATCAAAGTCCAAGAAACACATATTCATAGGCTACAGTGACCAATCAAAGGCATACCGTTTATATGATATGGAAAACCACTCCATCACGATTTCAAAGGATGTAATCTTCAATGAAGCTTCATCATACTCAAGAAAAGATTCAAGTACAAGTCTTAGTCCACCTATCTACACTTCAGAGGGGGACTCAGTATTTCCAACTTCCAACTCAGAAGCAAGTACTTCACAACAACCACGCCGATCTCAAAGGCTTCTTGATAGGCAACAACGCGAACAAAGTCATTATGTTAATTATGCTCTAATGCACCAAATTCAGCAAATTCCAGAGCCATCTAACTACAAAGAAGCTCAAGGCCAACCAGAATGGGAAACAGCTATGCAAGAAGAACTCGATGCAATAGCAAAGAACAAGACTTGGACATTAGTTCCCAAACCAACCAACCATCAAGTCATAGGAGTCAAGTGGATATACAAAGTCAAATACAAGTCTGATGGCACTCTAGATAAATATAAGACAAGATTAGTAGCTAAGGGATACAAGCAACAACATGGCATCGACTATGACGAAACCTTTGCCCCTACTGCAAGGTTCACAACCATAAGAATCGTCTTAGCAGTAAGTGCTCACTTTAAGTGGCCCATTTACCAGCTAGATGTCAAAAGTGCATTCCTCAATGGAGATCTTCAAGAAGAAGTATATGTTGCACAACCTGAAGGCTTCAAAATCAAAGGCAAAGAAGATCAAGTCTACAAGCTTCACAAGGCACTTTATGGACTCAAGCAAGCTCCCAGGGCCTGGTATGAAAAGATTCACAAGTTCTTTGAAGACAAGGGCTTTCACAGAAGCAATGCTGATGCTAATCTCTACATCTATCAAAAGGAATCTTTAGTAGCCATCATCATTCTCTATGTAGATGACTTGATCTTGACAGGCTCAGATGAAGAACGCATCCAGTTCATCATCAAACAGCTTCACCTTGAGTACTCTATGATAGATCTTGGATTACTTCACTACTTCTTAGACATGGAAGTTTAGCAAACAAAAGAAGGTATATTCCTATCTCAGAAGAAGTACTGCTCCGACTTACTTTCCAGATATAACATGGATCAGTGTCGCTCAATATCTACACCACTTGATCCAAACATCAAGCTTACACTGGAGGACTCATCATCACTTGTGGATGTGCATACCTATCGACAGCTTGTTGGCTCTTTACTCTATCTTGCCAACACTAGACCAGATATTGCTTATGCAGTTGGCATACTCAGTCAGTTTGCACATCATCCTCGTCAGACTCATTGGGATGCTTCTCAGAGACTACTTCGTTACCTTGCCCTCACCCGACATCATGGTCTTTGGTACAGAGGGGGCATCGAACTCGCCGGATATTCCGATTCAGATTGGGCTGGTGATCCTGATTCTCGACGGTCGACTTCTGGGTATATATTCTTGCTTGGCTCAGGACCTATCTCTTGGGCAAGTAAGAAGCAGCCTACAGTTGCACTATCATCTACCGAGGCCGAGTACCGAGCATCGAGCTTTGCAGCATGTGAGGCCATCTTGCTTCGACGTTTATTATCTGACATTGGTGTTTTGCAGGATACTCCGACATGTCTTCGCACGGACAACCAGTCAGCCTTGGCCATCGCCAAGAATCCAGTGTTCCACGCTCGAACGAAGCACATCGAGATCCAGTACCACTTCATCCGTGAGAATCTCATATCTCAAGAGATTACTCTGGAGCAGTGTACCTCTCAAGAGAACCTGGCGGACATGTTCACGAAGGCTCTACCTCCGGTCACGCTTCAGCGCTTGGTGGACCTCTGCAGCATTCAGCCTCTCCAAAATGGAGCTGCAGAGGGGGTGTTGACGACATGATCACTCCTACTTCATGTACATTTGTATCCGCATAAGTGCATCTCCTTTTGTATCCAGGAGGCACTCCGTTTCTAGTCTATTTCCATTTCATATTGTATTTCCTTTGTATCTGGGTACCTTGTCATGTGCTTCTACCAGTTGTATTCATTCTCCTTTCAGGAGACTTATCCCACATATGATGTACTTTTGAGAGCCCCTCCCAAATCTATATAAAGAGGGCCTCTCCCCTCATTTGTACTTGGTTAGAAGCTTGAGGAGCCTACTCCATGCTCTTTGCAAGCTCATTTCTAATCCACATGAGTTTACCCATTTCATGGTCTACTCATTTTGTGTCTCACATATTCTTTGTTTTGTGAGAGTACTTTACTTTTCATTTTGCTTCTGCGTGCGTACTCTCTACACAAATGAGGGCCGAGTAAAGTACCAAAGGTGGAGTTGAAACCCTTGAGCAAGTACAAAGTAAGGTTTAGGAATGATTCCAATGTGAACACTAAGATAGGGTTACTTACCCTTGGAAAGTTGCAACAATTTCTTTGGGAGATAATTTGCCAAGGACAAAGTGGAATGGGTTTCTGGTTCAAAAATACCATTTAGAGAAGTACAAGCCTTTTAATTTAACTACCTAAGTGATGTGACTTGGAACAATTAAGGAAAAAAATATATAAGTGAAAACCTTACATGTCATCTATGATGTTAATCCGTGGACACCTACCATTGGTTGAATACATTGAATCCAAGGAAAAATATCATATACCACACTCTATACCCACACGTTACATTACGAATGTAATGCAATTTTTGTTTTACACCAGAGATTCAACACACGCGTGGGTGCATACAATGCATTAGGCCACCATACGATGTGCAAAGAATGTGGACATCATTAGAGATGTTAAAGCTACGACTTCAATTTTGCAACTCTGCACACCACAAAACGCCAAAATTCATGATTCCACGTGACCTTGCAACAGCTGTCTGTCAGCGTTCAGTGTATCATGAATGATAATGCTATAATTAGCATTTTCTCCCCCTCTCTCTCGCCTGAAAAACTTCAGCGCCGATTTAGCACCAATTTAGCCGGTCACATGTATCTGGGCCATTCTAATTACCAGCTCCCCCTCATACGCTCCCTATGTTATCCAAAATTGGTGCGCCCTTGTGTATTATCCAAAAATTGCGCTGGCAAGACCAGAAGCTCCAGTGTGTGTGAGATTCTCCACCCCTCGATGCAGATCGTTCGAATCACAAATATGGGTGTTCAATGGTATACAGAATGCAATCAAAGCTGATCCAAAAATCACCAAGGAGATGAATTCTACGTCAGAGAGAAATGAGGCGCTGGTGCTCTCTCTCTCTCTCTCTCAGAGAGATGGGGCAACACAAAGTCGGGATCGGCTCTCTCGCTCTTTCTCTGTCGGTCGTCAGAGAGCAATCTTTCTGTGGTTAATTGCTATGGCTGTTATTGATTGAACCAGGTCAGTAGAGCTGAACTACAGGCCTTTCCTTCGCTTTCTGAGGGAGAGAGAATCAGATATCAGAGAATAGTCAGCTTTGCCACAGATCCATGCCACAGCCACAGCTTGAAGCTGAGTCTTTACTCATGGCTGATACAAGCGCCAAACTTAGCCACTAGCATTACTTTTCATTTCTGCTAACAGTGCTCCCTTCAGCAGATTTTGAGCTTCACCGCTGTCCAGTAGTCATTTTGTTTTGTGTAGTGCACGCTCCAGGTTCATTCTCCTCGACCGCCTTCTGTAGAAGAGCAGAGCAGAGCAGGAAAATACTGCTCTCTGTTTTGGTCTTACTCAGAAGAATCAAATTTGCTCTCTGTTTGCACTTGCAAAGACAATCACACTAAGAATGAAACTTTCTCTCTGTGTACGTGCACCAGGATCCTCCCAAACTGCTGAAGCTTTTCTTGCGTTGCTTTGCCCCCAGCCCCCTTTAGTTGCCTGCTCATCTCCCTCCCCTTCTGCGCAATTCTCTTTTTCTGTGTCACAGGTTGTATGAATTGCTGGAACTGGCAGCGCGATCACGTACTGAGCTTGGAGCCGAGGGTCGAATGTAAGTGCAACACCTGCCACTGTGTATAGGTGATATGCCAACTATGGCTGAGATATCAGCTTAGAATGCATAAACATTAGACATTAATGCATAACCAGTAAGTGACAGAGGGAGGTAAGGTGTTCCAGAGTGTGTCAATCTCTGTCACGCTACAGAGTTTGCCTCTATTATGAAAGGTACTCAAAAGACATACCAGGTGCGCATAGCATGGATAACGAATGCAAAAGACTATGTGACCACCCACAATATGTGATTATGCTCGCTGGTCTATGTACTGCAGAGGTATTAAACAATGGGTACATTGAAGCTCAGAGGAATTGATCACAGCCTCGGTTCTGAATGCAGAACTGAAAGAGCTTAACAGAAATGTATCCTTTCAATTTCTAAACACCTGGCTCCTTAACAACCTGGCTCCGTAATAAAATGTATTTTTAAAACCTTCAACAACGTGAGATATGCAATTTGCAGAATAAAATGACCATGAAAGTCTCCACACAAAGATTGCAATAGGGAATTAACCATTTAACAATGTTCAAAAGAGGGTGGGAGGGAGGGAAAATGGGGTAAAAAGGTGAACAAAACGATGAAGAAAATGGGTGGGAAGCCTCAAAGAGTAAACTGAAGGCAAAATGCTTCTCCAAAATGAGTGGAGAGCAACACCACCAAACTCAAGCACCACCACCAACAAAATCATCGCCAAATGCACCACCAAGACCTCCACCTAGTGCTCAGATACCATGTAGAGAGTACACGCATGGAAGCAAAATGAAAAGAAGAGTGTACTCACAAAAGAAAGAGTGTGTGAGACTCAAAATGAGTAGATCATGAAATGGGTAAACTCATGTGGATTAGAAATGAGCTTGTCAAGAGCATGGAGTAGCTCCTCAAGCTTCTAACCAAATACAAATGGGGGAGAGGCCCTCCTTATATAGATTTGGGAGGGGCTTCAAAGTACATCTCATGTGGGATAATTCTCCTGAAAGGAGAATGAATACAACTCGTAGAAGCAAATGGCAAGGTACCCAAATACAAAGGATATAATATAAAATGGAAATGTAATGGAAATGAAATGGAAATAGAGTGACTCCAAAGTACAAAAGGGAGATGCACTCTCATATTCTCAACACAACACACCCTACGGCAAATGATCTTCCATCTTTTCCCAATGTAAACAAAGCGACTAAGCCCTCTTCCTTCACCTTGCTCTACTCATATAAAGGCAAGTCATGTTCCCCTCTTCTCCATCCGGAAGAACACCTAATATACCATTATGCCTCCTCCACCCAAACAATGTGACAAGTCTTTCCCCTCCACTTCCCCCTTCCAAACAAGGGCTCCTTATCTAAACTCTACCTACTCCATCACCCACCACAACCTTGTAGCCCATGACATAGTTTCATTGTAATCCTCCAAGTCTTCTTTGATCACACTCCTCTTCAGGTTTCTCCTCCAGTTTAAAGCTGACCCCCTTCACTATTTGTTCCTCCAACACCCTTGCGTACTGATTGTTTCCTTATCATACATTTCCCCCTTATCACAAATCTTCACCCCGTTATGCCCCATAAACTTTATCAAGCCCTCCATGAAATTCTGTTCCTCCACTCTCCGAGTGCATACCCTGTATCAGTTCCATTTCTCCTCTTCCTCAAAGCACCAGCTAGTCAGACACCTCCCCACTTTCTCATTACTTCCAGCATCATCACTTTTTGAAGTACCTCAAGCATCATCGCCTCAAAATTTCATACAATCTTTTAGAATTCATCTATTTGAACCATTATAAATATCCATTCTTTTAAATGTTGCTATCTTTGTACAAAAGTATGTGGGATCTGACAACCTTAACCAATTTCGATGGGTCTTACGTGATGATGTCAAGGACCTCATGCTAACCATGCTGAAGGTAAACATTTGAATGAATTCATGAAACAAGCGATTGAGTGTGATAATAGGTTGTTCGAGAGAAAGCAAGAGAAGAAAACTTCTATTAGAGATCGAGAATACAAGTTTACCTCAGTTCCTCAACAACATATGTTGGAAGAATCTCAATCAGAACCCATGGAGTTGAATAACATCAGGGTCAGATGACTTACACCAAAGAGATGACATACACCAAAGAAAAGAAAACATAAGAAAGACAATAGATTATGCTTTTATTATTGAGATCATGACCATATGGTATTCAAATGTCCTAAGCTATGTACTATGCACCTTGTTGCGATTACAAGAGATTCTTCATGGTTGCTGTCTGTCTGAGGTAACGCGCGGCGACATGACGGGTCCATGGAGCGCGGTGGAGCCACTAGGGGTATCGTCTTCTTCTTCCGAAGTCTCTGGTTCCGACTCCGATTCAAGCTCTAATTCCGAAAAATGCTTTAATTTCGACGCTGACATAGGCGAAGAAGAAAGCTTCTCTGGATTTTGAGGCCATAAGCAAACATGGTACAGGCCGGTGAAGAAACTGTAGCACCATGTACCTGCAGTAATGGTTACACCGCGTTGACTGCATGGTAGGATGTCTGTTGTTGTTACTACTCCAGAGATTATTGCTAATCGGCAGAGAAAGGTGCAAGGTACTCGAGCAGAAAAAAAAATGATATGCAAAGAGGTCATATGCTCCACAAGGTCCATAAACCATTCTTGATCGTAAATGTGGCCTTTGATGACCATTAGAAGAGGCTGGTAACGAGATAATAGAGAGCAACAACGAGAGCACTGATTGTGAAAAAGGTGACTGCAGATAGTCCTTTGTAAGCAGGAATAGCTGCCATGAGATTTGAAAAGAATGCCATGGCAGGGAGTTGTGATAACTGGTTCCTGTCAGGTCTCTGCAAGTAGATGAGACTTTGTGTTTTGCTCTTAGAACAATGATAGAAGATACTCCGAAGTGCTAACAAGCACTTTTATTATTGAAGGTAGTGCTAAAGAGCACTTTATTTGATAGAACAAAATGCTCTAAGAGAAGTCACAAGCATGAAAGCTATCAAGGACATATAAGATGCAAGGGAGGGAAGGAGGGATTAAGAGAGGAGTGCATGTTAATCATGAAGATAACAAAAAAACATAACTCAAAAAACAAAGAAACTAACCTATGCTCTGATACCATGTTGAAATGAAAATGGACTACTCCTACTCTACTCACATTCACAAATATAACAAGCTAAGGAGAAAGGAACAAAAGATAACAAAACATGATGAATGAATTAAAATGGTAATGGAAATGACTTACATGAGATGCTCTATGAGCATGGTGACTCCATGAGGAGTGGAGTGCACTCTTGGCAATGAGCTAGAGTGGAATGACTTGTGTGGAGTGAAGGGAGGCCTTGCTTTTATGGAGTTTGGGAGAATTCCCTTGCATGTGGGATAAGTGAACTTGCATGAGAATGAAACTAGCTTTGGACAAAAGGGTGGAGCATGGAACTCTCAACAATATCAAGAACTCTATAAAGACCAAGAACTATGAAGAGTCAAGTCCTAGAAGATCTCACAGTCACATAACAGCTCCTCGTGGAACTTATCGCTTGAGGGGAGGTGATGTCATGGACAAAAGAAACCATCCTAAACCTCAAATTCCATGTGACTTTCTATATCTCATGATTGGTTTAGAATTCGGAGAAACCAATGCTTCCATTGTGTCCGGAACATGCCAAAACCCTAAGATCGACTATCTATTTTCCCGATTTTGATAACCAGAGGTATTGTTTTGAGTTGATGAAATCATCAATTCGTAATTTCCCTAGAACTACCTTGAAAACCTATATAAGGAGGGGTTGGCCACATATACTCCAGAGGTATTGTTTTGAGTTGATGAAATCATCAATTCGTAATTTCCCTAGAACTACCTTGAAAACCTATATAAGGAGGGGTTGGCCACATATACTCTCAGTCTTTCCAATGCAAGTTTTGGGAGCTCAAGGAGTCGTGATCCCCAAGTTCCAATTCAGGTTCTAGTCTTGTCCTTTGTTCTAGTCTTGTCTAGTCTTGTATCCTGGACATTCTGCCTTGTCTTGTTGTAATCTGGTAGTACAAGATCCTCTCGAGTTATTTCTTGTATCTAGTTCATCTCCCTGAAGGGGGTTCTTGTAATCTAGATATCTTGTTTCATACCTACGGTCTTGGGTTGTGGGATCTCCTCTATCGTCTCTAGTCGAGTTATCCATACCTATCAGTCTCGGGTTTGTGGGATCTCCTTTATCGTCTCTAGAAAAGTTATCCATACCTCTCAGTCCCGGGTTGTGGGACTTCCTGTATGATTTACATATTATTTTCCCTACATGGGCGACCTTGTAATTGGAAGTGTAATTCTGAATTCTTGTCTAGCCTAGTCAGAGGGCAAAATCTAGTGCTCCCCTGACACCTTATCTCTCTGAGACAAAAAGATAGTAGTGACAGGCAACCTGTAAAACAGAAAAATTATGGAAAGATATGACAGGTTCAACTCTGGATGACACTGCGCCAAACCTATGGAAAGAGGATGCCAAGAAGCCAAATTCCTCAACTCGCAATCAAGGAGCCCAAAGTGTTCAAACTAGGAGCCAAGGAGCTCAAGTATTGGAATTGGGCGCCAAGGAGCCAAAGTGCTCGAACTGGGCGCAAAGGAGCCCAAGTGCTTGAACTGCGCGCCAAGGAGCCCAAGTGCTGGAACCGGGCACCAAGGTGCCGAAGTACTGGAAGTGGGTGCCTGGAAGCCTAATTCTTGAAACTGGGTGCCAAGGAGCCCAGGTGTTGAAATTGGGCGCCAAGGAGCCCAAGTGCTGAAAATGGGTGCCAAGGAGCTCAAATGCTAAAATTGGGCACGAAGGAGCCGTGCTGAAATTGGGCGCAAAGGAGCCCAAGTATACAAACTGGGTGCCAAGGAGCCAACGTGTTGAAAGCTGGCACCAAGGAGCCCAAGTGTTGAAAATGGGCGCCAAAGAGCCAAGTCCTAAAACTTGGTGCCAAGGAGTCAAGTGTTGAAACTTGGCGCAAAGGAGCGAAGGAGCCAAAGTGCTAAAACTTGGGGCCAAGGAGCCTATTGTTGGAAAGGGGAGCCAAGACATCCAAGGGAACAACAAGGGCGCCAAGATTCCCAAATTCACCTATGACCAGAGGACAAGTGGGCCAAGCCTTGACAAGGCAAGATGGCTACAGAGGCTAACAAGGTGGCCAAGTGGACCCGAACCACTCAGCACTATAGGACAAAGTCTAGTACTAGCAATTACTAATAATTAAAACTGCCGAATACATTAATTGCCCATTACCCTCATGTAACAAACCCTCCTCTTGTACCCTATCCCTTGTCTATAAAAGGAAGGTTCTTCATAAGAAGAGATATATGATATATGAAGATAAATACATGAGGGTAGAGGATACAGAACCCAAAGATAGTTCATAATCCATCAATCTAGGAACTTAGAGGCTTGTTTTGCTCAACTGGGAGACAATGCTAGTTCGTGCTAGTGTGAGGGTACTTGGGAGGATGGTTGAGAAGATAGAGTAATATTTGGTGTCAAGGTTCTTGTGTGCATATGAATAATTCACTTGTTTCTCGATCACTCTATATTGTCACTCTATCTTGTTGTTCTTCCCCTAGCAAAGCATCTTTCCTATGTTGTACCTATTGCATGACATAAGGAGATGAACCGCTTTACTTGATCAGCGGCATCCTCCAACATCAAACCTTTAAAAGTAGTAAATTTAATATTATCTATGGACACTAAGTTGGTTAAGTCCTCCATATTGAACTATATATCCTTCAAGGATGTGTCAAAAGTCGAGTTTAGTGCTTGTCATGCCTTCTCTTGAGACGGAGGTGTCTCAAGTAGCTCAAGCATATTAATTTGGTTGTTTTGAAAAAATTCAACTAGTATCCTTAAGGGTAAAGGAGAAGGTTGGATCCTTGACAGAGTATAAAGATGAGCTATTTTTCTATGATAACACTTCAATGGGCTCTTACAGGAACTAAGTGAGTTTCTCTTGAAGAACAAGTATATATCATAGACTTCTGCCCACCACAATCTGCTTCAATAGCAGCCTAGCAAAGGCTTGACTATGAAAAAATGGGAAGTGTAAGTCCTACTTCCAAGGGAGTTTCCTTTCTTCAAGCCCTCACACACAGCATGTGAGGGTCCCACCGGGGCATGCCAAACTATAGCTGCCCCTTCCGGGTGGCTACTTTATGAACATTTTCTCCTTGGAGAAATATACTCCATCACACACTATACTTACTTCAAGGGCTATCATAAATTAGTTCAATACAAAGAATGTTGGAACTAAATTAATAGCTTAAAATTTAAAGATCATGGGTTTGATACAAAAAAAATTATGATATCTTGCATTAGTGAATAGTGGAGAGTTAGTGCACCGAAAGGTTGGACATCTCCAATGAATGGGACTTGAACCCAAGCACTATACCCCATGGCGTTCAAGGCTTATTGCTACTCTCTCTCCCTCTTTATCTTTTTACGAAAGTTTTCCTCTCTACTCTCTTATCTTTTGTGCCTCTTCATGTGTTGGGCATCACTGGATAGCTCTTCTTGAATCTATCACCCAATGGATCGGCATATCGCCACTTGAAATAAAGACCCATCAAAGAGAAAACCAAGAGAATATGCATGTGGTACAAAAGCTCTTTGTGAAACTTCATGTTGAGTTGGTTTTACTCACCAATATCTAGTCAGTCTAATTAGTCTCTCTTATCTTACTTGAGTAGGAGGTATCCCCACAACTTTTTGGAACCTTGTATTTTGATCCACCTATGTAAAAACATCCTTTATATTCTTTAATGTGCTTTGCATAACATTTTTTCTTTGTTGTTGTTAAGCGCTCGTAGCTTGTCCTTAAGGTGACTAAATGTCACTTGATGCTCCATGTTTATAAGGATTTTATTGTTTGTCCATGATCATACATTGAAAACGGTGGATCACCTCTTCTTGGTTTCTATCTCCTATCAACCATACCTATCGCTTAATTTTCATCCTTAACTCACAAAGTAAATCCCCTTAAA
>CM035442.1:60432253-60444753 GCA_020310875.1 Ceratopteris richardii
TCCTCTCAAAAATTAGGCAAGAAATAGGTTTGCTCCAGCCAACTGCTTTCAACAAAATGAGCTCCATGCAAATAGATGCTCCTGAAATCCAACATAAGCCCTAATGGCCCCTCAAAACCATTTGACCAGCTAGTGTACAATTATGGCCGACTGTTAGGTCAGATGATCACTACATAATCTATTCAGCTGTCTGTGGCCAACCTTCAAGTGCTTTTGAGAACATGTATTATGGAATCGTCAATTCACTTAGATGCTAACTTTAGGGATTATGTACACCATCTCATTGTCAGAATCATTTTTATGTACAGATGTCCTCATGGACTGATCTCTCCATAATTATGTCAAGGTATTTTCAAAAAAAGAGAGTACGATGATAGGATTATTTCAAGGCATTTTTCATAAAAGCAAGTATAATGATACTATTTTAATACAAAAGAGCTAAACATTTAATAATGGGAAAGCAAATAAAGGGAAAACGAGAAAAAGGTGACTTTAAAATATATTCTAACAATACGAGGATAATCGAGGCTGAGAATGGAACAAGATAAGAACAGAATGAAGAGCTTGAAGAAGGTTACATGAGGGCTGAAGCTTCTAAATCTATACTAGAATTTTGGTATATGTGTAATGTACTGCTCCTGAGGCTTGAATCTAAACTTCTTCTGAGAAAGAGCATCCATCACCAACTTTATTTTCCTTCTCTAACTATGGGTTTCCTAGACTAAACTAGTTCAGCTTTAAAACTGAACTTAAAAAAGGATTACCAGTAAGAGAAATCATGTATCTGCATAAACATTCCAGCGAACACTTGTGTTATACCTCTCAAAGATTTCATATGTGAAAACACTTCTTTTATAGATCTATTGAAGAGCTTCTTGTTTTTACCTTTTTATGAGGAAAACATAAGTTTCTACAGGAGAACAAGTTCCCAAGGGAAACATACAGTGCCATTACTAAGGCTCAAAGAATGAGGTCATTGTATTCATACATGATTTTTAAGGTCATTAGGAAGGCTGTCATATGAGCTAATGACAAAAGACTATACTAGATTTCTAGGAAGCGCTTCAGAAAATAGGGATCTCTAATCTCTTAAATAGATTTCTACAAACTTGACCATTAAAACGTCAAAGATTCATAATATAAGCATTTCTAACATAAGAACAAAGTGAGCTTTGCAAATTAAACTACTCAAGAAATCGAATACCTCTTTAAGAAGTGACTTGGGATCCCAATGGACATCAGCTTCAAACACCTACAAAAGAAGCAGAAAATTTCTGAGATCCTATTCATCATAATCCTAGTATTTGACAAATATTTGAATCTCAAACCTCTGATGCTGGTGAAAGAACTGAAGTCAGTGGTCGGAGATCTACAACCCCGTCCTATTATCATAATGAAATCATATATTCTGGATTAGAAGTTTTCATCATTCGAATTATTCTCTTTCATACAACTAAGCTTCTGAGCTTTTTTACTTTCCATTCTTCTTTATCTTAGTATATCAACACATGAGCCATACAACAACTCCCATAAGAGTGCAGAAATAAAAATGTGGTTGAGCCATTGATTTTACATATGTGATATTGCTAACCAAATGTTATAGACATGTAGGATGAACGAAAAATACATTAAATAAATCACAACTCCTGTCCTCCACCCTAGAGAAATATATCCTTACATTAGTTATGAGAAATTTTCTAAAGCTTACATTCTGTATGGAGCCCAAAACTGTCCAAGGGCTACAAGTCCAGTGAGGAAACATGATGAATGTGTTTTGACGCTGAACTCAAGCACCCTCTAGGCTGAGAAGTGCCTGGAAATCAGGGAGGAGAGGAAAGCCAGATGGTGGCTGATAGCTCCAGAGGGGACTCCCATCAAACATGCAAGAACAAAGGGCTTTATCCCAAATGCCAGGAAAGTTTCGTCTTTTTGGTAAGTTCATGTACGGAATATTCATGAGATGCTAATATGGCATGCACACACAAGCTGAATCCAACAAAATTTGAAACGTTAGTAGGCATGGTCAATTATTCATGTCTGGCACATGGATTCTCCTTTGATGTGCAAGCAAACACATACATTACCATATGTTTGATGGGCCAACAATATAGGCATGTAAAACTTTCCCTTATGGGCAGGCTTATTGTGACACTTCGCAAATGAACAATGTAACAGCTAAAAATCACAAAGTAATGATGAACCGAAATTCTCCACAAGCACAGTTGATGAATGGTAATATGAATATAACTCTTTCATCTGCTTATGCAAATTTCATTATTGATAGGCTCATTCATATGTTGCACTTCAATAATGTAGCTTAAATGGAAATTTTGATAGATGTTATATGAAATCATACAGGACTAAATTTTTTTCTCAATGAGTTCCTTGTATGAAAAAGTATCATAGAAACTAAATAAATGCAGGCGTCACCTGTTACAAAATATCCTCTGTCATAAAACCATCATGGATGATGGATGAATACCCTGCATTCCCCATGGTGGAAAATACGTTGAAATTAAGTAGATATTAATGTGATTCCCCAAGGAGCTCAATGTTTAGGCATTTTCAGATTCCTTACAATGTAAGGAATTCCACAAAGATGCTAGTTAGTTCTCAATGTGAACTTCTGCCTGCCTATAAAATTGCATTCCTTTGCTAAAGACAACTCCATTCCAATCAACTCATGAAAGAATATCACTGAAATTATGTCCAAGCTATAGGGCTTATGATACCCAGTCATTACGAGGTTTAGATATGGCTTCTTCCTATGATGGGAGTATGGGAGTCAAACAATCGTAAAAACAGTAGACAATCGATGGCTTTGTCAAAGCCAGAGTAATAACCATTGCCAATATCATGCAATGGTACATTCCCTTGAGTGGATCCTTAGAATCCAAAAATCAGGAAAAGCTGATGATGTCACAAGTTTTAAGTGATAATCATTATCAAAAACATAGATAGCATTCTGTTAGAGAACCAGGATAGATACAAGTATAAACACCAAGAGAGCACTCAATACAGAAGATGAAGATCAAAATTGATCATGGCTCCAATTAATTAAAAGTGCTACAAAAGAATATATGTACAAGAGAGTATGTAAAGAAGCAGAACTCTAACTCACACAACTCATACTAGCCAAAGAAAGACATCAAAGGTTGTTGATGAAGAGGCTAAGGAAGGCAAAACTGCCCTCAACTCCAAAAATCTTCCTACTCCAAGTGCGAGAAGGAAAATCAGCATACATACCAAGGTAAGCTGCTCCAAAAGCTCCAAAGCTGCCATTCATAAACCTCCAAGCTTGAGAGCAGACAAGAGTGTGTAAGATATGATTCAAGTGGCCATGAGCTTGGCAATTTATAAAAGAAGCAGCCCTAGTGATGGATTTCCAGAAAATCTGCTTTATCCATGAGTGAATTTGTGCAAAAGCTGCACACCACCTTATTATTGGCTTTTTGTAGATTTTAATGTGCCATGTGTAATGAATATACATCGTTGGATCATAATTCCCTGATTAAATCAGATTATGCCATGTGACATTTGCCTTTCAAGACTTCATGAAGTTTTTTTCATACTTCGATCAGAAATTAGGGTTTGACTTTTGAAGAGGCAAATCAATTTGGACGGTGGATTGTTATATATGGACAGATAGCTCTCTTCAAGTACTACAAGATGGTGAGATAAAAATTTTGACCGTTTCTTAACCAATTTTGACTATTTCTACCTAACCTATGAAAAGAAAGAAAACTGACCTATACAAACTAAAACTGAATGTCCAAATATGTACAAGTTGAATTTTCCAACACATTCACCATGTCCTTCTACTAGACATGAACATGTACAGTGTTCCTTTCGAGTACAACACTAGTTGTTGAAAAGAAAGCTGCTATCATTATCAGTGGTTCAATCAATCAACCATTCTGAGGGACATACAGGAGCAGAAAAGAAGGTAAGTACTATCCAAAATTGTACTTGCACCAAAGAAATTGTTTTAGACTCAGCTTACAAAAAAGTTCTGAAGATTGTGACGGTTCTTCTTCTCAAGCTCTTCAACTATCGGAAGCTTTTGCACATCATCAATTTTCTCTGATACAACAACCTGTTTAGCAAAAACAATAAAACATATAATTTTTTGTCTGAGGCCAAAGCCTTCAGTGGTAACAAGAGAAAATAATGTAAATGACCTCATCAAGAGATAAAGGATGTCTTCTCTCAGGCACCGGCATTCCCCTATATTCTACTGTGAGATCCAATTAGATAACAATTTTGAATTAAAGAGCATTTCAGAATAGTGTGAAGTCAAAGTGGAGTATATTCAATAGACAATTTATTCAAATCTGTGTTTTTGCAGACTAAATCCAAAAAGCATTGGTTCATGATGAATGAAAACCAAAAAGGATGCTAACATTTTCATCTCTTTGTTCTAACATGATTGCAAACACCAAAACACCCAATTTATATTCTTAAAACAGCAACGAACCTGAGTTTATTGAACCAGCATCCTTTAGTACATGTCGAAACCTGATCATTTCCCATAAATATTACGTAGTTTCTCATTAAATTATGAAATGGACAACAACCCCTTGCCAGCTTTCACATATGAATTTATCTAGTTATGTAAGACATTGGAACAATAAACCTTTGTATGAATGCATTTAGATACCTTGAGTCTCCCTTATCGCGTAAGATCAATGAGCCAATAGATGACATGCTCATCATGATTTAGAAACCTAAAAGACCATAACAGTGAGAATTTTCATCTGGTATAGACAGTCTGTGTTCATATGCCAGCTCGCAAATTACATCACAACATCAATGAAATTGGTACATGTGACTGGTTTTAACAGCAAATAAGAGAAAACAAAAGCAAAGAGAATCTATGATTAGGAAGACATGCAATGTATTTCAGAAAGCATAGGAAAGTTCGATATTTGTATATTCAAGCCTGTCTTGAGCCTTTAAAAATTGCTTAGTCAAACAGTGGTCCAGAAGTACAAGCAAAGCCATCTAAATCTGATTTCCTTATGATCTTTTTAGCAAGCAATATTCTTTTCGCATCTCCCTTCATGATTAGGGGCATCTACCATGTACTTGGAATATTAAAACTTTTCAGTATAAAGTTTCCTAAATTTGACATTCTTCGTTCAATTGCAGCTTTCCTTGCCACATGCCTCAACAGAACTTAGGAACTAACTTCCTGTTGTCAAAGATAAACTAATTCATATGCTGCCAAAAATTTTGGAAAAGATAATAAATACATCTATGAAGCATCCACAGCAAGACTTTTTCATCTGTATCCAGCATCAAAAAAGTGCATTTAAACTTGGCTGATTTTCTCTCCAAATTGGAAACCAGAATAATACCTTCAAACACTCTCGCAATGGACCATTCCAAAAAACCTGACCCATGCTTTCCCCATATGTAGCACAGTTCGGGCAATGTTTACCTTCCATTCCATGCTTTGACAAAAGAGCACCTAACATGGTGTCTAGCAAATATTTTCCATATAAATACTTCATGGGAAATGGCATTTCAGTTTTCCAAAGCTATTAAAATCTAACTTCCACCATCCATGTTGTTTATTGAGCTTCCACTGAGATTACACTGGATGGAAATGGCATGTTCATGCAAATGTGACGTGTCATATGTTTCAGCTTTTCTAGACCACCATCTCCTGTGTTTATCACTTATCGAATCCATCCAGGGTGATGATGCATCTATAGAAAGGGATACCTGGAATTGCTATAAGAGTTGCACAAGCTGAAACCATTTCAGTCTATAGGCAGAACCAACTCTATATCTTCTTCTCAAAGTAAGGAATGAAAGAGACTTCTATCTGGAGTCATAGGAATTTTAAAAACCATGGATTTTCCTTTGCTGTTAAAGTACCTGGCTGCTGATTCCAATCATATGCAAAGGGGGGTGGAAAAGAAAGACCAAACAGAGAAAGCATTCCAAAAGAATTACCCATATATCTTTGGCTACCATTCCAATGCAACAAAGAAGTACTGGATTTGAAACTTGTGAGCATGAAATTCAACATGGAGTGTAATGGAGCATGAAAGAACAAATTATTCCAATTATCCAAGCACCATGTCCCTCTGTAATAAACAGTACCATTTTCTACCATTTTCCAAAATACATGTTTCCAAAGGGGAGATAAATGAGAGCAAAATCCTCATCATGGATGCAACTCTTTTTGCTTTCATATGTGCCTGCAGTTCTAACAATCCAGACCTTCCAATGCTTTTCGTAGCGAAAGATGCGCTTAACCGCCTGCCAATGCTTGACACCTGGGCAATGCATAAACCTGCTCATATGTGAGACAATAAACTGAATATCTCGTCGAGTAATGCATAAGTAAATCAAGCATCCAACAGCGTGCTCATAGAGAACAGCATCAAATGCATCTCTAGCATCTTGAAGACTCAATCGTAAACATCCTGAAGACTCAATCGTAAACTTATCTCCATAGGAGTGGCAATAGGCTTACAGTCTTCAAGGCCAAAACATTGCAATAATGTGTCAATATATTTCGTTTGACACAAAGCCATTCCATCATCAAAGTGCATAAATTGAATGCCCAAATAGTGATGCAAATGCCCCAAATCAGACATCTCAAATGAGGCATGCAAATCAGCCTTAAAATCAGCAATATGCTTCTCAATAGGACCAGTGAGAAGCATGTCGTCAACATAGACAACAATGATCAGAAGCACATCATTAGCACGCTTAACATATAAGATGCTTTCAGTTGGAATGTTCTCAAAACCATGTGCAATCAGATAGGCATGTATCTTCTCATACCAAGTACGTGGTGCTTGCTTTAAACCATATAATGCCTTCTTTAACCTGCACACCTGGTTTTCATGCCCTTTCTGCACAAAGCCACGGGGCTGAAAAACATACACTTCTTCATGCAAGTCACCATTCAGAAATGCGGTTTTAATGTCCAACTGATGTACATTCCAACCATGATGGGCTGCAAGTGCACAAATGCTGCGGACAGTAGTCATACGACATGTAGGTGCAAAGGTCTCATCAAAATCAATGCCTCTTTCTTGCGCATAACCCTTTGCAACAAGCCTAGCCTTATACCTATCAATTGTTCCATCAGGCTTACGCTTGAGCTTGTAAACCCACGTAGTGCCAATGGCCTTCTTGCCAGGAGGAAAGTCACATAAAGACCGAGTACCATTCTTCATTATAGCATCATATTCAGATGGCATAGAAGCCATCCAATTTTCTAAATTTTATGCTTCGTCAAATGAAACAAGCTCCTTATCACAGAGACTAGATGCAGCCATAGCATAGCAATTTGATGCAAAAGAGGCACTATGAGAGCCTGATGGAGTACGATATGACAGAGGTGCATCTAATTTGTTGTCACGCAAAGTCTTCACCATCCATTTTGGCATAGTTTTTGCCGCCTCAATGTCACCTCTCTCATCAACAAGTGCATCATGTAAATCTGCATCAGAAATGGGATGATATGCATCATCACATGAAACCTACAAAGACTGAGAAGTTGCCTCATTAGGACCAGCACTAGACTGTCCACCTACAAAAAGAGGAAGCAAAGTATCATACATGTCTTTGGAGCTAACAGATGTCTCCTTAGTACATGAAAGCAATGGCTGAATAGCATCTTCCACAAAAACAACATCACGGCTAATCAAAATGCGTTTAGTCTGTGGATGATACAGACGATAGGCTTTACTTTCAAAAGTGTACCCAACAAAAATACATTTTACTGCTTTATCATCCAATTTTCTGCGATGTTGTTTAGGCACTAATGCATATGCAAAACAACCAAAAACACGCAGATGAGCAACAGATGCCAAGCCTCTTATGGAGTGATAGACGGCAGCGCTTTAGTGGGACACCTGTTAAGTACATATGCTGCACACGTGACAGCCTCAAGCCAAAAACTATGTGGTAAAGCCTGACTCTTGACCATAGACCTCCCCATCTCCATCAGTGACCTGTTCTTTCATTCAGCATCTCCATTCTGTTGAGGTGCATACGGCATTGTACAATGGTGTTTTATCACACGTTCCCCCCCTCGATCAGAACGGAGGGTGCCCATTTTACATGCTGAAAGATTTTCAGCCAAAACCAAAAACTGTTTGAAGCATATGAACACTTCAAACTTTGCCTTCAATGGATATACCCATGCATGCTTGGAAAAATCATCGATGAAAGTCACGAAGTAAAGATAATTTCCAAAAGAAGGTGTCTGCATAGGACCACAGACATCACTATGTACAAGCCACAATTTTTTAGTAGCCCCAATTGAACCATCTTTTGGAAAGGAGGAACGCTGCATTTTGCCCAAAATACAACCTTCACAAACATGTTTTCTGGGTGCCTCAAGTTTGGGCAAAGAGAATACCATTTCAGATTTCTGCAGGCGTAGCAAACTAGCAAAATTCAGATGACCAAAGCGTGGATGCCAAAGCTTTGCATATGACATAGCCCGAGAATCATGTACTACACATTCCAAATCATTTACAGATCTTTCATAGTCTATGAGCTTATACAGCCCACGACATAAAATGCCAGAAGCAATAATCACATCGACAGATCATGATATGTACACTTGTCATCAACAAATTTCATAACCAAGCCAATCTTGGCTAATGAAGAAACTGATAACAGATTTTTCTTGATCCTTGGCACAAACAAAACGTCTGACAAAGTGAAAGAACTACCATCAGCAGTAGTCAAAATGATCTTACCAACTACCATAAAAGGATAAGAGGAGTTGTTGGCGCATGTGACAGTATTCCTTGTAGGGGCAGGCTCGAGTAAAGAGAAGAAACTGCGCTCCGAGGTAATATGTTTGGTCACCCTACTATCAAAGTACCAAACATCTGAGTCTACTGCAGACATGCACTGCTAATGAGAAGATGGGTCAAAACTGCAAACAGTAGTAAACGCCCATTCTTCTTCCTACACAAGATTAGCAGACTTTGTTTTTGGTGTAGAGGCTTCTGCAACAACCATTCAAGCCTCTTTCTTCTTTGCCTCTTTAGCAATCAGTTTTGGACAGTTCTTTATGATATGATCATTTCCTTTACAGTACTTGCAAAACAATTTCTTCTTTTCTGATTCCTTTTCATCTTTTTCTTCCCTCTTCGATTGTGCAGAATTAGCAGATTTCTGCTTACTAGTTGAAGAGCTCCATTTTCCTCTGCCCTTCTGACTAGCCAGGAAAGCTTGATATGCAACATGTATAGTGGACCTGTTCTACCTGGACTAATCATCGTGCAATAAAACAGAGAATAACTCTTCAAATGACAAGGCATTTGGATTGCCTTTCATCATCAACCAAAGAGTAGAAGCAAAACTCTGATATGAATCAGGAAGACCATTCAAAACGGTTTGCAAAAGTGAGCTATCTCGTATAACCTCATAAGAAGAAATCAACTGTTCCTTCAAGTCTTTGATCTTTGTTAGAAGATTGTCCATAGAATCACCTTCATTCATGTGCTCACTCTCCAACTGTTTTCGGAGGTAAGCAACACCAACCTCATTCCTAGCTTGGTACAATGTGGTAAGTGTATCCCAAGCATCCTTAGCTGTTTTGCAAGAGCAAATGTGAGGAATAATGGAACGTTTGACACACAAAGCTATCAATGCATGTGCCTGGGAATCTCTACCATCCCAACGGATTTGCTCTACAGTAGGTGCACTAGAAACCGAAGCACGAACAGGAATATGCAGAATATCATCATCTTCGACACCTTCTGCATCAGCTTCGATACGTGCAGTTGTAACAGTTACAGGTGTGATAGGACGTTTTTCAACACGCTGCACAATGTTCCACGGTCCTTTTGCAACCAATACATGTTGCATCATATAAACCCACAATGGGTAGTTGGTACCATCCAACTTATCTTCAACAGCCAACATACGAAATACATCACTGCTTTCAGCCATGGCCGGTGACTAAAATACCTTGATGCAGAAAATTGACAATATCTCAAAAAGTTGAACGGAACTGCGCATACGAGTTCTGCGAGACCTGTAGCAAACCTCGAGACGCTTATACTAGCGAACCGAAATAGGTATATACCTTTGGCATAAAAAACGAAATAACCTGCACAAGCGCTGCGATAGTGCATTCGGAGGCCGAAACGAGCTCAGATCGCGATTTCGGCACGACATAGAAAAGCCATGAAGCGACGACCTTCTCTGATACCAATTGTTGGAGTTAGACGTCTGCGGAAGCACGCGAACAGCACAAGGAAGGAAGAAGAAGAAGCTTGGAGCACAACACACAATATTGAATGTATTACTAGAGAATGTACAAAGATAAGTAGCCCATTAGGGCAATAGGCGTATATACAAGCCAGGGGAAAAAAAACCTCCTAAAGAGGAAAAAAAGTGCCCCGGTGGTCCTAGAGTGTTCAGACGCATCACTACCTAACTATATCAACAAATACCCCCTGGGAGTGATGCGGTGAACAATGCAGTGAACAAGTATGAACAAGTAGCTGGCACTCACCCGCATTTTCTCTCACCTCTTGACCTTTCGCTTCATGTCCTTTGCCTTTCCATTTCCTTGGGTGACTTTTGGTGCTTCAAATCACTCCATGTGGATAAGATCATGACTTTTTTGAGTCTTCCATCTCTCTAAACATATTTTGGCTTTTATCCAAGCCATAAATAACTTTTCCCTTTTTTATTTTAACACTCTCCTTTAGGTTATGGGTGTGCTCTCTACATTTTCAAGGGCTAGCTTCCTTTTGAGCTTACAACAAATACATAAATGATGAAGAGGTAAATAATGGGAGGTGATTATGTGTCAAGCCTCACAATTGGAGCTTGCACAAGTACCATAATTTTCAACACTCCCCCTCAAGCTGCAATTGGGAGTCCATGCTACTCTCCAATTCTTGTCCTCTTCACCTTTCGCTTCTTTTGCCCTTGCATCTCTTCCTTTGATTGGTTGGTGGTCTTCATTTTTTGCTTTGAAGCTTCTTTGGCTTCCTTCCAGCTTTAGCTTTGCTTCTTTGGCTCTTTGCAAGAGCTCTTCTTCAATCCCAAGCATAAGACATGCTTCATACAAACATTTATAAAATGAACAAGATCACCTTAGATGTACTTATCTTCGTTGCTTCACTCTCTTCCTCTTTATTGTCTCTTCTTCTTTATCTTCATGGCTTCATGTCTTCTATGCTTGCATGCTTTGCTTTGATTCTTCTTTGTCTTTGGATCATCTTTGTCTTTGTCTATGGTTGCCCTTTGCTTTCTCCTTTTGATGTCTTCATGGTTGTTATGCTTTCTTCTAACTTTTCTTCATACCTTCTTTTGTGCATTATGGCTACTCTTACTCTTTGTTTGAGTGCATCTACATCTCTTCCAAATCTGAAATTTGTGTTGGCTCCACTCTTTCTTCTTTGGACTCTTCTTGGATCTTTCAATTCTTGGAAAATGGTGCCCCTTGCACCCAACAAGGCTTGTCATTCCTCTTGGGATGGTTTTATTTGCCTTTACATAGGCTTGCCACTCCTCTTGGAATGGTCTTACTCGTCATAGGCTTGCCACTCTCTTTGGTGGTCTGACTTGACCTTTCACTAGACCTTCATTTGGTCTTTGGTGCTTTTTGCACCTAACAAGGCTTGCCATTTCTCTTGGGATGGTCTTACTTACCTTCACATAGGCTTGCTATTCATCTTAGGATGGTCTTACTTGCCTTCACATAGGCTTGCCATTCCTCTTGGAATGGTCTTACTTGCCTTACATAGGCTTGCCACTCTCTTTGGTGGTCTTACTAGCCTCATCCTTTCACTATACATTCACATGGTTTATGCTTGGAACTTACCACCACACACAATGTGGATTTTTCAAAACATTTACCTCAGCCCTTAGCATTACAAATTCACTTAGTTACCTTCTTTTACCTCAATCAACTTCATCCATGTTGTCACACTTCTCTTGAGTGACCCTTCTATCTTAGCACTTGCTTGTGCTCCTTGAACCTTGGGGAACGTCTTCAAGTCCTTGTTGAATCTTCAACACTTTAGGGCAGCCCTTCTTTGGAGTCTTCTACTCCTTCTTGCCTTGGCCACTTTCAGCTTGGGTTCGATCTTCAAGTCTTCACAACTTGAAGTGTTTGACAAATTTCTAGCTTGGGCTCCTTCCTTCACTTTGGCTCCAAGCTTTGCCCTCTCGCTTCATCCAAACTTGCCCACCTTTTCTTTGGCTTGTGCAAATAGAAGCATTGCATTCACTTAATGTATCTAAACTCAAATATCAAATGCTTCAAGTTATCATAACATAAGCATACATATTTTCTTTTGCAAATTTACCTCAATGGATTTTATCCACAACAAGATACATCCACAAATTTCCTACATGGAAGCCTTGCATCTTACCAATCTTCATAGCATCCAAACGCATGTACTTTCAGCTCATCTATGGCTGAACATGACCAACCTTTAAAGCTTCAATATCATGCTAACAAATCCACATAAGGATGTTTAAAAATCACC